>NW_019167859.1:0-31777 GCF_002303985.1 Durio zibethinus | reverse complement strand
GGGTCCCCCTGCATGCTGTCAATCCTACTACCACAACCCTCAATCTGGTCTGATCTTAGACTGGGAATGACTCTGTATGCCTAAGCCAACCGTCAAAACGAGCGGGCGGGCGGGCACTACACCGATCGAAGAGGCGAGATGCGCAAGCCGTGTATCGATAGGGTGGTAGGTGGGTTTAGGCACATCTTCATATTTCTGCCATGCCAATGCCATTTTTATGGCTTGTAAATTCATACAATGGTCCCTTAAGCCTTCATGTGAAGTTTCATGGCAAGACAACTTGTTTTCTATTTTTCATGATTTTTGAAACTTTTTACGGTTCGGGGTTTTTTTAAAATTTTTTCAGGAGGAGTTTTGGCGCCAAACATGGTAGCTGTGATCCTTATATTTTTTTTCACATGCTCAAAACAATTCAGCTAAAAACTTGATGTGTACAAGATTTTGTGACCATTTGAAAAAAGTGTCCCCATTTTAGACACTTTAATGGCTACTGGCAGCAAACTTGTAAAATCTCAATTGCTTTTTAAGGGGGTGTGAGTTCTCAAGGTTTGATGAGGGATAGGGGGCCAATATAAGGGACATGTACCAGCACCCATCAGACATCATGTGCGTACACCCCGCCAATCACCGAAAACCCAATGCCGTCGGTCAGGTTTTCCGATGATGTTGCCCCAGGCGAAAAAAAAATGCGGCATCAGCACATGCCCGAGCTTGGCATGTGCACCCGTAACCCTCGGTCTGATATGGTCTTACACTGGGAATGAACTCTATATGCTTAGACTGGGAATGAACTCCGTATGCCTAAGTCAACCCATGAAACGAGCGTACGAGTGCTCAGTCGACCAGAGGGGCAGGATGTGCAAGCTGGGGATCTACCGGGTCCCCCTCGGCGTGCTGTTGATCCTACTGCCGCAACCCTCGGTCTGGTCTGATCTTAGGCTAGGAATGAACTCTGTATACCTAAGCCTACCAATGAAACAAGCGGGCGGGCCGGCACTATGCCGTCCAGAGAGCTGAGATGCGCAAGTCGTGGATCAATAGGGTGGTAGGTGGGTTTAGGCACATCTTCATATTTCTGCCATGCCAATGTCATTTTTATGGCTTGTAAATTCATACAATTGTCCCTTCTGCCTTCATGTGAAGCTTCATGGCAAGGCGACTCGTTTTCTATTTTTTACGATTTTCAAAACTTTTTACGGTTTGGGATTTTTTTAAAATTTTTTCAAAAGGCGTTTTGGCCCCAAACTTGGTAGACGTGTTCCTTGTATTTTTGTTGGCATGCACAAAAAAATTCAGCTAAAAACTCAAATTTTACAGGATTTTGTGACCATTTGAAAAAAGTGTCCCCATTTCAGACACTTTAATGGCTACTGGTAGCAAACCTGTAAAATCTCAAAATGCTTTTTAAAGAGGTGGGAGTTCTCGAGGTTTGGTGAGGGATAGGGGCCAATATAAGGGCAAAGTACCAGCACCCATCACACATCATGTGCGCACACCCCCCGCCCCCCAATCGCCGGAACCTCAATGCCATCGGTTAGGTTCTTCGACGATGGTCCGGTGATGGTGCCCCGGGCGAAAACAAATGTGGGCTAGCACAGGCCCGAGCCCCAACATGTGCACCCGTAACCCTCGATCAGGTCCAATCTTAAACTTGGAATGAACTACTTGCTTAGGACCTGGGAATGAACTCCGTATGTCGAAGTCAACCCATGAAACGAGCATGCGAGCACTCAGTCGGCTAGAGGGGCAGGATGCACAAGTTGGGGATCAGTTGGGACCCCCCCTACGTGCTACCGATCCTGCTGTCGTAACCCTCAGTCTGGTCTGATCTTAGACTAGGAATGAACTCTGTATGCCTAAGCCAACCGACGAAACGAGCGGGCGGGCGGGCACTACACCAGCCAGAGAGGCGGGATGCGCAAGCCGTGGATCGATAGGGGGTAGGTGGGTTTAGGCACATCTTCATATTTCTACCATACCAATGCCATTTTTATGGCTTGTACATTCATACAATGGTCCCTTAAGCCTTCATGTGAAGTTTCATGGCAAGACGACTCGTTTTCGATTTTTCATGATTTTTAAAACTTTTTACGGTTCGGGATATTTTTAAAATTTTTTTAGGAGTTTTGGCCCCAAACTTGGTAGACGTGATCCTTGTATTTTTGTTGGCATGCACAAAAACGTTCAGCTAAAAACTCGAAGTGTACAGAATTTTGTGACCATTTGAAAAAAGTGTCCCCATTTTAGACACTTTAATGGCTACTGGCAGCAAACCTGTAAAATCTAAAATGCTCTTTAAGGGGGTGTGAATTCTTGAGGTTTGATGAGGGATAAGGGGCCAATATAAGGGCCAAGTACCAGCACCCATCGCACATCATGTGCGCACACCCCCCCGCCCTTTAATCGCCGGAACCGCAATACCGCCGGTCAGGTTCTCCGGCGATGCTCCGATGATGGTGCCCCGGGCAAAAAAAAAATAGGGGAGCAGCACATGCTTGAGCCTAGCATGTGCAACCGCAACCCTCGGTCTGGTCCGATCTTACACTGGGAGTGAACTCCATATGCTTAAACTAGGAATGAACTCCGTATGCCAAAGTCAACCCACAAAACGAGCGTTCGGGCGCTCAGTCTACCAGAAACGCAGGATGCACCAGCCAGGGATCGATCGGGTCCCCCCTGTGTGCTACCGCAATCCTCGGTCTGGTCCAATTTTAGACTGAGAATGAACTCTGTATGCCTAAGCCAATCGACAAAACGAGCGGGCAGGCGGGCACTACGCCGACCAGAGAGGCGGGATGCGCAAGCCGTGGATCGATAGGGTGGTAGGTGGGTTTAGGCACATCTTCATATTTCTGCCATGCCAATGCCATTTTTATGGCTTGTAAATTCATACAATGGTCCCTTAAGCCTTCATGTGAAGTTTTATGGCAAGATGACTGGTTTTCTATTTCACTATTTTCTAAACTTTTTACGGTTCAGGATTTTTTTAAAATTTTTTCAGAAGGAGTTTTGGCCCCAAACTTGGTAGACGTGATCCTTGTATTTTTGTTGGCATGCACAAAAAAAATTCAGCTAAAAACTTGAAGTGTACAGGATTTTGTGACCATTTGAAAAAAGTGTCCCCATTTCAGACACTTTAATAGCTACTGGCAGCAAACTTGTAAAATCTCAAATGCTGTTTAAGGGGGTGTGAGTTCTCAAGGTTTGATGAGGGAGTGGGGGCACTATAAGGGCCAAGTACCAGCACCCATCGCACATCATGTGCGAACACCCCCTCCCCCCCCAATCGCTAGAACCCCAATGCCGCCGATCAGGTTCTCCGACGATGCTCCAGAGATGGTGCCCCGGGCAAAAAAAAATACGGCACCAGCACATGTTTGAGCCCAGTATGTGCACCCGCAACTCTTGTTCCGGTTCGATCTTACACTGGAAATGAACACCGTATGCTTTCACTGGGAATGAACTCTGTATGCCAACCCATGAAATGAGCGTGCGGACGTTCAGCCGGCCGGAGAGGCAAGATGGACAAGTCGGGGATCGATCGGGTCCCCCCTCTGTGCTGCCAATCCTGCTGCCACAACCCTCGGTCCGATCCGATCTTAGACTAGGACTGAACTCTGTATGCCTAAGATAACTGACGAAACGAGCAGACGGGCGGGCACTACACCGACCAGAGAGACGGGATGCACAAGCCATGGATCGATAGGGTGGTAGGTGGGTTTATGCACATCTTCATATTTTTGCTGTGCCAATGCCATTTTTATGGCTTGTAAATTCATACAATGGTCCCTTAAGCCTTCATGTGAAGTTTCATGCCAAGACGACTCATTTTCTATTTTTAAAATTTTTTTTGAAAGAGTTTTGGCCCCAAACTTGATAGACGTGATCCTTGTATTTTTTTTTGCTTGCACAAAAAAAATCAGCAAAAAACTCGAAGTGTACAAGATTTTGTGACCATTTGAAAAGAGTGTCCCCATTTCAGACACTTTAATGGCTACTGGCAGCAAACCTGTAAAATCTCAAATGCTCTTTAATGGGGTGTGAGTTCTCGACGTTTGATGAGGGATAAGGTGCCAATATAAGGGCCAAGTACCAGCACCCATCGTACATCATGTGTGCACACCCCCCTGCCCCCACAATCGTTGGAACCCAATGCCGCCGATCAGGTTCACCAGCGATGCTCTGACGATGGTGCCCTTGGTGAAAAAAAAATGAGGCACCAACACATGCCCGAGTCCAGCATGTGCACTAGCAACCCTATGACTGGTCCGATCTTACACTGGGAATGAACACTGTATGCTTAGACTTGGAATGAACTCCGTATTCCTAAGTCAACCCACGAAACGAACGTGCAGGCGCTCAGTCGGCCAGAGGGGCAAGATGCGTAAGCCGGGGATAGACCAGGTCTCCCCCTACATGCTGTCGATCCTACTACCACAACCCTCAGTCTGATTTGATCTTAGCCTGGGAATGAACTCCGAATGCCTAAGCCAACCGACGAAACAAGCGAGCGGGCGGACACTACGTCGGCCAAAGAGACGAGATGCGTAAGCCGTGGATCGATAGGGTGGTAGGTGAGTTTAGGCACATCTTCATATTTCTACCATGCCAATGCCATTTTTATGGCTTGTAAATTCATACAATGGTCCCTTAAGCCTTCATGTGAAGTTTCATGGCAAGACAACTCGTTTTCTATTTTTCATGATTTTTGAAACTTTTTATGGTTCGGGATTTTTTTAAAATTTTTTCAGAAGGAGTTTTGGCCCCACACTTGGTAGACATGATCCTTGTATTTTTCTTGGCATGCACAAAAAAATTCAGCTAAAATCTCAAAGTGTACAGGATTTTGTGACCATTTGAAAAAAGTGTCCCCATTTCAGACACTTTAATGGCTACTGGCAGCAGACCTGTAAAATCTGAAATTCTCTTTAAGGGGGTGTGAGTACTCGAGGTTTGATGAGGGATAGGGGGCCAATATAAGGGCCAAGTACCAGCACCCATCGCACATCATGTGCGCACACCCCCCTCCGCCCCCACAATCATCGGAATCCTATTGCCGTCGGTCAGGTTCTTCGGCAATGCTCCGGCGATGGCACCCCGGGCGAAAAAAATATGGCACCAGCACATGCCTGAGCCCAGCACGTGCACTCGCAACCCTTGATCCAGTCTGATCTTACACTAGGAATGAACTCCGTATGCTTAGACTAGGAATGAACTCCGTTTGCCTAAGCCAACCGACGAAACGAGTGGGCGGGCGGGCACTACGCCGGCCAGAGAGGCGGGATGCGCAAGCCGTGGATCGATAGGGTGGTAGGTTGGTTTAGGCACATCTTCCTATTTTTGCCATGCCAATGCCATTTTTATGGCTTGTAAATTCATACAATGGTCTCTCAAGCCTTCATGTGAAGTGTCATGGCAAGACGACTCGTTTTCTATTTTTCACGATTTTCAAAACTTTTTATGGTTCAGGATTTTTTTTAAATTTTTTCAGAAGGAGTTTTGGCCCCACACTTGGTAGACGTGATCCTTGTATTTTTGTTGGCATGCACAAAAAAAATTCAGCTAAAAACTCAAAGTGTACAGGATTTTGTGACCATTTGAAAAAAGTGTCCCCATTTCAGACACTTTAATGGCTACTGACAGCAAACCTGTAAAATCTCAAATGCTCTTCAAGGGGGTGTGAGTTCTCGAGGTTTGTTGAGGGATAGGGGGACAATATAAGGACCAATTACCAGCACCCATCGCACATCATGTGCGCACACCCCCCACCCCCCAATCGCCGTAACCCCAATACCGTCGGTAAGGTTCTCCGGTGATGATGCCCCGGGTGAAAAAAAAATGCTGCACCAGCACATGCCCAAGCCTAGCATGTGCACCAGCAACCCTCGGTCCGGTCTGATTGACACTGGGAATGAACCCCGTATGCTTAAATTGGGAATGAACTCCGTATGCCTAAGCCAACCCACGAAACGAGCGTGCAGGCACTTAGCCACCCATAAGGGCAGGACGTGCAAGCCGGGGATCGGCCGAGTCCCCCCCTGCGTGCTGCTGATCCTACTACCACAACCCTCAGTTTGGTCTGATCTTAGACTAGGATTGAACTCCGTATGCCTAAGCCAACTGATGAAATGTGCGGGCCGGCAAGCACTACGCCGGCCAGAGAGGCAGGATGCGTAAGCCATGGATCCATAGGGTGGTAGGTGGGTTTAGGCACATCTTCATATTTCTACCATGCCAATGCCATTTTTATGGCTTGTAAATTCATACAATGGTCCCTTAAGCCTTCATGTGAAGTTTCACGGCTAGACAACTCATTTTCTATTTTTCATGATTTTTAAAACTTTTTACGGTTCGGGATTTTTTTAAAATTTTTTCAAAATGAGTTTTGGGCCCAAACTTGGTATACATGATCCTTGTATTTTGTTGGCATGCACAAAAAAATTCAGCTAAAAACTCAAAGTGTACAGGATTTTGTGACCATTTGAAAAAAATGTCCCCATTTTAGACATTTTAATTGCTACTATAGCAAACCTGTAAAATCTCAAATGCTCTTTAAGGGGGTGTGAGTTCTTGAGGTTTGATGAGGGATAGGGGGCCAATATAAGGGCCAAGTACCAGCACCCATCGCACATCATGTGCTCACACCCCCCTCTGCCCCTAATCGCCGGAATCCTAATACCGTCGGTCAGGTTCTTCGACGATGGTGCCCCGGGCAAAAAAAAATGCGGCACCAGCACATGCTCGAGCCCAGTATGTGCACCTGTAACCCTCAGGTGGGTTCGATCTTACACTGGGAATGAACTTCGTATGCTTAGACTGCGAATGAACCCCGTATGCCTAAGTCAACCCACAAAACGAGCGTGCGGGCGCTCAGTCGACACGAGGGGCAGGATGCGCAAGCCGGGGATCGACCGAGTCCCCCCCTGTGAGCTGCCAATCCTGCTGCCACAACCCTCGGTCCGGTCTGATCTTAGACTGGGAATGAACTTCGTATGCCTAAGCCAACCGACAAAACGAGCGGGCGGGCAGGCACTACGTCGGCCATAAAGGCGGGATGCGCAAGCCGTGGATCGATAGGGTGGTAGGTGGGTTTAATCACATCTTCATATGTCTATCGTGCCAATGCCATTTTATGGCTTGTAAATTCATACAATGGTCACTTAAGCCTTCATTTGAAGTTTCATTGCAAGACGACTCGTTTTCTATTTTTTATGATTTTTGAAACTTTTTACACTTCAGGATTTTTTTAAAAATTTTTTCAGAAGGAGTTTTGGCCCCAAACTTAAAAGTCATGATCCTTGTATTTTTGTTGGCATGCACAAAAAAATTCAGCTAAAAACTCAAATTGTACAGCATTTTGGGACCATTTGAAAAAAGTGCCCCATTTCAGACACTTTAATGGTTACTGGCAGCAAACCTGTAAAATCTCAAATGCTCTTCAAGGGGGTGTGAGTTCTCGAGGTTTGATAAGGGATAGGGGGCCAATATAAGGGCCAAGTACCAGCACCCATCACACATCATGTGCGCACACCGCCCCTACCCCCTTCAATCGCCGGAACCCCAACGTCGCCAGTCAGGTTCTTCGACGATGGTGCCTCGGACAAAAAAAAAATAAGGCACCAGCACATGCCCAAGCCCAGCATGTGCACCCGCAACCCTCATTTCGGTTCGATCTTACACCTGGAATGAACTTTGTATGCTTAGATTGGGAATGAACTCTATATGCCTAAGTTAACCCATGAAATGAGCGTACGAGCGCTCAACCGGCCGGAGGGGCAGGATACACAAGCCGGGGATCGACTGGGTCCCCCCTTGCGTGCACACCCCCCCCAATGTGGGAATTGCAATCATCGTTGGTCAGGTTCTTCATCGATGCTCCAACGATGGTGCCTCAGGCGAAATAAAAATGTGGCACCAGTATATGCCCGAGCCCAGCACGTGTATCTGCAACCCTCGATCCGGTCTGATCTTACACTAGGAATGAACTTCATATGCTTAGACTGGGAATAAACTTCGTATGCCTAAGTCAACCCATGAAACGAGCGTGCAGGTGCTCAACTGGCCAGAGGGGCAGGATGGGCAAGCCGGGGATTGGTCGGGTCCCCCCTACGTGCTACCAATCCTGCTGCCACAACCAATGAAACGAGCGGGCGGGCGAGCACTACGTCGGCCAGTGAGGTGGGATGCGCAAGCCGTGGATCGATAGGGTGGTAGGTGGGTTTAGGCACATCTTCATATTTCTACCATGTCAATGCCATTTTTGTGGCTTGTAAATTCATATAATGGTCCTTTAAGCCTTCATGTGAAGTTTCATGGCAAGACGACTCGTTTTCTATTTTTCATGATTTTTGAAACTTTTTACGGTTTGGGATTTTTTTAAAATTTTTTTAGAAGGAGTTTTGGCCCTAAACTTGGTAGACGTGATCCTTGTATTTTTGTTGGCATGCACAAAAAAATTCAGCTAAAAACTCGAAGTGTACAGGATTTCGTGACCATTTGAAAAAACTGTCCCCATTTCAGACACTTTAATGGCTACTAGCAGCAAACCTGTAAAATCTCAAATGCTCTTTAAGGGGTGTGAGTTCAAGAGGTTTGATGAGGGATAGGGGGCCAATATAAGGGCCAAGTACAAGCACCCATCGCACATCATGTGCGCACACCCCCTAATCGCCGAAACCCCAATGCCGCTGGTCAGGTTCTCCGGCGATGGTGCCCCGAGGGAAAAAAAATGTGGCACCAGCACATTTCTGAGCCCAGCATGTGCACCTGCAACCCTCGGTCCGGTCTGATCTTACACTGGGAATGAACTCTGTATGCTTAGACTGGGAATGAACTCCGTATGCCTAAGTCAACCCACCAAACGAGCGTGCGGGCGCTCAACCGGCCAGAGGGACAGGATGCAGAAGTCAGGGATCGATCGGGTCCCCCTTGCGTGCTGCCATTCCAGCTATCACAACCCTTGGTCTAGCTCTATCTTAGATTAGGAATAAACTCTGTATCCCTAAGCCAACCGACGAAACGAGTGGGCGGGCAGGCACTACGCCAGCCAGAGAGGCGGGATGCGCAAGCGTGGATCGACAGGGTGGAAGGTGTGTTTAGGCACATCTTCATATTTCTACCATGCCAATGCCATTTTTATGGCTTGTAAATTCATACAATGGTCCCTTAACCCTTCATGTGAAGTTTCATGGCAAGACGACTCGTTTTCTATTTTTCACGATTTTGAAACCTTTTACGGTTCGGGATTTTTTAAAATTTTTTCAAAAGGAGTTTTGGCCCCAAACTTGGTAGACATGATCCTTGTATTTTTTTGGCATGCACAAAAAAATTCACCTAAAAACTCGAAGTGTACCAGATTTTGTGACCATTTGAAAAAAGTGTCCCCAATTCAGACACTTTAATGGCTACTGGCAGCAAACCTGTAAAATCTCAAATGCTCTTTAAGGGGGTGTGAGTTCTTGAGGTTTGATGAGGGATAGGGGGCCAATATAATGGCCAAGCACCAGCTCCCATCTCACATCATGTGTGCACACCCCCCCGCCCCCCAATCATCGGAACCCCAATGCCGTCGGTCAGGTTCTCCGGTGATGCTCCGACGATGGTGCCCAGGGTGAAAAAAATGCAGCACTAGTACATGCCCGAGCCCAGCATGTGCACCCGCAACCCTCGGTCTGGTCCGATCTTACAGTGGGATTGAACTCCGTTTGTTTAGACTGGGAATGAACTCTGTATGACTAAGTCAACCCATGAAACGAGCGTGCGAGCGCTCAGTCGGCCAGAGGGGCAGGATGCACAAGCAGGGGATCGACTGGGTCCCCTCTTGCGTGCTGGTGATCCTACTGCTGCAACCATTGGTTCGATCTGATCTTAGAGTAGGAATGAACTCCATATGCCTAAACCAACCGACGAAACGAGCGGGCGGGCGAGCACTACACCGGCCAAAGAAACGGGATGCACAAGCCGTGGATCGATAAGGTGGTAGGTGGATTTAGGCACATCTTCATATTTCTACCATGCCAATGCCATTTTTATGGCTTGTAAATTCATACAATGGTCCCTTAAGCCTTCATGTGAAGTTTCATGGCAAGACGACTAGTTTTCTATTTTTCACAATTTTTGAAACTTTTTACGGTTCAAGATTTTTTTTAAATTTTTTAAAAAGGAGTTTTGGCCCCAAACTTGGTTGACGTGATCCTTGTATTTTTTTTGGCATGCACAAAAAAATTCAAATAAAAACTCGAAGTGTACAAGATTTTGTGACCATTTGAAAAAAGTGTCCCCATTTCAGACACTTTAATGGCTACTGGCAGCAAACCTGTAAAATCTCAAATGCTCTTTAAGGGGGTGTGAGTTCTCAAGGTTTGATGAGGGATAAGGGGCCAATATAAAGGCCAAGTACCAGCACCCATCACACATCATGTGCGCACACCCCCTGCCCCCCAATCGTCGAAACCCCAATGCCGCCGGTCAGGTTCTCCGATGATGCTCCGACGATGGTGCCCCAGGCGAAAAAAAATGTGGCACCAGCACATGCCTGAGCCCAGCATGTGCACCCGCAACCCTCGGTTGGGTCTGATCTTACACTGGGAATAAACTTCGTATGCCTAAGTCAACCCAAAAAATGAGCGTGCGGGCGCTCAGTCGGCACGAGGGGCAGGATGCGCAAGCCAAGGATCGACCGGGTCCCCCCCTGTGAGCTGTCGATCCTGCCGCCAAAACCCTTGGTCCGGTTTGATCTTAGACTGGGAGTGAACTCCGTATGCCTAAACCAATCGATGAAACAAGCAGCTGGGCGGGCACTACGCCGATGATAGAGGCGGGTTGCGCAAGCCGTGGATCGATAGGGTGGTAGGTGGGTTTAATCACATCTTCATATTTCTGTCGTGCCAATGCCATTTTATGGCTTGTAAATTCATACAATGGTCCCTTAAGCCTTCATGTGAAGTTTCATGGCAAGATGACTCGTTTTCTATTTTTCATGATTTTTGAAACTTTTTACGGTTAGGGGGCCAATATAAGGGACAAGTACCAGCACCCATCGCACATCATGTGTGGACACCCCCCACCCCCCCAATCGCTAAAACCCCAATCTCGATGGTCAGGTTTTCCGACGATGGTACCTCGGGTGAAAAAAAATACGACACTAGTACATGCCCGAGCCCAGCATGTGCACCCGTAAACCTCGGTCCGATCTGATCTTGCATGCCCGAGCATTTGAAAAAAGTGTCCCCATTCTAAACACTTTAATGGCAACTAGCAGCAAACCTGTAAAATCTCAAATGCTCTTTAAAGGGGTGTGAGTTCTTGAGGTTTGATGAGGCATAGGTGGCCAATATAAGGGCCAAGTTCCAGCACCCACCAAACATCATGTGTGCACACCCCCCATCCCCCCAATCGTCGGAACCCCAATGCCACCGGTCAGGTTCTCCGACGATGCTCCGACGATGGTGCCATAGGCGAAAAAAAAATATGGCACCACCACATGTCCGAGCCCAGCATGTGCACCTGCAACCCTCAGTCCGGTCTGATCTTACACTGGGAATGAACTCTGTATGCTTAGACTGCAAATGAACTCCGTATGTCTAAGTCAACCCACAAAATGAGGTGCGGGCTCTCAACTGGCCAGAGGGGTAGGATGCGCAACTTTGGGATCGGTCGGGTCCCCCTCTGCGTGCTACCGATCCTACTGTCGCAACCCTCAATTCGATCTGATCTTAGACTGGGAATGAACTCCGTATGCCTAAGCCAACCGATGAAACGTGCGGGCGGGCGGGCACTACACTGGCCAGAGAGGCGGGATGCACAAGTCGTGGATCGATAGGGTAGTAGGTGGGTTTAGGCATATCTTCATATTTCTGCCATGCCAATTTCATTTTTATGGCTTGTAAATCCATACAATTGTCCCTTAAGCCTTCATGTGAAGTTTCATGGCAAGACGACATGTTTTCTACTTTTCATGATTTTCAAAACTTTTTACGGTTCAAGATTTTTTAAAAATTTTTTTAGAAAGAGTTTTGCCCCAAGCTTGTTAGACGTGATCCTTGTATTTTTATTGGCATGCATAAAAAAATTTAGCTAAAAACTCGAAGTGTACAGGATTTTGTGACCATTTGAAAAATGTATCCCCATTTCAGACACTTTAATGGCTACTGGCAGCAAACCTGTAAAATCTCAAATGCTCTTTTAAGGGGGTGTGAGTTCTTGAGGTTTGATGAGGGATAGGGGGCCAATATAAGGGCCAAGTACCAGCACCCGTCGCACATCATGTGTCCACACCCCCCCGCCCCCCCAATCATCGGAACCCCAATGCCGCCGGTCAAGTTCTCTGGCGATGCTCCGACGATGGTGCCCCAGGCCAAAAAAAATGCTGCAGTAGCACATGCCCAAGCCCAGCATGTGCACCCGCAACCCTCAGTTCGGTCCGATCTTACACTGGCAATGAACTCCGTATGCTTAGACTGGGAATGAACTCTGTATGCCTAAGTCAACCCACGAAATGAGCGTGCGAGCGCTCGACTGGCCAGAGGGGCAGGATGCACAAGCCGGGGATTGACTGGGTCCCCCCTTACGTGCTGTCGATCCCACTGCCGTAACCCTCAATCCGGTCTGATCTTAGATTGGGAATGAACTCCGTATGCCTAAACCAATCGACGAAACGAGCGGGCGGGCGGGCACTATGCCGACCAGAGAGGCGGGATGCACAAGCCGTGGATCGATAAGGTGATAGGTGGGTTTAGGCACATCTTCATATTTCTGCCATGCCAATGCCATTTTTATGGCTTCTAAATTCATACAATGGTCCCTTAAGCCTTCATGTGAAGTTTCATGGTAAGATGACTCGTTTTTTATTTTTCATGATTTTTGAAACTTTTCACGGTTCAAGATTTTTTTAAAATTTTTTCAAAAGGAGTTTTGGCTCCAAACTTGGTAGACCTGATCCTTGAATTTTTATTGGCATGCACAAAAAAATTCAGCTAAACACTCGAAGTGTACAAGATTTTGTGATGATTTGAAAAAAGTGTCCCCATTTTAGACACTTTAATGACTATTGGTAGCAAACCTGTAAAATATCCAATGCTCTTTAAGGGGGTGTGAGTTCTCAAGGTTTGATGAGAAATAGGGGGCCAATATAAGGGCCAAGTACCAGCACCCATCGCACATCATGTGCGTACACCCCCTCGCCCCCCCAATCGTCGGAACCCCAATGCCACCGGTCAGGTTCTCTGACGATGCTCCGACGATGGTGCCCCGGGCGAAAAAAATATGGCACCAGCACGTGCCCAAGCCCAGCATGTGCACCCGCAACCCTCGGTCCGGTCTGATCTTACACTAGGAATGAACTCTGTATGCCTAAGTCAACCCACGAAACGAGCGTGCGGGTGCTCAGTCGGACAGAGGTGCAGGATGCGCAAGCCGGGGATTGGTCGGGTCCCCTCTGTGTGCTGCCGATCCTACTGTCGTAACCCTCAGTCCGGTTTGGTCTTAGACTGGGAATGAACTCCGTATGCCTAAGCCAACTGATTAAATGAGCGGGGGGGCGGGCGGGCACTACGTCGGCCAGAAAGGCGGGATGCGCAAGCCGTGGATCGATAGGGTGGTAGGTGGGTTTAGGCACATCTTCATATTTCTACCATGCCAAAGCCATTTTTATGACTTGTAAAATCATGCAATGGTCCCTTAAGCCTTCATGTGAAGTTTCATGGCAAGACGACTCGTTTTCTATTTTTCATGATTTTTGAAACTTTTTACGGTTTGGGATTTTGTTAAAATTTTTTCAGATGGATTTTTTGCCCCAAACTTGGTAGACGTGATCCTTGTATTTTTGTTGGCCTGCTCAAAAAAATTCAGCTAAAAACTCGAAGCATGTAGGATTTTGTGACCATTTGAAAAAAGTGTCCCCATTTCAGACA
Organism: Durio zibethinus; assembly: GCF_002303985.1. The sequence continues at coordinate 17,867 of NW_019167859.1, read as the reverse complement.
CTTTAATGTCTACTGGCAGCAAACCTATAAAATCTCAAATGCTCTTTAAGGGGGTGTGAGTTCTCAAGGTTTGATGAGGGATAGAGGGCCAATATAAGGGCCAAGTACCAGCACCCATCGCACATCATGTGCACACACCCCCCCAATCTTCGGAACCCTAATGCCGTCGATCAGGTTCTTCAGCGATAGTGCCCCGGGCGAAAAAAAATATGGCTCCAGTGCATGATCGAGCCCAGAATATGCTCCCATAGCCCTCGGTTTGATCCGATCTTAGACTGGGAATGAACTCCGTATGCTTAGATTGGGAATGAACTCCGTATGCCTAAGTCAACCCACGAAACGAGCGTGCGGGCGCTCAGCCAGCCAGAAGGGCAGGATGCCTAATTCGAGGATCGACCGGCTCCCCCCTTACGTGCTGTCGATCCTACTACCGCAATCCTCAATTTGGTGTGATCTTAGACTAGGAATGAACTTCGTATGCCTAAGCCAACCGATGAAACGAGCGGATGGGTGGGCACTACACCGGCCAGAGAGACGGGATGCGCAAGCCATGGATCGATAGGGTGGTTGGTGGGTTTAGGCACATCTTCATATTTCTGTCATGCCAATGCCATTTTTATGGCTTGTAAATTCATACAATCATCCCTTAAGCCTTCATGTGAAGTTTCATGGGAAGATGACTCGCTTTCTGTTTTTCACGATTTTTGAAACTTTTTACGATTCGGGATTTTTTTTAATTTTTTCAGATTGATTTTTGGCCGCAAACTTGATAGACGTGATCCTTCTATTTTTTTTGGCATGCACAAAAAAATTCAGCTAAAAACTCGAAGTGTACATCATTTTGTGACCATTTGAAAAAAATGTCCCCATTTCAGACACTTTAATGGTTACTGGCAGCAAACCTGTAAAATCTCAAATGCTCTTTAAGGGGGTGTGAGTTCTGGAGGTTTGATGAGGGATAGGGGGCCAATATAAGGGCCAAGTACTAGCACCCATCGCACATCATGTGTGCACACCCCTGCCCCCCCAATCGCCGGAACCCCTAATGCCGCCGGTCAGGTTCTCTGGTGATGCTTCGGTGATGGTGCCCCGATTGGGAATGAACTCTATATGCTAAGACTGGGAATGAACTCCGTATGCCTAAGTCAACCTACGAAACGAGTATACGGGTGCTCAGTCGGCCAGAGGGCCAGGATAAGCAAGCCGATAATCAGTCGTGTCCCCCTTTGCGTGCTGTCGATCCTGCTACCGCAACCCTCGGTCTGGTCCAATCTTAGACTAAGAATGAACTTCGTATGCCTAAGCCAACCGACGAAATAAGCGGGCAGGCGGGCACTACACCGGCCAGAGAGGCGGGATGCGAAAGCCATAGATCGATAGGGTGGTAGGTGGGTTTAGGCACATCTTCATATTTATGCCCTGCCAATGCCATTTTTATGGCTTGTAAATTCATACAATGGTCCCTTAAGCCTTCATATGAAGTTTCATGGCAAGACGACTCGTTTTCTATTGTTCACGATTTTTGAAACTTTTTACGATTTGAGATTTTTTTAAAATTTTTTCAAAAGGAGTTTTGGCCCCAAACTTTGTAGACATGATCCTTATATTTTTGTTGGCATGCACAAAAAAATTCAGCTAAAAACATGAAGTGTACAGGATTTTGTGACCATTTGAAAAAAGTGTCCCATTTCAGACACTTTAATGGCTACTGGCCGCAAACCTGTAAAATCTTAAATGCTCTTTAAGGAGGCGTGAGTTCTCGAGGTTTGATGAGGGATAGGGGGCCAATATAAGGGCCAAGTGCCAGCACCCATCGCACATCATGTGCGCAAACCCCCCGCCCCCCCAATCATCGGAACCCCCAATGCCACTGATCAGGTTCTCCAACGATGCTCTGACGATGGTGCCCCGAGTGAAAAAAATACGGCACCAGCACATGCCCGTGCCCAGCATGTGCACCCGTAACCTTCAGTTCGGTCCGATCTTACACAGGGAATGAACTTCGTATACTTAGACTGGGAATAAACTCCGTATGCCTAAGTCAACCCACGAAAAGAGTGTGAGAGCGCTCAGTCGGCCAGAGGGGCACGATGTGTAAGTCGGGGATCGACCGAGTCCCTTTCTATGTGCTGCCAATTTTGCTGCCACAAGCCTTAGTCTGGTCTGATCTTAGATTGGGAATGAACTCCATATGCCTAAGCCAACCAACGAAATGAGCGGGCGGGCGGGCACTACGTCAGCCAGAGAGGTGGGATGCGGAAGCCATGGATCGATAGGGTGGTAGGGGGGTTTAGGCACATCTTCATATTTTTGCCGTGCCAATGCCATTTTTATGGCTTGTAAATTCATACAATGGTCCCTTAAGCCTTCATGTGAAGTTTCATGGCAAGATGACTCATTTTCTATTTTCATGATTTTTAAAACTTTTTACGGTTCAGGATTTTTTAAAAATTTTTTTAGAAGGAGTTTTGGCCCCAAACTTGGTAGACGTGATCCTTGTATTTTTTTTGGCATGCATAAAAAAATTCAGCTAAAAACTCGAAAGTGTACAGAATTTTGTGACCATTTGAAAAAAGTGTCCCCATTTTAGACACTTTAACGGCTACTGGCAGCAAACCTGTAAAATCTCAAATGCTCTTTAAGGGGGTGTTAGTTCTTGAGGTTGGTGAGGGATAGGGGGCCAATATAAGGGCCAAGTACCAGCACCTATCGCACATCATCTGCGCACATCCATATGCTTAGACAGGGAATGAACTCTGTATGCCTAAGTCAACCCATGAAATGAGCGTGCGGGCGCTCAGCCGGCCAGAGGGGCAGGATGCGCAAGCCGGGGATCGATCGGGTCCCCCCTGTATGCTGCCAATCCTGCTGCCCCAACCCTCAGTCTGGTCTAAACTTAGACTGGGAATGAACTCTGTGTGCCTAAGCTATCCGATGAAACAAGCGGGCGGGCGGGCACTACATCGGCCAGAGAGGCGGGATGCACAAGCCGTGGATCGATAGGGTGGTAGGTGGGTTTAGGCACACCTTCATATTTCTGCCATGCCAATGCCATTTTTATGGCATGTAAATTCATACAATGGTCCCTTAAGCCTTTATGTGAAGTTTCATGGCAAGACGACTCGTTTTCTATTTTTCACGATTTTTGAAACTTTTTACGGTTCGGGATTTTTTTAAAATTTTTTCACAAGGAGTTTTGGCTCCACAATTTGTAGAGGTGATCCTTGTTTTTTTGTTGGCATGCACAAAACAATTCAGCTAAAAAGTCAAAGGGAATAGGGTTTTGTGACCATTTGAAAAAAGTGTCCCCATTTCAGACACTTTAATGGCTACTGGCAGCAAACTTGTAAAATCTCAAATGCTCTTTAAGGAGGTGTGAGTTATCGAGGTTTGATGAGGGATAAGGGGCCAATATAAGTGCCAAGTACCAGCACCCATCGCACATCATGTGTGCACACCCACCCCCTACCCCCCCAATCGTTGAAACCCCAATGCTGCCGGTCAGGTTCTCCGGTGATGCTCCGACGATGGTGCCCCGAGCAAAAAAAATACGGCACCAGCACATGCCCGAGCCAAGCATGTGCGCCCACAACCCTTTGTCCGATCCGATCTTACACTGGGAATGAACTTCTATGCTTAGACTGGGAATGAACTCCGTATGCCTAAGTCAACCCACGAAACGAGCGTACGGGCGTTCAACCGACCGAGGGGCAGGATGCGCAAGCCGAGGATCGGCCGGGTCCCCCCCTGTGTGCTGTTGATCCAGCTGCCACAACCCTCGGTTCGATCCGATCTTAGACTGGGAATGAACTCCATAAGCCTAAGCCAACCGACGAAATGAGCGGACAGGCGGGCACTACGCCGGCCAGAGGGGCGGGATGTGCAAGCCATGGATCGATAAGGTGGTAGTTGGGTTTAGGCACATCTTCATATTTCTATCGTGCCAATGCCATTTTTATGGCTTGTAAATTCATACAATGGTGCCTTAAGCCTTCATGTGAAGTTTCAAGGCATGACGACTTATTTTCTATTTTTCACAATTTTCAAAACTTTTTACGGTTCGAGATTTTTTTAAAATTTTTTCAGAAGGAGTTTTGGCCCCACACTTGGTAGACAAGATCCTTGTATCTTTTTTGGCATGCAAAAAAAAGTTCAGCTAAAAACTCGAAGTGTACAGGATTTTGTGACCATTTGAAAAAAGTGTCCCCATTTCAGACACTTTAATGGCTACTGGCAGCAAACCTGTAAAATCTCAAATGCTCTTTAAGGGGGTGTGAGTTCATGAGGTTTGATGAGGGATAGGGGCCAATATAAGGGCCAAGTACCAGCACCCATCGCACATCATATGCGCACACCCCCCCGCCCCCTTAATCGCCAAAACTCTAATGCCGTCGGTCAGGTTCACCGACGATGCTCCAATGACGGTGCCCCGAGTGAAAAAAAAATGCTGCACCAGCACATGCTCGAGCCCAGCATGTGCATCCGCAACCTTCGGTCTGGTCCGATCTTACACTGGGAATGAAACTCCGAATGCTTAGACTGGGAGATGAACTTCCGTAGTCCTAAGCCAACCCACGAAACGAGCCGTGTGCGGTCTCAGCCGGCCAGAAGGGTTAGCATTCGTAAGCCGCGATCGGTCGGTCCCCCCTGTGCTATCGACCTACTACCGTAACCTCGATCTGGTCCGATCGTAGACTTGGCCTATAGCGAACTGCAAAATCCGCGGGCGAGCGACACTACGTCGGCCAGAGAGGCGACATGCGCAAGGTTGGATCGATGGGTGTTAGGTGGTTTAGGCTTTCTATATACCTCATGCCATCATGCTTGTCCAGCAATCGACATCATGGTGCACACTTGACATGCTGCCCGTCAGGTTCTCCGTGAGCTCCGATGGTGCCCCGAGCAAAAAAAATATGCACCAGCACATGCCCGAGCCAAGCATGGTGCGCCCACAACCCTTGTCCGATCCGATCTTACACTGGTAATGAACTTCTAATGTTTAGACTGCGGAATGAAACTCCGTATGCCTAAAGTCAACCCATGAAACGAGTGTACTGGACGCTCTCAAACCGCGTCGAGGGGCAGGATGCGCAAGCCGAGGATCGGCCGGTTCCCCCCCAGAATGTGTGCTGTTGATCCAGCTGCCACAAACCCTCGGTTCGATCCGATCTTAGACTGGAATGAACTCCCATAAGCCTAAGCCAACCGACGAAATGAGCGGACAGGCGGGGCACTACGCCGCCAAGGGGCGGGATGTGCAAGCCACTGATCGATAAGTGGTAGTTGGGGTTTAGGCCACATCTTCATATTTCTATCGTGCCAATGCCATTTTATGGCTTGTAAATTCATACAATGGTCCCTTAAGCCTTCATGTGAAGTTTCATGGCAAGACGACTCGTTTTCTATTTTTCATGATTTTTGAAACTTTTTACGGTTCGGGATTTTTTTAAAATTTTTTCACAGGGAGTTTTGGCTGCACACTTATTAGATGTGATCCTTGTATTTTTGTTCGCACGCACAAAATAATTCAGCTAAAAAGTCGAAGTGTACCAGATTTTGTGACCATTTGAAAAAAGTGTCCCCATTTCAGACACTTTAATGGCTACTGGCAGCAAACTTGTAAAATCTCAAATGCTCTTTAAGGGGGTATTAGTTCTCTAGGTTTGATGAGGGATAGAGGGCCAATATAAGGGCCAAGTACCAGCACCCATTGCACATTATGTGCGCACACCCCCCCGCCCCCCAATCGTCGGAACCCCAATGCTGTCGGTTAGGTTCTCCTGCGATGCTCCGACGATGGTGCCCCGGGCGAAAAAAAATATGGCACCAGCACATGCCCAAGCCCAGCATGTGCACCCGCAACCCTCAGTTCGGTCCGATCTTACACTGGGAATGAACTCCATATGTTTAGATTGGGAATGAACTCTGTATTCCTAAGTCAACCCATGGAATGAGCGTACGGGCGCTTAGCCGACTGAAGGGGTAGGATGCACAAGCCGAGGATCGACCAGGTCCCCCCCTACATGCTGCTGATCCTGCTACCGCAACCCTCAGTCTAATCCGATCTTAGACTGGGAATGAACTCCGTATGCCTAGGCCAACCGACGAAATGAGCGGGCGGGCGGGCACTATGTCGGCCAGAGAGACAGGTTGCGCAAGCCGTGGATCGATAGGGTGGTAGGTGTGTTTAGGCACATCTTCATATTTTTACCATGCCAATGCCATTTTTATGGCTCATAAATTCATACAATGGTCCCTTAAGCCTTCATGTGAAGTTTCATGGCAAGACAACTCGTTTTCTATTTTTCATGATTTTCTAAACTTTTTATAGTTCGGGATTTTTTTAAAATTTTTTTAGAAGGAGTTTTGGCCCCAAACTTGGTAGTCGTGATCCTTGTAATTTTTTTGGCATGCAAAAAAAAAATTCAGCTAAAAACTCGAAGTGTATAGGATTTTGTGACCATTTGAAAAAAGTGTCCCCATTTCAGATACTTTAATGGCTACTGGCAGTAAACCAGTAAAATCTCAAATGCTCTTTAAGGGGGTGTTAGTTCTCGAGGTTTGATGAGGGATAGGGGGCCAATATAAGGGCCAAATACCAGCACCTATCGCACATCATTTGCGCACATCCGTATGCTTAGACAGGGAATGAACTCTGTATGCCTAAGTCAACCCATGAAACGAGCGTACGGGCGCTCAGCCGGCCAGAGGGGCAGGTTGCGCAAGCCGGGGATCGGTCGGGTCCCCCCCTGCATGCTACCGATCCTGCTGCCCCAACCCTCGGTCTAGTCTAAACTTAGACTGGGAATGAACTCTGTATGCCTAAGCCAACCGACGAAACGAGCGGGCGGACGGGCACTACACCGGCCAGAGAGGTGGGATGTGCAAACCGTGGATCGATAGGGTGGTAGGTGGGTTTAGGCACATCTTCATATTTCTACCATGCCAATGCCATTTTTATGGCTTGTAAATTCATACAGTGGTCCCTTAAGCCTTCATGTGAAGTTTCATGGCAAGACGACTCATTTTCTATTTTTCATGATTTTTGAAACTTTTTACAGCTCGAGATTTTTTTAAAATTTTTTCTGAAGGATTTTTGGCCTCACACTTGGTGGACGTAATCCTTGCATTTTTGTTGGCATGCACAAAAAAATTCAGCTAAAAACTCGAAGTGTACAGGATTTTGTGACCATTTGAAAAAAGTGTCCCCATTTCAGACACTTTAATGGCTACTGGCAGTAAACCAGTAAAATCTCAAATGCTCTTTAAGGGGGTGTTAGTTCTTGAGGTTTGGTGAGGGATAGGGGGCCAATATAAGGGCCAAGTACCAGCACCTATCGCACATCATTTGCGCACATCCGTATGCTTAGACAGGGAATGAACTCTGTATGCCTAAGTCAACCCATGAAATGAGCGTGCGGGCGCTCAGTCGGCCAGAGGGGCAGGATGCGCAAGCCGGGGATCGATCGGGTCCCCCCTGTATGCTGCCAATCCTGCTGCCCCAACCCTCAGTCTGGTCTAAACTTAGACTGGGAATGAACTCTGTATGCCTAAGCCAACCGACGAAACGAGCGGGCGGACGGGCATTACGCCGGCCAGAGAGGCGGGATGCACAAACCGTGGATCGATAGGGTGGTAGGTGGGTTTAGGCACATCTTCATATTTCTGCCACACCAATGCCATTTTTATGGCTTGTAATTTCATACAATGGTCCCTTAACCCTTCATGTGAAGTTTCATGGCAAGACGACTCATTTTTTATTTTTCATGATTTTTAAACCTTTTACGGTTTGGGATTTTTTTAAAATTTTTTTAGAAGGAGTTTTGGCCCCAAACCTGGTAGACGTGATCCTTGTATTTTTTTTGAAATGCGCAAAAAAATTCAGCTAAAAACTCGAAGTGTACAGGATTTTGTGACCATTTGAAAAAAGTGTCCCCATTTTAGACACTTTAATGGCTACTGGCAGCAAACCTGTAAATCTCAAACTCTCTTTAAGGGGGTGTGAGTTCTCGAGGTTTGATGAGGGATAGGGGCCAATATAAGGGCCAAGTACCAGCACCCATCGCACATCATGTGCGCACACCCCCCCCGCCCCCCAATCGTCGGAACCCCAATCCCGTCGGTCAGGTTCTCCAATGATGCTTCGACGATGGTGCCTCGGGCGAAAAAAAATGTGGCACCAACACATGCCCGAGCCCAGCATGTGCACCCACAACCCTCGGTTCAGTCCGATCTTACACTGGGAATGAACTTCATATGCTTAGAGTGGGAATGAACTCCGTATGCCTAAGTCAACCCATGAAACGAGCGTGCGGGCTCTCAACCGGCCAGAAGAGCAGGATGCACAAGCCGGGGATCGGTCGGTTCCCCCTATGTCACACCTTGGGCGTGCACGCCAGGCACATCAGGTAGACCAACTGGCGAGCCAGAGGTTGAGGCCCGCAGACCAGGCGTGCTGACGGGTATCTGTGCGTAAAGCCTAGCAAACGATCTCAGAACGCCAGCCCGACTTGCAGGCCAGCCCGTGAGACCAAGGCCTGGCATACAAGCTACCCACACCATATCTAGAAGGGCCCAAGGTGCTGGACACGCAAGGGAAGCTTCTGGAGACAGGCAGGAGCGTCCTGGCAGATTTGGTTGACCCTGAAAATCAGGAGTTAGCATCCTGATTGATTGTAATCCCATGATTTTAGCCTTTATTCTAGGGATATGCCATTAAGTTGTAGCTGGAGCCTTAACTATAAATAAAGGGCTGCTCCACCCTTATTTGTACACCATCAAACACTTCTGTTTTAGTGAATTCAAGAGCATTTCCAAAATTCTGTCTTCTTATCTGTTTCTCTTTAACTTGCGTAATCAGCCCTTCCCATTGTTCTAGTACCTGCACGCTTGTGTTTTAAGTTGACTTAGGCACAAAGAAAGAGATTCCAAGCCTAAGGCCACACGGATTCTGAGTCTGAGGTCAGAGCTCGTGACAGTTGGTATCAGAGCAAGTTTGATTCTGCGTGTTTATGTTATGCAGGTTAGATCGTGATTGAGGAGATGGCATCCCAAAGTGATGTTGCTAGCCAACAACTAGAGGCCTAGGAGCATGGCCAGGGAAGAGGCAAGAAAGACAGTTCTAGAGATATCTAGTCTATCATGGACGATAGGCTGGCCAAGGTAGAGGTGACCGTAAGTGAAATGGGGGAGAAGCTTGAGAAAGTAGAGACTCACATTGCATCGCTAGACTCCATGGGGGAGGAGATCCAAAGTGAGCTAGAAGCTACTCTCAACAAAGGCTTGGACGTGTTCTTTGCTTTCATGGATGGGCTGAAGCCGTGGGTGAAGCATGAGCTACAAAGAAGAGGAGCTCATGACTTGGTTAAAGCCATGACTACTGCCGAGGCCTTGATAGAGTTCAAGCCTCTGAACAAGTTCAAGTCTTCCAAGCCCAAAGGTAAGGGCAGAGATGATAGGGACCGAAAGAAGTAGTCCAAGGGGAAGGACCATGATCGAGAGTCCAAGGATGGAGATCGAGACCGTTCAGCCAAGGATGGCGAGAGGAAGCCACCAGCAGGCAAGTGGAAAGCAAAGGGGGACTGAGAGCCACTAGCATGCTACGTATGTAGAGGGAGCCACATAGCACGCAATTACCCACAGAAGGGCAAGCTGGCTGCTGTAGACAAGGAGTCTGACGAGGAGCCAGAGTCAGGGGCAGCAAAGCTTAGGTCATTGGTGCTCAATGCTGTCCAGAGTAAGGGGAGCCACAAGCCAAAGGGCTTGATGTTTATGGATCTGATGGTTACGAGTCAGAAGGTGAGTGCACTGGTGGACACAGGTGCCTCGCATCTTTTTATTTCAGGTGATGGAGCTCGGAAGCTCGGACTAAAGGTGCAGAAAGGGACTGGTACCATTAAAATGATGAACTCCAAGGAAGTTCCAGCCATTGGAGTAGCACGGGGAGTGGAGTTGTAGCTTGGAGACTGGAAAGGCAAGGAGACCATTGAGGTAATACCCCTTGACGACTATGAGTTTGTGATTGGGTTGGATTTCCTTGTTCGGATTAACACCCTCCTTGTGCCTTTTACCGATTGTGTTTGCATCTTGGATGCACGGTGCCAATGCCTTGTGCCATTGAGAAGAGGGTCTGGAGTTGGGTCATAGGTGGTGTCAGCCATCCAATTTGCCAAGGCAGTAAGCAAACAAGAAGACACCTTCTTGGCAGCCTTGAAATATGATGAGCCAAGGGAAAAGGAGATCGAGTCACCCTTGGAGGTGCTAAAGGTGCTGAAGACCTTTAGTGATGTGATGCCCGCAAAGCTGCCTAGCAAGCTACCTCCTAAGAGGGAGGTGGACCACAAGATCGAGCTAGTGTTCGAGGCCAAGCCACCAGCTAGAGCCCCTTACCGAATGTCTCCAACAGAGTTAGAAGAGTTAAGGAAGCAGCTCAAGGAGTTAGTTGATGCTGGCTTCATCAGGCCATCGAAGGTACCCTATGGTGCACCAGTTCTATTCCAGCGCAAGCATGATGGGTCATTGCAGCTATGCATAGACTACTGGGCCTTAAACAAGCTGACCATCAAGAACAAGTACCCCATCCCACTCATTGTGGACATGTTCGATCAACTTGGGAGCACAAGGTGGTTCACCAAGCTGGATTTGAGGTCAGGCTTCTATCAAGTCAGGATCGCGGAGGGAAATGAGCCAAAGACAGCATGTGTCACTCGGTATGGTTCGTATGAGTTCTTGGTGATGCCTTTCGGACTCACGAATGCCTCAACAACATTCTGCACCCTTATTAACAAGGTACTTCAGTCATTCCTTGATTAGTTTGTTGTGGTTTATTTGTATGACATTGTGATCTACAGCCAAACTTTGGGAGAGCATGTAGACCACTTGAGACAGGTGTTCGAGGTGTTGCAGGCGCACAAGCTGTTTGTCAAGAGGGAGAAGTGCTCATTCACCCAGCAGGAGATCCCATTCCTAGGCCACATAGTGGGAGGTGGCAGGATACGCATGGATGAAGGCAAGATACACGCCATCCTAGAGTGGCAACCGCTGGCCAAGGTCACTGAGTTGAAATCGTTCCTTGGGCTGGTTAACTACTACAGGTGCTGCATCAAAGGTCACTCAGCAATAGCCATGCCATTGACTGACTTGCTCAAGAAAGGGAGAGCATGGGAATGGAGCACAAGGTGCCAGGAAGCCTTTGACAGGTTAAAGCGAGCTGTGATCGAAAAGCCAGTCTTGGCCTTGCCAGACCATGCCAAGCCGTATGAGGTGCATACGGATGCATTAGACTTTGCCATAGGGGGCGTGTTGATGCAGGAGGGATGTCCAGTCACGTTCGAGAGTAGGAAGCTGAATGAGACTGAACACAAGTACATGGTCCAAGAGAAGGAATGACTGCAGTGGTGTATTGCTTGCGCATTTAGTGCCATTACCTATTGGGGTCGAGGTTCATGGTGAAGACGGACAATGTGGCAACCAGCTACTTCTAGACGCAGAAGAAGTTGTCCCCCAAGCAGGTAAGATGGCAAGATTTTCTTGCAAAATTTGATTTCCAGATGGAGTACAAGCTAGGACGGGTGAACCTAGTGGCAGACACCCTGAGCAAGAAGGCTAACCTTACTGCCATTAGCCAACCAGAGGGGTCACTAGTGCCGTGCATCAATGAGGGACTTACGCATGATCCTACAGCCAAGGCTTTGATGGAGTACACCCAACAAGGTAAGACTAGGCAGTTTTGGTTACAGGATGGTTTGTTGTACACCAGGGGCAGTAGACTACTTGTGCCACAGCACGGGAAGCTCTGTAAGGAAGTTTTGCAAGAATGTCATGATTCAAGGTGGGTTGGACACCCTGGAGTGAGCCACACCTTGGCGTTGATCAAGGATCGGTACTGTTGGCCGCACATGAGGGACGATGTGGAGGCTTACGTGAAGACTTGTCTTGTGTGCCAACAAGACAAGGTGGAGCTCAAGAAACCAGGTGGTCTTTTAGAGACATTGCCAGTGCCAGAACGACCATGGAAGAGTGTTTCTCTGGACTTTATAGTCGGTCTACCCAAGACAGATGGGTTTGGAAGCATCATGGTAGTGGTGGACAGGTTTTCCAAGTATGGAATTTTCATTCCAACAACCAAGGAGTGCCCAACCGAGGAGGCAGCTCGATTGTTCCTGAAGAACATGGTTAAGTACTGAGAAGTGTTGAGGACCATTGTTAGTGATCGGGACAGGCGGTTCATGGGCAGGTTCTGGATTGAGTTGTTCAAGCTATTGGGGTCAGACTTGAAATTTTCCACCAGCATGCATCCACAGACTGATGGGCAGACAGAATGAGTGAATGGACTATTAGAGGTCTACCTCAGGCACTATGTGAGTGCCACACAAAGGGACTGGCCAAAGCTGCTAGATATTGCATAGTTTTCCTACAACTTGCAAAGGAGCGAGGCAACGAACCAGAGCCCATTTGAGGTTGTGATAGGGCAACAACCACTAACACCCGGTTCGATTGCTGTAGGTTATATAGGGCTGAATCCTGCAGCATACAAGTTTGCCAAGGCATGGCAGGAGCAAATTGACTTGGCCAGAGTTTGTCTACACAAGGCGACCAAGAGGCTGAAGAAGTGGGCAGACCAGAATAGGCGGGACGTTTAGCTCCAGGTTGGAGACTTGGTGTTGGTAAAGCTACATCCCATTGTGCGCCACAGGGGGCTACACAAAGGCCTAGTTCGGAGGTATGAAGGACCTTTTCGAATAGTCAAGAGGGTAGGCAAGGTTGCCTACAAGCTGGATATGCCACCCAAGCTGAGGGTACACCCAGTGTTCCATGTGAGCATGCTTAAGCCATTCCATGAGGATGAGGGAGATCTAGGACGGGCAGAGTCAAAGCGTGCACCATTGAAAGCAAGGGCCTCAGATGAGAAAGAGGTCCACAACATCATAGCTGATCGAGAGGTGAGACGAAAGAACTATCAACCAAGACATGAGTACTTGGTGTGCTAGAAAGGACTTCCAGATAGTGAGGCAAGCTGGGAATCAGCAGAGGACTTATGGTAGTTCGAGGACCAGATCAGGCAATACCATGCAGAAAATGCGACGAGGGTATTACGTAATCAAGTGGGGGAGAATGTCACGCCCTAGGTGGGCACACCAGGCACATCAGGCAGTCTAGCAGGTGAGCCAGAGGTTGAGGCTCGCAGACCAGGCATGCTGGCGGGTATCTATGCACAAAGCCTAGCAAACGAGCTCAGAACGCCCACCCGACTTGCAGGCCAGCCGTGTGACCAAGGCCTGGCATACAAGCTGCCCGCACCACATCCAAAGGAGCCCAATGTGCTGGACACGTAAGGGAAGCTTCTACAAACAGGTAGGAGCATTCTGGCAGATCTGGTTGACCTTAAAAATCAGGATTTAGCATCCTGATTGATTGTAATCCCATGGTTTTAGCCTTTATTCTAGGGATATGCCATTAAGTTGTAGCTGGAGCCTTAACTATAAATAGAGGGCTGCTCCACCCTCATTTGTACACCATCAAACACTTCTATTTCAGTGAATACAAAAGCATTTCCAGAATTCTATTTTCTTATCCTGTTTCTCTTTAACTTGCATAATCAGCCCTTCCCATTGTTCTAGTGCTCGCACGCTTGTGTTTTAGGCTGACTTAGGCACAAAAAAAGAGATTCCAAACCTAAGGTCGCATAGATTCTGAGTCTAAGGTCGGAGCCCGTGACACCTATATCCTGTCGATCCTGCTGCCGTAACCCTCAGTCCGATCTGATCTTAGACTGAGAATGAACTCCGTCTGGCTAAGCCAACTGATGAAACGAGCGGGCGGGCGGGCATTACACCGACCAAAGAGGCGGGATGCGCAAGTCGTGGATCGATAGGGTGGTAGGTGGGTTTAGGCACCTCTTCATATTTTTGTCTTGCCAATGCCATTTTTATGGCTTGTAAATTTATACAATGGTCCCTTAAGCCTTCATGTGAAGTTTCATGGCAAGACGACTCGTTTCTATTTTTCATGATTTTTGAAACTTTTTACGGTTCGGGATTTTTTTTAAATTTTTTCAGAAGGACTTTTGGCCCCAAACTTGGTAGACGTGATCCTTGTATTTTTGTTGGTGTGCACAAAAAAATTTAGCTAAAAACTCAAAAAAATTTAGCTAAAAACTCAAAATGGATACTGGCAGCAAACCTGTAAAATCTCAAACACTCTTTAAGGAGGTGTGAGTTCTCAAGGTTTGATGAGGGATAGGGGGCCAATATAAGGGCCAAGTACCAGCACCCATCGCATATCATGTGAGCACACCCCCTGCCCCCCAATCACCGGAACCCCAATGCCGCCAGTCAGGTTCTCCAGCGATGCTCCGACAATGGTGCACTGGGCAAAAAAAAATGTGACACAAGCACATGCCTGAGCACAGCATGTGCACCCGCAACCCTTTGTCTGGTCTGATCTTACACTGGGAATGAACTCCGCATGCTTAGATTGGGAATGAACTCCGTATGCCTAAGTCAACCCATGAAACAAGCGTACGGGCGCTCAGCCGGCCAGAGGGGCAAGATGCATAAGCTGGGGATCGGTCGGATCCCCCCCTGTGTGCTGCCAATCCTACTACCGTAACCCTTGGTCCGGTCTGATCTTAGACTGGGAATGAATTCCGTATGCCTAAGCCAACCGACGAAACAAGCGGGCGGGCGGGCGGGCACTATGCCGGCCAGACAGGCGGGATGCGTAAACCGTGGATCGATAGGGTGGTAGGTGGGTTTAGGCACATCTTCATATTTCTTCCATGCCAATGCCATTTTTACAGCTTGCAAATTCATACAATGGTCCCTTAAGCCTTCATGTGAGGTTTCATGGCAAGACGACTTGTTTTCTATTTTTCTCGATTTTCAAAACATTTTACGGTTCGAGATTCTTTTAAAATTTTTTCAGAAGGAGTTTTGGCCCCAAACTTGGTAGACGTGATCCTTGTATTTCTGTTGGCATGCATAAAAAAATTCAGCTAAAAACTCGATGTGTACAGGATTTTGTGACCATTTGAAAAAAGTGTCCCCATTTCAGACACTTTAATGGCTACTGGTAGCAAACCTATAAAATCTAAAATGCTCTTTCAGGGGGTGTGAGTTCTCGAGGTTTGATGAGGGATAGGGGACCAATATAATGGCCAAGTACCAGCACCCATCGCACATCATGTGCGCACACCCCCCGCCCCCCAACCACCGAAACCCCAATGCCGTCGATCAGGTTCTCCGATGATGGTACCCCAGGCAAAAAAAAAATACGGCACCAGCACATGCCCGAGCCCAGCATGTGCACCCGCAACCCTTGGTCTGGTTCGATGTTACACTGAGAATGAACTCCATATGCGTAAGTCAACCCATGAAACGAGCGTGCGGGCACTCAGCCGGCTAGAGGGGCAGGATGCACAAGCCAGGGATCAGTCGGGTCCCCCCTGCGTGCTGTCGATCCTACTACCACAACCCTCCATCTGATCTGATTTTAGACTGGGAATGAACTCCGTATGCCTGAGCCAACCGATGAAACGAGCGATTGGGTGAGCACTAAGCAGGCTAGATAGGCGGGATGCGCAAGCCGTGGATCGATAGGGTGGTAGGTGGGTTTAGGCACATCCTCATATTTCTGCCATGCCAATGCCATTTTTATGGCTCGTAAATTCATACAATGGTCCCTTAAGCCTTCATGTGAAGTTTCATCGCAAGACGACTCATTTTCTATTTTTCATGATTTTCGAAACTTTTTATGGTTCGAGATTTTTTTAAAATTTCTTCAGGAGTTTTGGCCCCAAACATGGTAGACGTGATCCTTGTATTTTTGTTGGCGTGCACAAAAAAATTCAGCTAAAAACTTGAAGTGTACATGATTTTGTGACCATTTGAAAAAAATGTCCCCATTTCAGACACTTTAATGGCTACTGGCAGCAAACCTATAAAATCTAAAATGCTCTTTAAGGGGGTGTGAGTTCTCAAGGTTTGATGAGGGATAGGGGGCCAACATAAGGGCCAAGTACCAGCACCCATCGCACAACATGTGCGCACTCCCCCTAATCGTCAGAACCCTAATACCGCCGGTCAGGTTCTCCGACGATGGTGCCCTGGGCGAAAAAGAATGCGGCATCAGCACATGCCTGAGCCCAGCATGTGCACCCGTAACCCTCGGTCTGATCCGATCTTACACTGGGAATGAACGCCGTATGCTTAGACTGGGAATGAACTCTGTATGCCTAAGTCAACCCACGAAACGAGCGTGCGGGCGCTCAGCCGACCAGAGGGGCAGGATGCACAAGCCGGGGATCGACTGGGTCCCCCCTGTGTGCTGCAAATCCTGCTACTGCAACCCTCGGTCTGGTCTGATCTTAGACTAGGAATGAACTCCGTATGCTTAAGCCAACTGACGAAACGAGCGGGGGGCGGGCACTATGCCAGCCAGAGAGGCGGGATGTGCAAGCCGTGGATCGATAGGGTGGTAGGTGGGTTTAGGCAAATCTTCATATTTTTGCCATGCCAATGCCATTTTTATGGCTTGTAAATTCATACAATGGTCCCTTAAGCCTTCATGTGAAATTTCATGGCAAGACGACTCGTTTTCTATTTTTCATGATTTTCAAAACCTTTTACGGTTCAGGATTTTTGTAAAATTCAGAAGGAGTTTTGTCCCCAAACTTTGTAGATGTGATCCTTGTATTTTTGTTGGCATGCACAAAAAAATACAGCTAAAAACTCGAAGTGTACAAGATTTTGTGACCATTTGAAAAAGTGTCCCCATTTCAGACACTTTAATGGCTACTGGCAGCAAACCTGTAAATCTCAAATGCTCTTTAAGGGGATGTGAGTTCTCGAAGGTTTGATGAGGGATACGGGCCAATATAAAGGCCAAAGTACCAGCACCCATGGCATATCATGTGTGCACACCCCCCCGCCCCCTAATCGTCAGAACCCCGATGCTGCCGATCAGGTTCTCCGACGATGCTCTAGCGATTGTGCCCCGGGCGAAAAAAAAATAAGGCACTAGCACATGCCCGAGGCCTACATGTGCACCCGCAGCCCTCGATCCGATCTAATTTTACACTGGGGATGAACTCTGTATGCTTAGACTAGGAATGAACTCCGTATGCCTAAGTCAACCCATGAAACGAGTGTGTGGGCGCTCAGTCGGGGATCGACTAGGTCCCCCCTTGCGTGCTGCTGATCCTACTGTCGTAACCCTCTGTTTAGTCTAATCTTAGACTAGGAATGAACTTCGTATGCCTAAGCCAACCGATGAAACGAGCGGCCTGGCGAGCACTAAGCAGGCCAGATAGGCGGGATGCGCAAGCCGTGGATCGATAGGGTGGTAGGTGGGTTTAGGCACATCTTCATATTTCTGCAATGCCAATGCCATTTTTATGGCTTGTAAATTCATACAATGGTCCCTTAAGACTTCATGTGAAGTTTAATGGCAAGATGACTCATTTTCTATTTTTGACGATTTTTAAAACTTTTTACGGTTCTAAATTTTTTTAAAATTTTTTCAGAAAGAGTTTTGGCCCCAAACTTGGTAGACGTGATCCTTTTATTTTTGTTGGCATGCACAAAAAAATTTAGCTAAAAACTTGAAGTGTACAGGATTTTGTGACCATTTGAAAAAAGTGTCCCCATTTTAGACACTTTAATGGATACTGGCAGTAAACCTGTAAAATCTCAAACGCTCTTTAAGGAGGTGTGAGTTCTCGAGGTTTGATGAGGGATAATGGGCCAATATAAGGGCCAAGTACCAGCACCCATCGCACATCATGTGAGCACACCCCCCCGCCCCCCAATCACCGGAACCCAAATGCCACCGATCAGGTTCTCCGGCGATGCTCCGGCGATGGTGCC
>NW_019167858.1:0-72428 GCF_002303985.1 Durio zibethinus | reverse complement strand
CATTGGAGATAGAGAAAGCAAAGAAAAGGAAAAAGAGAGAGAACCCCTTAGGTTTTGAAGAGGAAATGAGAGATTTTTGTTTAACAAAATTTTCCTTTTCCTTTTTGCTTCTTTTCCTCTTTCTTTTCTTTCATTTTTTTTTCTTTTCTTAATTTCTTTGTAATTTTTAGAAAATGAAACTAATTTATTAATTTATTTGGATAATAAAAAAAGTAATGAAAATGTACTTAATTAAGTAAAAATTAATTATCATAAATATAATAATATTAAATTATATTTTTAGAAAAATAATTATGTGTTTATTGAATGAAATATTTAAATTTTAATTTAAAAAATTAAAAAAATTAAATAATTTTTATTAAAAACTTGTATTAATTACTTTGGGGGTGGGGTAGACAATGTTACACTTGATATTTTTTAATATTTTTTTCTACAAAAATTTCTCTATTTTCAATTTTAATTGATTATTTATATTTTATCATTCCCATTTATTTTTATACAATCCAATTTTTTCTTTTACAATTAAAAATTAATCTGTTCACTTTTAAGTGTTAGTGCACAATTGCACATAAAAAAAAATTATCTTAAGTAAACATTTTAACACACTTTCTTATCGAAGATAACAAATTTTGGTATAATTTATAATTATTAATTCAATGACAAATGTTGCCTTTTGAATCATAATTTTCTTTATCTTTTAAGGTTCCTCAAATGTCAAATTACACTTTGACAATTGTTTTTCTAACCCAAAGAATAATTATTAATTTCTCATGCAACTATGCGCATAGATTGAGCTATTGGGCTCCATTAGTAGTAGAAAAAGGGTTGCTTTTCCTCCACCAAAGCAAAATATTGGCCCCTTATCTCCATTAGTAGAACAAGTAAAAAACTGCAAATAAATTAATAGACAGAATCATATGCTTTTCTTAGTGGATGGTGTAAAGCAAAGTATCATTCCTTGACTCCTACTTTAAATTTCCTTCATGTGGTTGTAAATAAGAGGTAAAAATTCAAGTTTTTTTGTGAGTTATCTAGGTTCAACTCATTTATTGTCAAATTGAATTTAAGTTTGAATTATTTCGATAATTAGTCGAACACGATTTTGCGTATTTTATTGCTCAACTTAAAAGATTTACAAGCGTAATTGGCCTTTATATTTTTAATATATAAAATAAATATAAAAATATAATATTTAATGTTAATATTTACAATTTTATCAAATTTAATCAAGAGTATCAAAATTGAGTTGGAGTGATTCAATTAAATTATAAATCAAATTTAAATATAAAAAATAAAACTTAATCGAGCTCAAGTTGAACATATGGAGTTTTTGAGTCTGATTTGCAAATATTTCAACTAAACTCAATTAAACCCTCAGGTGAAATGACACCAATAGCTGCTTGTATGCTTTCCAAAGCTGTAGATCTTGGCGGTTGTCAATTGCTTACAGTTGCTTTAATCACAATAACAAACTTTTGCTTGCACCTGGATGCCTAAGGCAGGAAGGATTCTTTTGCTATATTCTTAGAGGCAAAGGGCCATGAGGATGCCAGATTGCCAATTGTCCTGCCATAGAAAACTATCCATATTCCATCACTCTCCATTTCCAATTATATGTCTTCTAAAGGCCTAGCTTTATCTCTGAATTTGAGAATTTTCCTTCAGAAATAAACAGCTACCAGAGTCCTCTGTTATAAACTATATGACAACTACAACATTGTTGTGATACAAATCACTGAGGATAAACCAGTGAGGTTTTAATAGAAAACATCACAAATCACTAGACGTCTCAAGTTACTGAGAGAAGTCAAGATTAGAAAAAAAAAAAAAGCAATAGCACATCAACCACATGTCAGTAACTCACACCAATGAACATACAATCAAATTTTATATCTTCACAATATGTCGAAACCAAATTAGAAGCTTTCCTCAGGATTGGATGAACTATAATCGATCTCTTTATGAAGAAGAGCAGACGGTGATTCTACACTGGCATCTTCACCTGAATGTTTTTTTTAAAAAAAAGGTAAATATGTTAATGGAACTAGTTGACATTCCAATGGAACTAGATTCACATGTCACTATTCACAAAAAGTAGAAAATGATGCAAAATCGGAGGAGAGTATATTAATATTTGAAGATCCTTTATATAATCAAGGCCAAAGGCATCAATCCTTTTCTGACATAACTTGAAAGAAAGAAAAAAAATAAAAAAAAACGTGAACTACATTGATCTCTGTTCTTTTAAGTTGTTATCAGTGTACATAAAGTTGTAAGAACCCAAAGTTTAGTTTAATTAGTTCATGGAATCAGTCTGACGGTATTTAGCAAGTTTGAAGTTCAAATTTTAGTACACGTAACTCTTTCCCTTATCCCCGTCTGCGGCAAAGCCATCCTTTCTTTTTTCTCTAGAAAGGTAAATAATGTATGTATTCACTGAAGGTATCAGGCAAACTAACAAACAACAAAACCAGGACAACAAATTATACGCTCACAACGACATCACTAGCATAGGAAGTTCGAAAAAAATTCAACTATCTAATGACAGTAATGGAATGTATTAAACAGCTAACGGAATATCCAACAAATACTCAATTGACAAACCAGAAAACAAGATCAAAAGTCTCACAGGAATTGCAGCTTGTCAGCTTCCTTCTCCATTAAAACTTGCTAACCAGAAACAACATATTTTACTTCTTCATTGCCAATTAAGGAGGTCCAAATCACCTCCAGGAAAATTATAATAACAAGAAAAGCCCCCATACGAGACAAAAACAGATGATTAAGAAACAAAAGCTTTGTTTTGACCATCATTTCTGTTTCAACCTCAAGAAGCAAGTCCCCTTAGCTCATCAGCTTTGTTGGCTCTTGGTCTGGAGTTAATTACCATCATGCACCAAGGGGACTTTGCTAATTAAAAATTAGTATTTAAATATAAAAAAATTAGTTTTAATTACAAACAACTAGAACTTTCTAAAACAAATATTATAAAAGTACCTGAGAATGATGAGTATTGGTCATTGCCATCTTGAAATGTGATAGAAGGAACATGTTGGACCTTGTAGAAATCGTCTCCTCCTTCCACCAGTTTATCCTCGAATGCCTTCGGCATTGATTCAATCTTCAGTTCTTGGAGGGTTGTAATGAAACTCAATCCATCTGGAACCATCTTCATATTTCTGCAATCTGCAATCTCCAAACACCGTAGATTAGGCATGGCTCCTTCATCCACCTTCAGCTCCTCCAAATTTCGAAGCTCCTGAAGGCTTAGAGAATGGAGTCTAGGAAAACCTAGTGCAGAGCAAGTCATTTTCTCTCCAAGGAAGGATCGACAACATAATTGAAGAATTCCTAAGTTAGGGAGCTTCTCTATTGTTGGCATTGGATCTTCATCAAGATTAGTACCGGATAAGGAAATGTAAGTAATATCTTGAGAGAAGTGGTGGTACTCTGGTAACTTCCCTATATACACGTCCAACTTCAACTTACAAATACAAACACAGCTGGAAAGGAGGTGTGCCAAATGTCTTGCATCTATTGTATCATTACTGAAAATAGATAAGGACCGAAGACATTTACTTCCTAAGATGGGAGAATTGTCCACATCCTCCTTAAAATCTTCAATATCGAAGTGCCCATGAATCTTCAAGTCTCTAAGATTTGTCATGCTGAAGAGATCTTTTACATAACAACTCCTGGTGTCGAAGTTAACAAGTGTTTGAAGGTTTCTCAAAGTACCCAACTTCAACTTTGGTTTCCTTTTACAGGACTCAGGAAGATACAGATGTCTTAATTGCTCCATCCTCCATATCACATTAGGTACACAAACATTGACAATACCGTCTTAAATCCAAGGTTTGCAAGCACCTTAAATTGCCCAGAGGACGATGGAACCCTCATGCTCCAGATCCAAAGATTACTTAGACGCAAGAATCTCAAATGAATGAGATTACCTATATCACTAGGAAGGTCGCATCCCGCATAATTACGTTCCCCTTCAAAGTCTAGTACTCTAAGCAATTTGAAATTGTTGAAAATGTATGTCCAAATTCCCCATAATTCAGATAAGATTGGGGCTCCCAGCAATGGATTATTGTCACATACTATGCAATGATTTGTACTGACATGTTATAACGTAATTTAGCAACTTCTTTGGTGAAGAATTTGTAAGTAACTCATATAGAGAAATGTCTATGAAGAAGAAAGCTGATCGAAGACAGGGATTTCTTATGCATTTATGCAAAAAAAAGAATTTGTAACAACTCTACGGGCACTCAGTGTAGACAAGTAAAAATTGTTGCCACTTTGATCTACATTTGGATGATCAATAATACAGAGAAGATTTTCCATTTTTGCCTTTGAGAGGCAGAGATCCCTCATGAGGTCATGCATGCGACAAGTTTCAATATATAAGGTTGCATCTCTTTTACCAATTTGAATCATGTATCTTTCTACAAGCTCAAATAAGTGCCTTTCTGCTACATCCTCTTCAACTACCCCTTGATTTATTTCATTTTGATTCAATGAACTAAAACCTTCTGCCACCCATAATTGAATCAATCGCTCTGCAGGTATCTCATAATCTTCAGGGAAATGGCTTAAATAAAGGAAACATGGTTTCAAATAGTGTGGCAGTTCATCGTAACTTAAGGCCAACACTTCCTCAACCCCTTGGCCTTTTATTCTTCGACTTGACACTTGCATGCACCTTGTTCCATTCATTGAATGAAAACTTTGTAACCAAAATTCCTCCTAACACAATGATGGCCAGCGGCAACCCTGCACAATGTCTAAGCATACCCTTCCCTAACTCTTCCATTCTTGAGTCAACTCTACAGTCTGTAAAAACAATATAAAATAACATAAACGAAATCATCATCATTGCATATATCTTTCAAAATAAGATTACTTTAATGGATAGCTATTAAAAGAAAGTGTTAAATAGGCCTTGTAGAAAGTGAGATAGTTATTAATTACCAACACGCAATTAGCATTTTTAACTAGAATCGTGTCCATGCATTCCAACCATTTCAACTAAGTTAAGGTAAAGCGCTAATGAAAAGTGTCTAGAATTTGCTAAAAATGTCTAGCAAAAAATATGCAGGCTTGTGATTTCTAATTTGGTTTTGTGTTTCCTACATTATGATATATTCTAAAGCATAATAATTTAGGAATCTGAAACTTAACTCCATTCATACAGTTATTTATAAAAAAAATAGTAGTTAGTGGGAGTCAATAGTAGTTAGTGGGAGTCAGGTTCAAATTTTAACACCCGTCCCTATCTTTATATTGTAAAAAAGAAACATAATAATTTATACTATTTTTTAAATTAAAGGTAATGCAACCAAAACATTTACAAGAGCTTATTGCAACCAAAACACTTGTGCACCACCTATATAAAAATACTCAAATCGATAATATAATTAACAAGGATATCAAGATTCAAATCCTCTAACTACTATAAAGCTAACAGTGTATTCTTTTTTACTGAAGCTTGCTTTAATAGGTTATATTCCGTCATATTTTTTTGCACCTATTTGATTTTTGTAAACTTAAAAAAAATAAATTTAGAATATAGATTACAATAAGAGATGTTCATGGGTTAAGTTGCATATATGAGGTTGGCATCCCTAAATGCCAAACCCCAGCTTGTGCTCATCAGCTTGTTCTAAACCTATCCATTTATGTGCGCTTATTTTAAAAAAATTATTATCAAAACAATAGATCAGGTCAAGTTTAGTCTAATTTTAATTATTCAATCTACGTCCCACTCAAGTTAAGCCAAGCCCTTAACCCAGGCATACAGCTTGACTCATGTATAGATTTAATTAGAATTGTGTTATTTGTAAACATTTAACGTAGAATAATTAATTTGCATTATTGTTAACTCAATAAAGATATTACCTGTAGAATCTCTTCCAGGAAATGCAATCTTTTGAAACAATTCCCAGCTTTCATCATCTTTTAAACATTGCAATTCATACAGGTAACCTCTTCTATCTGCATATGAAACTATCTCTTTGTTTCGAGAGGTAAGCAATATCTTGCTGCTTGTCCCACTTTCTGGAAAGGCAGGTTTTATGTTATCCCAAGCCTTGATGCTCCAAATATCATCCAGTATCACCAAACATTTTTTATCCTTCATGAAGTCAAACAATTTTCTTGCCAATTCTTCATCACTCTTTTTGCTATCTCTCTCATTGATGGAGGTAAGGCTGGCCAGAATGTCTTCCCAAACTCTTCGTCTCTGGCACTGTTGAGAAACATAGACCCAAGCCAAGTGATTGAAGTGGCCAATGACCTGGCTATGCTGATTTATTTTCTTTGCAAGAGTGGTCTTCCCCAGACCACCCATTCCACATATGGAAACAACCCTGCAACCACTTTTGTCACTCCAACAAGAATAGACCAATATTGATACCATCATTTTCAATCCAAAATATTATACTTGTATATGAAGGAAAGGATGGACTCTCACCCTTTCATTTGAAGCAAATCGAATCCTTCTGAACCCCAATTTTTAGGCATATGCTCAAGACGTTAGAAGATCAGTTTCTTCCTATGATTGTTAAGTGACCTGTTTTTGAGGCTCATTTCCTTCATATATTAAGATATCTTTGATCATTTGATCAACCACCAGTCCTTTTTGGATTCAATTTTCGTTGCAAAAGGTCTCGAAAACATCTCAAAGCAAAATAAACAAGCATCTCTGATCATAAACCATTTACAATCACAGCTTTTTCGATGCCATAGTTTCTCCATCTAGTCGTTTTGCAACGACACTGTCCCCACACCCATAGATATATTGCTTCATCGTTAGCAGATTGCCAATTCTTGTGAAAGCAGAGGCCACAGCAGACCAAGCCATAGAGTTCTTTCTAGAAAACAATTGCAGGAAGAATTGTGCGAGATCTGATCACTTCACAAGGAATTGTATTCTTTCCATCATTGTTCAGTCAACTTTAGCGAGCGTGAATTGTTGGCTTCCTAACTAAAAGTAGTTCACTAGATGCCAATGATGACAAATGCAACCATGAATAATTAATTGATAATTAATGCCAAGTGTGAAAAGATAGATTTGCAGCCGTAAGAGGGAAGAATAAGAAACCCCAAGTCTCTTTCTAATTGGAAAAGGAGGACTAGGAAAATGCTCGGAACATGGAAGAGTTACCAACACATTCGTTTTCAACTGACTTTGTCTGTCATATCAAAAGGATTAGTTTTCAAAGGTAGGAGGGAAGACTAAGAAGCTGAATATTTAGATAGAAAAGCATGACTAAGAAAAATGAGTAGAAGACTTTAGAAAAATGAGTGAAAGACTTTTGCTTTCTCATGGATGCCGAAGTCGGCAAAGGCCAAGGAGAAAAGTAACAGTTCTTTAAATTTCAAGTTGTACTAGCTGCATGTCCATATGCGCTTGACTGTGGATTGATTTTTTTATTTATAATTAATAATATTAAATTTAATAAATCAACGCACAATTTTATTTATAATTTTTGAATAAAAATGGTAATTAGTGAAAATTTATTAATTAATTTGTAAATAATATGTATTTTATTCTCATAATTAGTATAACAAATCAAAAGCAGATTCATTTTTTTAATTTTATTTTTCAAAACATAATTAAAAATATTACAATAAATTATTTAAAAAAAACTAAAAATAAAAGGATCAAGAAAAAGAACCAAAAATGAAAATGAAAATGAACCAAATAGGAAGCCACATGGATACCTCTACATCAATATTGTAAAGGATCGAGCAAGGGTGAATTTATACTTAACTTAACCCTGTTTTAATATTAGATTATTATTTTTTATATCCAATTTCATTCAACATATGTATAATTTACATCCGATTTATTTTATTAAAAATCAATTCAATAGAATAACATTCAAAAAAATATATTTTTTAATATAAATTATGTTTTAATTATATATAAATATAATATGTTATTAAATTAATATGTTAAATAATAACTTCATTAATATAATATATACAAATTAAATTAAATAAATAATAAAATATTTATTCTTATTTGTACCGAAAACGAAGTGAGACGGATGAGACAATGCATTCGAAACTTGCTTCCCAATCAACCTCGATTTTAAAAATGGATAAATCTTTTACATTAGCTTGACTCGGATTTTAAAAGCGATCCATAAATAAAATTAAGTTTAAATTCGAAATTTAATTCAATTAATTTATATTATTATTTTTAAAATATAATATTTAATATTTATAAGCTTTTTTTGTCTTCTAACTACTATCTCATTGTATTAAAAAAATAAAAAAAAGATATCTACTTAAACTAGTGTATATTTTATAATTTTTTTTATATATGGATCAAAATTATTAAAATTTAAAATATTATTTTGATTCAAATTAATCATAAATTTAATATGAATGAAAGATTAAAAAAATATAAAATTTATATTACTGTAAGTGGATCCTTACTCAAAATAAAATAAAAGCATTAGATTTAAAAACCTTCAAGCTCTAAATAATAAAACTAAGATTTTGAAATTCAAAATTCAAAATTTTAAATTAAATTAAAAAAAAGCCAGCCTAATGAAATAAATTAAAAAAAAAAAACACTAGCCTAGTGAGATAAAATAAAAAATTAATAATAAATTTATTTGATCCATTATTGGAAGAAACATTATTATATTTGTTCATTTTAATTATTAAATACAAACAATTTATAGTATTTAAATAATTAATATTAATTGTGTGCAAATAAATAAACTTTTTAAATTTTTTATGGACAAAATTCTAAAAATTCCAAAATATAATTTGTAAGAGTAGTACTCAAAAGTTAAGTGTTCAATTAAATAAAAAAATATTTTAAAAAATAACATTAATCATCAATAATTTTAAAGGAAAAAGAGAGACAAAAATAATAGAAACACAAAAAAGAGAGGTGGGAAAAGAAAACAAAAAGCCTTTTTTTTATTTTTTAATTAAAAAAAAATATTGTCAAGTGTGAAAAGGTTAAATTTTAATGGTTAGAGCTTTTTTTAATTGAAAAAGATGGACTTAGAAAATGATTGGAACTTCATATATTTGGAGATTTATATATTTGTTTAGTATAAAATATTAAAATTTATATATTTATGCTGTATTTTATATAAAAAATATATATTATAATTTATTTTAATATGAAAATATAAAATATATATTTTTTATTTTAATAAATTTATATATAATTATTATACTAAAATTTTAAACAATAAGATTATCAAATCTGCTTGGTAGAGTGACCTACGTGTACGTTTTCACCTGACTGTTGTCTGTCAAGTGTGAAAGGATCAATTTTCAGCAGTAGGTGGCAAGGCTAAGAAGCCAAATATTTAATTAGAAAAGGAATACTTCAAAAAATTGAGCAGAAGAGTAGACTTATCAACCCATCTTCATCTTATTACTACTAATTAATCTCAGCTTTACATAAATAATAGAATGTATTGTTTCAACTTTACATAAATTACTTTATATTTAAAATGATTTTTTTTTTTTTAAATTGATAATGGAAGAGATAATTACATGATTCACTTTTTCTTAATTTTTTATTATATTTATAAAATATATATTATCCTGCTAATTTCAAGGAATTTAAAAATTTTAATGTTAATGGATGTGATAATTTTTTATTTAAAATAATGTATTTAAAAGAAATCAAATTCATGATCAAGTTAAGGCCTAAGGCATTAATAACAAAAAAAAAAAGTGGTTACATTGATCTCTTGCCTTTTATTTTATTTTATTTTATTTATTTTTTGATAGATTAATAGCATATTTGAATCATCCAGTAGTGATATGAGGGACAATTCATTGGTTTAAATATTGTCATTAACAGTTATCGGAACCACAAGCCATATAGAATGCTTTTGTTTTTTGTTTTATATCACCAGATACACAAATACAAGACTTGTATATGAAAGAGGCAGTGGTAATTGCAAAGCAAAAACTGGGTTTAGAGACTTTGGTGCTTGAAAATCTATGGTGTATTCAGAAAATGGTGAAGTAATTGAGCCAAAAGGGTTAATTCAGAAAATGGTTGCAGGCCTCTTGATTAAGCTGAAAGAAGAATAAATTACTGGTTTCATGAACCTAGCTTTTCAAGCTCTTAGTTGCTCAATGAAGTACTGGAATCAGCTTTCATTGATCACAACAGCAACTTTTACTTGCTCAATGATGCCAGACTGAACGACTCCTTTGCCATCCTTGAGAGGCAAAATAGCTATGAGGATTCCAATTGTCCTACCGTCGAAAAATATCCATTCCTCTCCACTTTCAAGTATATGTGTTATCAAAGGCCCTTGCTGTGTCTCTGAATTTGAGAATTTGAGGAATAGTCAGCTGCCAGAGTCCTCTTTTATAAATTTATCCTTTACGTTGGTTGTTATAACATAGAATCGACACGCTAAACCTCTTGAATAAAATTATATATATATACGAGTATTATTAATAAAAATATTTTGGGATTTTTGCCCATCTAATTTGATTATCTTAATTATACTTACATATATGGAGGACCATTAATCGTTTGTAATCATATTTTCATCACAGTGAAGAATCTACAGTAGCTGTAAATGTACGTAAATCTCATGTTAAGAGTGAATCAATATAAATTTAGTGTGTTTTTTGTAATTTATCTTTTCACATATGTTTAATATTGCTTTATGAAAGTAGATTAATCTCCAACCATTACAACTACAGAGGAACCAAAATTGAGACATTCTTGTGCTAATTTGAGACACTTCAACTGACCAGGTGACAATAAAACAATGAGATCAGAATTCAACAGAGGTTTCAAGCGATTGAGAGAAACAAAAAATAGAAAAAAAAAGAAGGCCATAGCTATCTTCCACACGTCAAACAACCCACACCACTGAATATATACACACAAGACAATTTACATCTCCAACTTTACAATTATAGCTTCTTGAGACAGAGTTATAGCTTGTTAGCTTTCCTTCATATGAAAATTTACTGACAAAAGATATTTTCTCCATTCCAACTTGAAGTGGTCCGAATTACCTTCAAGAAGAACACAACAACAAAACAAGGTCTTACAACAAGTAATTAACTTCAAAAATTATTACAAGAACACGGCTTTTCTGAATAATGTACTATAAATAGGATCTAAATATGCAGAATATTTGTAATTACAAAGAAAAAAAAGTAAATTTTAAAGTAGGGGATTACCTGGCAAGAATCAGAATTACTACTAGTTTCAGCATTTCTGAAATATGATAGAAGGAACATGGCGGACTTTGTAGAAATCTTCTCCACCTTCCACCAGTTTATCCTTGAATGCTTTTGGCATTGATTCAATCTTCAGTTCTTGGAGGGTTGTAATGAAACTCAATCCATCTGGAACTATCTTCATATTTCTACAAACTGCAATCTCCAAACACCGTAGAGTAGGCATGGTTCCTTCATCCACCTTCAGCTCCTCCAAATTTTGAAGCTTCCGAAGGCTTAGAGAATGGAGTCTAGGAAAACCTAGTGCAGAGCAAGTCATTTTCTTTCCACTGAAAGATTCATTACCCAATTTGAGAACTCTTAAGTTAGGCAGCTTCTCTATTGTTGGCATTGGATCTTCATCAAGATTAGTACAGGACAAGTAAATGTAAGTAATATCTTGAGAGAAGTGGTGGAACTCTGGTAACTTCCTAATATTCACATCCAAACTCAACTTACAAATACAAACACAGCTGGAAAGGAGGTGTGCCAAATTTGGATCTATGGTATTATAAAAATAATGACCGAAAATAGAAGGACACCAAATAGTTAAGGACCGAAGACACTTACTTCCTAAGATAGGGGAATTGTCCACATCCTCCTTAAAATCTTCAATATTGAAGCGGCAAAGAATCTTCAACTTTCTAAGATTTGTCATATTGAAAAGATCTTTTACATAACAATTCCTGGTGTCGAAGTTCACAAGTGTTTGAAGCTTTCTCAAAGTACCCAACTTCAACCTTGTTTTACCTGTACAGAGCAGAGGAAGATATAGATGTCTTAATTGCTCCATCCTCCATATCACATTAGGTACACAAACAGTAGTGCCCCAAATTCTTAAATCCAAGGTTTGCAAGCACCTTAAATTGCCCAGAGATGATGGCAACTTTGAGCTCCGGAACCAAACACCCCTTAGACTCAAGAATCTCAAATGGATGAGATTACCTATATCACTAGGAAGGTGGCATCCCACATAATCACCTCCTTCTTCAAAGTCTAAAACTCTAAGCAATTTGAAATTTTTGAAAATGTAAGTCCAAATTCCCCATAATTCAGATAAGATTGGGGCCAGCATCTTTGGATTGTCACATAATATGCAATGATTTGTAATGAAATGGCTTATAACGTAATTTAGCAACTTCTTGGGTGAAGAATTTGCAAGTAACCCATGTGGAGAAATGTCTATGAAGAAGAAAGCTGACCGAAGACAGGGATTTCTTATGCATTTTATGCAAAGAAAACCATTTGTAACAACTCCTCGGGCACTATGATAGGAAAATTTGTTGCCACTTTGATCTACATTTCGATGATCAATGATACAGAGAGGAATTTCTTTTTTTGCCTTTGAGAGGCAGAGATCCCTCATGAGGTCATGCATGCGACAAGTTTTGATCCTTAAGGTTGCATCTCTTTTAACAATTTGAATAATGCATCTTTCGACAAGCTGAAATAAGTACCTTTCTGCTTCATCCTCTTCAATTACCCCTTCATTTATTTCATTTTGACTCAATGAAATAAAACCTTCTGCCACCCATAGCTGAATCAATCGCTTTGCAGGTATCTCATAATCTTCAGGGAAATGGCTTAAAGAAAGGAAACATTGTTTCAAATAGGGTGGCAATTCCTCATAACTTAAGGCTAACACCTCCTCAACCCCTTGGCCTTCTCTTCTCTTAAATTGTGACTTGACATTTTCATGCACCTTTATCCATTCACTATATGAAAACTTTGCAACCAAAATTCCTCCCAACACAATGATGGCCAACGGCAACCCTGCACAATGTTTAAGCATATCCTTCCCTAATTCTTCCATTCTTGCGTCAACTCTATAGTCTGTAAAAAACAACAGAAAAGAACACAAAACAAATCATCATCATTGCATAAATCTTTTAAAATAAGATTACTTGAATGGATAGTTATTAAAAGAAAGTGTTGAATAGGCCTTGTAGAAAGGGAGATGGTTATTAATTACTTCACCCACATAATGGATGCTAAAGACTAGTAATGTTATAATGCCTTTAATTCTTTTATGTTATCATCATCTGACACTCAAGTAGCTTAAAAATCAGCACTAATGAGCTTTGTTCCTACTGGTTTACCTATAAAATCAAATTCTTCCGTAAAAAATTACTAATACACAATTAGCATTTTTAGCTTGAAGCGTCTCCATGCATTCCAACTATTTCAACTAAGTTTTGGTAGAGCTCTAACGAAAAGTGTTTAGAATTTTCAAAAAATTGTCTAGCATAAAAAATGCAGGTTTGTGATTCCTAAATTGGTTTTGTGTGTCCTACATTATGATATATTATAAAGCATAATAATTAATGAATTTGAAGCTTAACTTGGTTCATGCTACCATCTTTAAAATGTGTTATCCAGTAGGACTCAGGCTTAATAACCGTCGCCATTGGCAATTCTCATCCCTATTTTCAAATTGCATCCAATTTTGTAAAAAAGAAACATAATAATTTATACTATTTTTTAAATAAAGGTAATGCAACCAAAACATTTACAAGAGCCTATTTCAACCAAAACACTTGTGCACCACCTATATAAAAATACTCAAATCGATAATATAATTAACAAGGATATCAAGATTCAAAATCCTCTACCTACCATGAAGCAAACGGTGTATTCTTTTTTACTAGAAGCTTGGTTTAATAGGTTATATTCCGTCCTATTTGTTTGCACCTATTTGATTTTTGTAAAACTTAAAAAAAAAAAAAAGAATATAGATTACAATTAGAGATGTTCAAGGGTTAAGTTGCATATGTGAGGTTGGCATCCCTAAATGCCAAATCCCAACTTGAGCTCA
This sequence comes from Durio zibethinus, assembly GCF_002303985.1. The sequence goes on along the minus strand of NW_019167858.1, from coordinate 58,369 downwards.
GCCTGTCTAAACCTATCCATTTATGTGCGCTTATATTAAAAAAAATTATTATCAAAACAATAGATCAGGTCAAGTTTAGTCTAATTTTAATTATTCAATCTATGTCCCACTCAAGTTAAGCCAAGGCCTTAACCCAGGCATACAGCTTGACTCATGTATAGATTTAATTAGAATTGTGTTATTTGTAAAACATTTAAGGTAGAATAATTAATTTGCATTATTGTTAACTCAATAAAGATATTACCTGTAGAATCTCTTCCAGGAAATGCAATCTTTTGAAACAATTCCCAGCTTTCATCATCTTTTAAACATTGCAATTCATACAGGTAACCTCTTCTATCTGCATATGAAACTATCTCTTTGTTTCGAGAGGTAAGCAATATCTTGCTGCTTGTCCCACTTTCTGGAAAGGCAGGTTTTATGTTATCCCAAGCCTCGATGCTCCAAATATCATCCAGTATCACCAAACATTTTTTATCCTTCATGAAGTCAAACAATTTCCTTGCCAATTCTTCATCACTCTTTTTGCTATCTCTCTCATTGATGGAGGTAAGGCTGGACAGAATGTCTTCCCAAACTCTTCGTCTCTGGCACTGTTGAGAAACATGGACCCAAGCCAAGTGATTGAAATGGCCAATGACCTGGCTATGCTGATTTATTTTCTTTGCAAGAGTGGTCTTCCCCAGACCACCCATTCCACATATGGAAACAACCCTGCAACCACTTTTGTAATCAACAAGAACTGAGACCAATTGCTTGATACCATCATCCAATCCAACAATATTATCACCGATGATATGAGGAAAAGGCCGCCTCGACTCTCGCCTTTCATTTGAAGAACTCGATCCTTCTCCAACCCTCAACTCTTTTATGCCATATGCCTGCAATTGTCGGGTCAGATCAGTGATTCTTGCTATGATTGCTTCAATGTTTGACCTGGTTTTGTGGAGCATCCATCCCTCCTTCAAGATGCAAGCATATCTTTTGATACGATTTGAAAAACCACCAGTCCTTTTGGATGCAATCTTTAAAGCAAAAGTCTCGACAACATCCTCAGCATCATAAGCAAGATCTCTGATTTCAGAAACCCAGAGTTGTACCCTCTCATCCTCTGCTTTTTTTCGCATCTGCCTCGATTAAGAAGCTTTGCATCCATCTGAGCTCTCTTTGCAAACGAACAACTTGCTCCTCCACACCCCATAGATATATTGCTTCATCAGTTAGCAGATTGCCAATTCTTGTGACAGCAGAGGCAACAGCAGACCAAGCCATAGAGTTATTTCAAGTGAAACAATTGCAGGATGAATTGAAGCGAGATTTGATGATCAATTCTCAAGCAATTATATTCTTATCATCTATTATTGTTGAATCAACTTTGGCGAGAGTGAATTGTTGGCTTCATTATTAGCAGGTAGCATTTTAATAGATGGCAAAATGATGACAAATGCAACCATGAATAAATAATTAATTGATAATTAAAAACTATATTGTTAAGTATGAAAAGATTAATTTCCAGCTGCAAGAAAGAAGACTAAGAAACCAAAGTACTTTTTTAATTGAAAAAGGAAGTGTTGGAAAATGATTGGAAAGAGTGACCTAACGTCCCAATCCCATATTAGAAAATTATGAAAATATATTATCATATATAAATAAAGATTTAAATTTAAATTTATGAGATATTTTTTATGAAATAAAATCATAAAATTTTTAAATCAAAATGAATAATACCTTGTAAGTTATATGTGGGTCTTCATAAATGATATCAAAATAATAACCAGTCGGATAAGAGCTAATTGCCTACATGATAGGAACTACCTCTAAAATCTTACAAGATTTAAGTATTGGTACGATCCTATGATTTGTGTGTATTTTGTGTTGGGTTGGTATCTAAGTACTACATAATAAAAATTACTTCTAAAATCTTGTGATTTGTGTATACTTTATGTTGGATTTACCTAACATTTGATGTGATTCAATAGATCTGTGTGCTTTGTGTTAGACTTAATGGGGACATTAAATTTTAACGAAAGAGAGTTTATGATATCCCAATCCCATATCGAAAAATTTTGAAGATTTGTTATAATATATAAAAAGGTTAATTTTCAACCATCGGTGAGATGACTCTAATGATTAATAATAGAGTAACTATTTTTTTTTTACAAAAAATGTGAATAAAAGTAATAGTTCGTGAGATGATAAAATTTGACTCAATTTAAAAATTTTATTTGATCAATTTAAATTCAAATATGATCAACTTAATTTAATTAAAATAATTAATAATCCAAACTCGATTGAATCCATATTGATTTGAATCTAAATTGATTTAAAATTAAATCAATATGAATTCAAATTTTTTTCGATAGCAAATTAACTTGAATAAAAAATAATCTAACCTTAAATTTAGGATTAGAATTAAATTGGAGGAGTTTTTTTGTTTTTGTTGAAATTTTACATATTCAATTTTGAAAGAAAAGACAGTATTAAAAGACAAAATGTGATCAACTAATTAATTTAATTTTTTACATAAAATTTTATTAATTTATTAATAATTTTTAATAAATATTAAATATAAAAATTAATTATTAAGTTTAAATAAAATATAATTCAAAAGTAGAATAATGTTATTGGGGTTGAATCAACTTATATAAAAAAGTTTTACATTTATTTAACTTTTGATTTTAATTGATCCAAAAGATGAGATTAAACTTTTTTTTTTCACTTATCTCTTTTATCCCTTGAAAGCTATTGAAATTAATAGTTAAATAAATGTAAAACTTTTTAATTTTATATTGGTATAAATTACATTTATTCATTTTAATTATTTAATACAAAAATTTTATAGTATTTAAATAATTATTATTAATATTAATTGTGAGTAAATAAATTAAAATTTTAAATTTTTTTACTGATAAAATTTTAAAATTATATAATATAATCTATAAGAGTAGTACTCAAAGTCAAATTTTCAATTAAATAAAAAATATTTTAAAAAATAACATTACTCATCAATAATTTTAAAGGAGAAGAAGAGACAAAAACAGTAAAAATATAAGAGATAAGCATGTCAATAGGTATAATATCAGACAAGTACAGAATTATTCATCTCTTTTTTTGTTTTTTCATATTTTGCAATCTTTATATATATATATATATATATATATATTTAATGGGTATTTTAAATTCATCACATTTTTATTTTTGTAAATATTTAATGAGTATTAATAACTCCATATTGGTAAGTTTTTTAAAAAATAAAAAATAAAAATTATGTTTTTATTTTTTTTTATTTTGCACATTTAAGAAATTTTTTTATAAATATATATTTTAAAATACAAATATGTTAATTTTTATAAATTTAAAATAAAATTTATATTATTAAATAAAAATTAATTTATTAAATATAGACAATATATACATGATACGAGATGAACGTTATTTTATCCATCTTTATATTCAATAAAAAATTTAAAATTATATATATTCTTATTTTTATTTTCAAATTTTAATATTTATTCACATAGTTGAATAAAAAATTAATTTATATCGAATTTGAATAAAATTTATCACGTTAATAAGAGCGGTGGGAAAATAAAACAAAAGGTTTTTTCTTTTTAATTAAAAAAAAAATCTTGTTAAATGTGAAAAGAAACCACAAGTCTTCTTTTAATTGAAAAAGGTGGACTTGGAAAATGATAGGAACTTGGAAGAGTGACCCAAACACAAGTATTGTTTGGCAGGTGTGGAAAGGATTAATTTTCAAAGGTAGGCATCAAGCCTAAGAAGCCGAATATTTAATTAGGAAAAGGAAGACTTCAAAAAATTGAGTGGAAGAGTAGACTTACCATTCTATCTTCACCTTATCCCTACTAATTAATCTCAACTTTACATAAATTATTTTATATTTCAAATGAGTTTTTTTAAATTGATAATATAATTTTTTTAACTCTATAAATAAAATTAAGAGATTATCATATGATTCATTTTTTAAATTTTTTTATTATATTTATAAAATATATATTATCCTGCTAATTCATAAGAATATAAAATTTTTAATGTTAGTGCATATGATATTTTTATTTAAAATAATATGCTTGAAAGAAATCAAATTCACAAGGAATTGTATTCTTGTCATCTATTGTTCAGACTTGAAGAGTAAAAATAATATTATTTTTAATATTATAAAATATATATATATACATAAATGTATATATTAATTTAAAACTTACAAGATATATCTAAAAATAAATTTTAATCTTATGAATCAATTAAACATAATATACATTTTAATATCTCCTGAACTGAAAATATTCAAAATAAAATATTTGAAGTTTGAAAATTAAATAACAAAAACATAAATCTGAAAGAAACTTTACAAAAAAAAATCCACCACTTATGATTCTAAAGAAATATGCGGTAACATGTGTTAGAAAATGTGGAGTCCAGCCCCATTGGTTTTTAATGGGTCCAGCCCCATACCAATATAAACTTCTCTATCTTTTAATTTGATAATTTTCTTCCATCCTAGCTATAAAATTGAGCAATAAATAGGGATGACATCGGGTCGGGTTCGGGGTGAGTTTTGCTCGCTCCGAACCCGACCCGACTTTATGCTTTAGAATATTCGAATCCGACCCGACCCGATATCTTATAAATTGTACTCAATCCCGACTCGAAATTAATAAAATATTATTTTTTAAATATAAATATTTAAAAATATCATTATATAAATATATATATATATAAATAATTAATTAATTAATAATTTTTTATATAATATCGGGTCGGGTCGGGTTTTAGACATACCCGATCCCGACCCGACTCCGATTATTCCTTAGTTATATCCGATCCGATTCGACTCGAAAATCGAAATTAAAAAAAAAATTCGATTTCATAAGGTCAGGTCGGACCGAAATCCGTCGGGACGGGGTTGATTGCCGTCCCTAGCAATAAACAGTTGCCAAAGTCCTGTCATCTCTGTTATATGCTATTTTAGGACAACTACAAAGGAATCGATTAAGACACTGTTACTGCCTTTTGATTATTTTTTATCTGTATACTTACAGTTGAAAAACGAATAACTATGATCAAGATACAAATTTAGCTTCCAAAACTCAATTTTAAAAGCAAAAGATTATCAAATACAAAGCAAAATTGAATCCCATCAGCTGTCAGTCATGTTTAATTAACAAAACTGGTTGGAAATAGATTCCATTTTATGTTTAATTAAGAAAACTCTATGGAAATAGATTCCATTTCTCCTGAAGAAGATGAGGTCAGTTTCACAGTTCTAGACTTCCAAATCGAGTGAAAGCGATGATTTAAACACCATTTTTTTATTTAGAATGAGATTATGCATCTGCTCTTGAAAACAATAATATTCAAACAACAGAGTTCTCAATTGCTTGAGAAATGTTGAAATCGGCTTCATTAATCACAACAGCAACTTTTACTTGCTTAATGAAGCCACTGAAGGACTCATTTGTAATCATCTTTTCGTTCTAGTGAAAAATCTGCAAGGACTGCAATTAGCTGTAACTCTTACGTTAAGAGCGAATTATTACAATTTTAACCACTGAATATATACACACAAGACAAATTTGTATCTCCAACTTTACAATTATAGCTTCGTATGAAAATTTACTGACAAAAGATTATTTCTCCATTCCAACTTGAAGTGGTCCGAATTACCTTCAAGAAGAACACAACAACAAAACAAGGTCTTACAACAAGTAATTAACTTCAAAATTTGTTACAAGAACACTGCTTTTGCTGAATAATGTACTAAAAATAGGATCCAAACATGCAAAATATTTGTAATTACAAAGAAAAAAATAAAATTTAAAGTGGGGATTACCTGGCAAGAATCAGAATTACTAGTAGCTCCAGCATTTCTGAAATATGATAGAAGGAACATGGCGGACTTTGTCGAAATCTTCTCCACCTTCCACCAGTTTATCCTTGAATGCTTTTGGCATTGATTCGATCTTCAGTTCTTGGAGGGTTGTAATGAAACTCAATCCATCTGGAACTATCATCATATTTCTGCAATCTGCAATCTCCAAACACCGTAGAGTAGGCATGGCTCCTTCATCCACCTCTAGCTCCTCCAAATTTAGAAGCTCCTGAAGGCTTAGAGAATGGAGTCTAGGAAAGCCTAGTGCAGAGCAAGTCATTTTCTTTCCATTGACAGATTCAAAAGCTAATTGGAGAATTTTTAAGTTGGGCAGCTTCTCTATTGTTGGCATTGGATCTTCATCAAGATTAGTACGGTACAAGTAAATGTAAGTAATATCTTGAGAGAAGTGGTGGTACTCTGGTAACTTCCCTATATCCACCCCCAACTTCAACTTACAAATACAAACACAGCTGGAAAGGAGTTGTGCCAATTGTCTTGGATCTATTCTTTCAGTACCCCAGCTCGAAATAGATAAGGACCGAAGACACTTACTTCCTAAGATGGGGGAATTGTCCACATCCTCCTTAAAATCTTCAATATTGAAGCACCAAAGAATCTTCAACTTTCTAAGATTTGTCATATTGAAAAGATCATTTGCATAACAATTCTCGGTGCTGAAGTTCACAAGTGTTTGAAGTTTTCTCAGAGTACCCAACTTCAACTTTGTTTTACTTTTACATCTCTTAGGAAGATATAGATGTCTTAATTGCTCCATCCTCCATACCACATCAGGTACATGAATAAAATCAGAAAACACTCCTCCTCTCCTTCTTAAATCCAAGGTTTGCAAGCACCTTAGATTGCCTAGAGATGATGGCAACTTTGACCTAATGAACAAAAGATCCCCTAGGCTCAAGAATCTCAAATGGATGAGATTATCTATATCACTAGGAAGCTTGCATCCCGCTACATCACCATTTCCTGCAAAGTCTAGGACTCTTAAGAAATTTGAAATTGTTGAAAATGTATGTCCAAATTCCCCGAACTTTAGGCCATACTATACAATGTACTGAACATAACATAATGCAAAATAGTGTATAAGGAGGACCAGGTTCTTTTTCATAGAATTTTCTCATTGGCGGGGGAAGAGACATTTTAAATGACTCATCTGGGAAGAAGTTATCGAAAACCAAAAGTGATCGAAGATGGGGACTTCTAATACCTTGTATCCGAAAAAAATGATGAGCAGCAACTCTGCGGACTCTGCAATTTGTAGATGACAAAACATTTTTGCCATGCGGATCTGGAATTGGCTTTTCCATAATGAATAGGAAATTTTCTTGTTTTGCCTTTGATAAGCAAAGATCCCACATCAAATCATGCATCTGAACGGTTTTGATCTTTAAGGTTGCGGCATCACTTTTTCGTACTTGAATCATGCACCTATCTACAAGCTCATTTAAGTAACATTCTGCCACATCTTCTATTATTTCCCCTCCATTTCCTTCTTCTTGCTTGGATGAAACAATACCTTCAGCAACCCACAGTTGAATCAATCTATAAGTATGTATCTCATAAGCCTCTGGAAATGACTTAAATAAAGGAAACATGGTCTTAAACAGGGTGGCAAATCATCATAACTTAAGGCCAACGCTCCCTCGATTCCTTGCCCTTTTCCTTTCTTTAAGTATGACTTGATATTTTCATGCACTATTTGCCATTCATTTAATGAGTTCTTGGTAGCCAAAATTCCTCCCAGCAAAATGATGGCTAATGGCAACCCTGCACAACGTTTAACCATTTTTTTCCCTAACTCTTCCATTCTTCCATCAGCTTTACAATCTGTATAATACCAAAAAGAATTAAAACAAGAATTAGTGATCACACCATTGCTTTTAAATTATGAATTTATTTTTTTGATTATCACTTGAGCTTAATTATTAGAATCAATGGTTGGAATACCAACAAATTCCAAGTTTATATTTCCGTGCAAGCTTATCGAAAAATCAGATATAACTTTGACAAAAATATAAAATATATTTTGTATTTGACATATAAACATGAATTTTGACACAACAATTTTTATATTTTACACCTAATAAAACTCTTATCTCATAAATTTCATCCATCCCATCAGTTCTCAACTCCAAATCTTTCAATTTTGGAGTATTAAATTTTAATACTAATGAATTAATGCAACCAAAATATTTAAAAGCCTATTGCAACCAAAACACTTGTGCATCACCTATATAAAAAAAAAAATAGATAATATAATTAACAAGGATATCAAGATTCAAATCCTCTAACTATTACGAAGCTAACAGTTTTTTTTTTTTTTTAACTTGAAGCTTGGTTTAATGGGTTATATTTTGTCCTATTTCTTTGCACCAATTTGACTTTTGTGAAAATTAAAAAATAAATAAATTTGGAATAAAAATTACAATTAAAGATATTCATGGGTTAAGTTGCATCTGGTGAGGTTGGCATCCCAAAATGCAAAACCGAGCTTGAACTCAATTTTTCTAAGCCTATCTATTTATCTGCATTTATAAATATATATATATATATATTATTATTATTATTATTGAAAGAGTAGATCGGGTCAAACGAGTTTAAGTTTAAATATCTTATCTACGGCTGGCCTAACCCATGATAGATCTAATTGGAATGTCGCAATTTGTAAACATTTGAGGTAGAATAATTTACAATATTGTTAACTCAATAAAGATATTACCTGTAGAATCTCTTCCAGGAAATGCAATCTTTTGAAACAATTCCCAGCTTTCTTCATCTTTTAAACATTGCAATTCATACAGGTAACTCTTCTATCTGCATATGAAACTATCTCTTTGTTTCGAGAGGTGAGCAATATCTTGCTGCTTGTCTCCCTTTCTGGAAAGGCAGGTTTTATGCTATCCCAAGCCTCGATGCTCCAAATATCATCAAGTATCACCAAACATTTTTTATCCTTCATGAAGTTAAACAACTTCATTGCCACTTCTTCATCACTCTTTTTGCTGTCTCTCTCATTGATGGAGGTAAGGCTGGATAGAACGTCTTCCCAAACTTTTCTTTTCTGGCACTGTTGAGAAACATAGACCCAAGCCAAGTGATTGAAATGGCCAATAACCTGCCTATGCTGATATATTTTCTTTGCAAGGGTGGTCTTCCCCAGACCACCTATTCCACTTACGGAAACAACCCTGCTGCAACCACTTTCCTCATCAACAAGAACTGAGACCAATTCCTTGATACCATCATCCAATCCAACTACATTATCATCGATGATGTGAGGATAAGGCCGCCTCCATTCTCGCCTTTGATCACTTGAAGAACTCGATCCTTGTCCATCCCCTAATTTTGTCACATCATATGTGTTCAGTTGCCGAGTCAATTCTCTGATTCTGGCTGTGATTTTCTTTATCTCAGACTTGGTTTGGCTGAGCAACCATCCCTCCTTCAGGATGCAAGCGGATCTTTTGATTGTATTCGAGATGACTCCTCTCCTTTTGGATGCAACTTTGAGAACAAAATTCTCAATGATATCTTCAGCATCATAGGCCAGCTCTCTAATTTCAGCAACACAGGTGCGTACCACCTCAGTATCAGCTTTTCTTGCATCTGCCTCTTTTAAGAAGCTTTGCATCAATCTCAACTCCCTTTGCAAAAACTCAACTTGCTCCTCCACGCCTAGCAACGATGCTGCTTCTTCAGTTAACAGCCCCCCAATCTTCTGCACAACACCGGATATAGCGGACAAATCCATGATTGCACAATTTTTTTCTGACCAAAGGAAATTTCTGTTAAATCTTTGCTCTCTGATAACATTGGTTATCCTCATTGCATTGTTCAAAGTTTTAAGTGTAGCACTAGAATCCTTGCTTCAGCAACACGTTTAAGTGATTCCCCATGTCAAAGCACTGCGCACGGAAAGTAGGATTCTTACCCCATTGATGAGGCAAGTGATTCTGAAGAAGGTAAAAGAATAACAAATAAACTGAACGAATCCTGTCCTTTTGCTGTTACCATTCCTTACTGCAAGTTTAAGCAAAGAACAAAAGGGGAGACAATAAAGTTTGTTCATCAAAGAATATTGTACTAATTGCCAAAAAAAGTAATCAGAGGCAAGGGAAAAACCAACTTGTTTTGAAACCTTTTAGGCCAGTGTTTTATGTATTTGGACTTGGAGATAGAGACGAACCTTTGAATCAATATCCATGCCGAATCTTTTGTTTTTCTTTTACATGGACAAGGGCTAACAGCCAAAAGTCCATGCTCTGAGATCCAACCTTCTAACTTGTTTATCTTGATGATATTCAACAAAAGATTTTGGATTCAATTGGACAATGAAAGGGTTAATGATTGAACTAAAAGGATTGCAAAAAATTAAGAGCCAACAATCCATTTTATACCATAAAGATTGTAGAGTATAAGTATTCAATCGGACAATTTCATTACACATATGGAACAGTACTTTGCAGATGATCTATAACATTTAAGTGGGAATTTTGCCATAAAACAAATCATTTTTTCTAACATCTGCGAGTGTTATTAACAAAACAACATTATTCTTTTACAAAAGAAATGCCTGCAGCAATAATAGTTGCTGGTTTACTGTATGAGGCTTAAGGCCATGTTGGATAGCTTATACTTATAATATGGCAGCATTAGCTTGGTGTTCCTGTGCCTTTCATAGAAAGTCTTTAACCTCCCTAATGCTTCTTTGAGAGAGTGTGGATCGGCAGCAAAAGTGATTCGAAGCCAATTTTTTAACCCACTGCAGTACCTGCACCAGACACATGCTTCTCAGTGTTGGGCTAAAAGCCCCTAATCCAATCACACCAGCGGAAGCGAAATCAAACAATAAATCAAACACACAAGAGAATAATTTAACGTGGTTCGGTCCAACTGACCTACATCCACGGATGAGAAAAAAGATCCACTAGTTATAGAGAATTACAAACATACATCAAATCATCAACTTCACTCAACAATCAATACTCATAAGACACTCTCAATTTCCTCTAGTCCTATGAAGTATTCTCAACCTAAACAAACACAAACCCAAACCCTTGTGCACCCTTTCAACACAACCAAACACATACCCATATGTTCCCATACATCATACCTATGTGGACCCTCTCCTATGTGGACCCTCTCAGTCTCTTCTAGTCCACTCACAAACAAATATACACACCCATAAGACGTAGAGCCCTAATACTCCTATGGGGTGTCTATCCCACAAAATCCTACAACTCCCTTACATCTTTTTCTCATACCTAACCCTATAGAGACTTCACCTATTTATAACCATACAAACTTGCCCATTAAGAATCCCTCTCCTCTTAGAATTCTTTTCCTGTAAGTCAAACTTGTCTATTAAGAATCTCTTTTCTTTTAGAATTCTTCTCTTGCAAGTCAAACTTACCTATTAAGAATCCTCTTTCTCTTGGAATTCTTCTTTTGCAAGTTTTCTTGTCCCATCAAGCAATATCTGACAAATCTCAAACAAATCTCAAACAAATCTTTTATGGGATTTGAGTCAATATTCCCAACAATCTTCACCTTGACTCAAATTTCATCAATCATCTATCTTCATGCTAGACATGCTTGGCTCCACCTGCACTGAAAGTCTCACAATCATCTTCTCTTCTCTTGTGTCTTCACGCTTCATAGAAACCAATCCTCAAAACTTGAACTCGAACTCTTCTCTTGAATCGAGCTCCTCTAAGCTTACTTCTTCTCATATCTCAAACCAAGCTCTTCCCATATCTCGAACTGTCAACTTTTCCCATGTCTCGAACCATCAACTCTTCCCACATCTCAAACATTTGACTCTTTTCACGTTTCGAACTTTCAGCTCTGATAACACTTGTTGGGGAACACCACAGCTCTGATACCATTTGTTGGGCTAAAAGCCCCTAATCCAATCACACCAGCGGAAGCGAAATCAAACAATAAATCAAACACACAAGAGAATAATTTAACGTGGTTCGGTCCAACTGACCTACATCCACGGATGAGAAAAAAGATCCACTAGTTATAGAGAATTACAAACATACATCAAATCATCAACTTCACTCAACAATCAATACTCATAAGACACTCTCAATTTCCTCTAGTCCTATGAAGTATTCAACCTAACAAACACAAACCAAACCCTTGTGCACCCTTTCAACACAACCAAACACATACCCATATGTTCCTATACATCATACCTATGTGGACCCTCTCCTATGTGGACCTCTCAATCTCTTCTAGTCCACTCACAAACAAATATACAACCCATAAGACGTAGAGCCCTAATACTCCTATGGGGTGTCTATCCCACAAAATCCTACAACTCCCTTACATCTTTTTCTCATACCTAACCCTATAGAGACTTCACCTATTTATAACCATACAAACTTGCCCATTAAGAATCTCTCTCCTCTTAGAATTCTTTTCCTGTAAGTCAAACTTGTCTATTAAGAATTTTTTTTCTTTTAGAATTCTTCTCTTGCAAGTCAAACTTACCTATTAAGAATCCTCTTTCTCTTGGAATTCTTCTTTTGCAAGTTTTCTTGTCCATCAAGCAATATCTGACAAATCTCAAACAAATCTCAAACAAATCTTTTATGGGATTTGAGTCAATATTCCCAACACTCAGTTCTAACTAGAGCTACTTCATTGCCTAAAAATCTGAACTCAAAATTTCATAAAATCCCCCATCATTTATATCACTTTTGCTTGTCTTTGTTCTCAAATATGAAGAGGATTCCATGATACACTGATTTCAACTTTCAAGTATAAATCATGGAATTTATACAATCAGACTAACGCATCAACACTAATCTGCAGGAAGAATGATGACAGATTCTTCTTTGACCAGCCTGAAGCAGAAGTCAATATCATCGGCTATGTCTTCCAGACTCAAAAGATTAAGTTTAATCTGCAATGCATATCTAAATTAGCATAAGTGCATTTGCAAATCCCTTGGTTTCAAACAGAAAGAATTGCAAATTAAATCAGTCCATTACCATGATAGCCATAGACCCCTTCTCTCTCTTATTATCTTCCCAAAATGATATGTATTACTTTTTAATTGAATTTCTTATCGTTTATTTTTGGTTAGAAAAAGAAATCCCAACAGATAGATCTCTTCATCCCATATGCAATTTTGAAATCAATTTCAGTATCACAAAATTAATAACTCATTAGTAAATCAAAGTAGTAGCAGTAGTAATCAAAAAGATTAAATACTGAATACTCAACTAAAAAGTATTAACGAATCGATAAATACATTTAGATTTCATGATAATTTTCATTGAACCAAGTTGGTAGATCAAAACAATTAGGTAAAAATTTTTAGGTAGTAATAGTAGTAGTAATTAATGAATCGATAAGATAAATAAATTTTATTACATTTGTGATTTATTTGTTTTATTAAAAAATTTTAAAATATTATTTATTATTATTTGTTAAATTTAATAAATTAATATAAATAAATAAAAATTAAATACGTTTATAAATTATTTATAGAATATTTTTTTATTTGCATTTTTATATTATAAATGAATCAAATATAAATAAATTTAATTATGTTTGTAATCAATTCATTTAATTAATAAATTCTAAAATATTAATTATGATTATAATAAATAAAAATAAACAAATAAAAACTAATTTTATTCACAAACTACTTGTCAATTTATATTCAATTTTCATAAAAAACATAATCAAAGACCCGGTCAAATTTTTGGATCTTGGCCCAACCTAAAGGGCTTCAGAAATTTCTACTCCAAACTATGACCCTAAAAAGTAGAGGAAATGGAAAACTTTGTACAATCTAATCTTATAGAATGTTGGGCAAATTTACGATTCTTCAAGATGTAGTATCAATCAATTTCTACCCAAAAAAAGTATCAATCAGAGATGAGAGTTAAATCCAATGTCCCACATATTTAAGATCGCATCAACGACATGTTGTCCTATCAAGAACATGTTCATCGTTGACCATGTTGCATAGCAAAATCAATCAATTTTGCATTGTGTCGACCAATTGTGAGAACGTCTGATTGATTTGATTATAAACCCGTATTCTTCAATTGGATTGTCGTAATTGAGATTAATTTTATCGAGTGATTTTTTATACATCTACTGGTAAATTCTTGCAAACACGAGAATTTCCACAATTGGTGAAATTGAAGAATATAGTTGAAATATGTAGCTAAAATTGGGTTCAGTCTGAGGTTGATGAAAAGCTTTCCAAAATGGTAAAGCGGGTTGAAGATGATGATGATGATGATGATCTATCTGCAATGAAGTTTTAGATGCTGCATCCAACAATAGAATTCTAGACTTTCTTAAAAGAGTTTTTACCTTTGTTTCAAAGGATTATTTTGAATACAAATCTTAAACATCAATTTGTATTTAAGTGAGATTCCATATATTTTTATTTTCATCGGCAACTTTTTACATTTCTTTTCAGAGTTTAGCAAGTCTTCTCATGGCATTGAGATCTACGTTTTTTGTTGGCGTCGAGTTGTGTGAGGGAGGGGATAAGATCCTGAAAGCATTAAAAAAAAAAAAAATCGATCAACAACAAAAGTCATGAATTTTTTCGACATTTATACTACTTTCATGTTCAAGTAAGTGCTCGATCAAAAAATAGGGCAAAACAAAGATAAAAGGCAAGTATGAAAGCTAGGGTTTCGGTTAGTTTAGAAATATTTGAAAGGAATACTTACACCTGTGCGATGAAGACACTGGACTTATATGAACCGAGCTTCGTGTGAGGGGATTAGGGTTGATATCATAAACTTGAGTTGAGCTGGCAATAGACGATCCAATCGAGATGTGACACGTCAACATCTCCACATGTCAACTGATAATCACATGAAATGACTAAATTAACGTAAAACTTAAAACCTTTGGTTAACTTGACGCGTTAATTTGAATAAAATGATTAAATTACCCTCACTTGACAACATCTATTGAAGAGAGATGCTCAATTTATCCTTTAACCCTAAAATATTCTTAACAATTTTAAAGTAAACAGATTTAATTTTTTTTTAGATAGGCGATTTTTATATATTTTAATTAAGCTTCACAATTCAGTAAGAGTTTGATTTTTTTACTTCTCTTATTTTACCTAAACTCGAAGAAGCATTCAACCTATTCAAATTCAATTAAAGATGTATTTGAATAGACAATAAAATTAATTTTATTGATATTAAAATAGCGGTGAGATGAAATTAATTATTATAATAATCAAATTAAAATTAATAAAAAAATATATATTTAGATTTAAAAACAATGCTGGTGGGAGATAAATTATAAGAAAAAAATAATTATTAAAAATATCAAATTAAAAATTATATATAACTAAAATTTTAAAATATTTAACTTTTATAAAATTAAAATTTTATTAAATTATTTTGAAATCAAATAATAATTTTATTAATAATTAAATTTTATTTATTAATTTATTATAAGAACAACAATGACAACAACAAAATTTATTATATAATAATAAATTTTATTTTTATCTTAAATAAACAATTATCTTATCTTTATAATCAAATAAAAAATAGAAAAGAAAAGTTATGTCGTAGTTTAAAGGAAAAAAAAAAAAAAAAAAAAAAAAGAAACAGCGGTGGTAAACTGAAGCTGTAACCTTCAGCGACAAATCAGCCTAAATCACGTCTCACCAAAATATCATTTGGATTGAAAACTGTGATGAGCACGATTTTATAACAACTGCATTCCCGGTGTGAGCACTTTGTAATCCAAAGATAATGTTCACTTGTTTTTTTAAATTTCAAACGATTAATAATTTTAAATTTTAAAAAGTAATTAAAACAACTTTAATTTATGTGTATAAATTTAATATTTAGAAAATCAAACTTGATCAACGAAGATTAATTCAAAGTTAAATTATTTTTCTCTCGTTAAAATAAATTAAAAAATCTTGCCGAAGGAATCGAATTATTGAAGTACACGTAATCAATTCCAAGTTGTGAAATTACCCACGAAATGTCGCCACTTACCTGATCCACCACGTTGTTGACGTGTCACGATCAAGGTGTACGGTCCTTATTTCTTAGGTACTCCACTGTACAAAATTAATAAAATTACGCTACAGACTTACAGCGGTTTGGTGCGTAGTGCACAGGTTTGGCGCATTTAGCGGAAAAGAGAAGCGGTGGCCCAAATATAAGAAGGAAATAAAATGTGGGCCTGACGCGAACTACAAAGGCCGTTGGTGGAGGGCGGCGGGCTTACTTCACCTTGTCGTCACGGCGATCTGCTAGGTAATCTCTCGTTAACGAGCGTTTTGTTTTTTGTTTGTTTTTTTTGTTTGAGTTTAAATTAAAATTTAATTTTGAAAAAAAAAAAGAATTTAATTTAATTTTCTTCTTTTATAAAAGAAAATTTCCTTTTGTGGGTTTTGTTTAAAAGTCAACTGCCAATCTCTGGTTATAAAAGAGTATGTATTTAGTAAAAAGCAACCTATAAACTATTGAACGAACAATTATTTGGTTGCAACGGAATGAGCTGGAACGTTAATAAATAGAGTCGGAAGAGAGTAAAAGTTATTTTTTATTTTTTATTTTTAAATTTTAAATTATATTTATTTTTATATTTATATTTAATGGAATATTTTAAATTTAAATTTATTTTTATTTTTGTAAATATTTAATAGATATAGATAAATTTTTTATTTATAATTTTAAAAAATAAAATTATATTTTTTTAACTTTTTAAAAATTTTATCTTATATATTTATGTAATTTTTTACAAATAATTAATATATATTTTAAATAAAAATATATTAATTTTGTTTAATTTAAAATAATAATTTATATTATTTAATAAAATATATTTACTATATATATAATAAAAATACAAATACTAAAAGAATAGTATATCATTTGTCTTTATTTTTGTATTCAATAAAAAATTTAAAATCATAACTATTTTTATGTCAATTTTTAATAATAAATATTCATATCTATTCTTATTATGATAAAAAAATTAAAATTTTTTATTAAATATAAATAAAATTAGCATCCCTTAAAATAAAAAAAAATCAAACTATTTAATTCAATCATGAATAATTTGCAAAATTAAGAATATAATTGAATAAAATATTTATTTAAAATTTTGTTAATAAATTAAATTTATGTTTGTTTATTAAAATTAATAAATAATTATAATTTAGGAAATGAAAGGGAATATTTGTACGGATTGTGGGTAGGGCCAATCCTGGATAAAGAAAGAAAAGTGGGTGGCCGGGGGGTTAGCATTTAGAAGAAGAAAAGAGGGGTTGAAAACATGAAAACTTGAAGGTGGGCGGCCAAAATTGGAGAAAGATCATGGGGGCGATTTTTCGGCTTGTTTGGGTAACAACTGCGTGAGAAGCCTTGACAACTAGAAGAAGAGAAAGGCACGGAATTGGGCAAGTGAAATGAACGAAAGATAGAAAGAGAAAAAAATTTTTAAAAAGGACAAAAAAGAAAGACCCAAGCATGCAGATTGATGAGATGATTTGATGTAAAGCCTGTGATTGTCTCAAAATCCGAGCATGACGCGTCAAATTCTCATAGCATCAACCTCTGATTGGTGATGGATGGATGGATGGATGTGATTGCTTGAATTGATGCATGCATGAAATTCTAATCATTTCATGACTTGATATTCCAATCCCCCGAATCCACAAAAACCAAATTGCTTTTAAAAATAATAATAAAAAAATTTAAAACCAAAAAGCCAAATACCTTTTTTTTAGTTTTTTCTAAACAAAATTTTTAATAAAATACATTAATGAAAAAGATACACATTTTAATTATTTTTAAAAAATTAATGAATAAATTAAATTAATTAATATATAATTAAATAAAATTTTACATCTAAGCTTAAATTTAAAACTTAAAACATACATTTAGCAATTATATTTAAAATATCACATTCAATAAACTTAAAATTTAAATATCAACATTTATAATATTTTTATTTTTAAGTTGCATTTTTTATAAAAAAACAAATAAAATTTAATAATTTAAAGGGTTAAATTAAGATAATTCATGAAAATAAAAAAAATAAAAAAAGAAACAAAAAAAAAATTAAAATTAAAAAAAGGGACCGATGCAAGGAGCCTGTCGGTATATATGAAGTGTCTTGTAGCTGTAAAATCAGCAAGTCTACCTCACCAACTGCTCTCAGCATTTTTTTAATTTCTGTTTATTCCCTGTTCTTTTTTTTTTAGGAATTGTCTGCTTTCAGTAATTTTTTTTGTTTGATTATAGGGTTTTCGATGAAGACAAAGAGAGCCGAGAATTGGGGTTTTTTCCCTAAATTATTCTTAATTTTTGGAAAATTAAGCATAATACAAAAAAACTAAGTTCCATCGTTATTTAGGAGTTTTTCCGTACGAAATTGTCGCATGCCTAATTTAATTTTTTTTATAAAATAATAATCTGATTAATTAAATAAATGATTATTGCATGTAACCATTAAGTTGTAAGGGGATTTTTTTTTTTTGTAATATTATGAATTCATGAGATTTTTAATCTGATATACAAAACAGAATGAACAGTTAAAATGGATCAATCAAAAAAACATGAAACAAATTTCATAAGTTACAGAATCCTATTGTCTTGCACTGGAAACATGAAATTTTGATTATTTTAATTTAAAAAAAAAAAAACAAATGATTTTGTAGGAAGATCATAATCTGAATAGTTTATGTTATAAATAATATATAATATTAATAAATAATCGATTAAATTCGTTTTTTAATAAAATATTTTTAAATTTAAATTTTATCAATAATTATTTATTATGATTATTTCGAATTTTTAATTTTTTTATCACAAAAAAAAATAACTCATAGTAAAATGCTACCATGATTTCAGGACCAGAAGCTTCACTAATTTTGTCTTATTTACCCGTTCGAGATAAGTGCTGCTTCCACCGTTTTATTTAATTGGGAGGGCCAACAGTTCTTTGCTACTTAAGGTGAGAAGAAAAAAAATCGAAAATTAATTTAGATAGTAATATTTGATTTTTTTTATCATTTTAATTTAAGAAGTGAAAATATTTTTATTATATTTTTAAAAATCAATAAATCAAATTAATTTGAATCAAAATTCAATTTGATTAAAAAAATATTAATTCAATATATGAGAAATTGAAAAATCACTTATTAATTGTAATTTTTATTCAAAACCAAATCAAACGAAATTATTAATTTTTATTAATTGTAAAAAAAATTTTATTTACAAATTTATACTTGATATTTAAATTGCAAGAGGAAGACAAAAATCTGATAATTTATTTTACTGATCGAGTGCGTGAATTTGATATGATTTCTCCAGCAATAAAGCTAAGTTTAAATCATTTTTCATGTCCTTTATTGATGTCCACACTTCAGTCTGAAAATTTCAGAAACATTTTTCTACTTTTTTTTTCCTTTATATATATATATAAATATATTTATTTATTTATCTTTGGCTGGCTGAGAATGTCACCTAATCTACTGCTCAGCGTTCAATCAAGCGAGAAAAGGCAGAGGCACGAAACTGTAGAAGTTGTCTGCCAAATATTGCTACCAAAATTAAAGCAAATTCACATTATGTATATATATAAGAACAACAGCAAAAAAAAAAAAAATCAAAACTTAAATTAATTTATTTATATTTTTTAAAAAAATTATTTTTAAATGAAATTATTTAAAAAAATTTCTTTTTTCTCTTTATATCCTTTTTACTTTTAAATACTCAATATTTTTTTTCGACAGTTATGAAAATTCTTTAAAATATTTTTTAATTAATTTTTTTAAATTTTTAAATATAAAATTTTAATTTATTAGATATAAAAATCCAATAAATTGTAAAATTTACCAAAAATTCATATATGAAAACGTTAAAATTAAAAAAAAAAAAGTGTGACAAAGAAAAAATAAATTGGTTTAGAACCTCTCAAAAAAATAGTCCCAAACCATTTCATAGCTAGAAGGGCACATGCCTTAAAGAAAAAGCAAACCTTTGCAACCTTGCTTTTTGCTTGCTCCCTGTGGAAATCTCTTTGTCATTTTTGTCAAACTGGGGTTGTACCCTCAATGGCAGAAAAAATTCATATATAACTATCAATGTTTTTACTAATCAATGCGAAAAAAGTAGCAAAAGTTTACTGTGGAAATAGTGAATCCTCAGTCTCCTCACATTATCACATACTTGCCCAAACCATGGCTTTTTCACTTCTGGCTAGGGTCACACTAAAACCAGCACAAATCAACAAGTAAAACCCAGAAAAAAATTATCCTCACTTGTAATTATTAGTATTTTTTTTTTAAAAATTGAAAACCAATGTGTGTTTATATCTAGGAATGTTTATAATTTAATTTTAATGGAATTAATTTATTAAATAAATTTAATTCAATTAATCAATTACTTATTAAATTAATTTTAATTAATTATTAAAAATAATTTTTTAAAAATTTTAATTTTTGATTGATTTAATTCAAAAATCGAATTAATCAAAATATTATAAAACTTATATATAAAATAAAAAAATATAAACTTGTCTATATCATTTCAAATTATTTGAGTTTTTATTTTAAAATTTTTTATGTTTAAATATTTTGTTGATTGATTTTATTTTATTTGTTTTACATATGAAAAAATAAAATTTTAAAATAAAATATAATTTAATTAATTTAATTTTAAAAAATTTGATTGAAAATTAATCTAATCATCCGAAAATACCTCAATTAAGATAATAGTTATAAAACAAATTTGAAATTTGTTCTGAATATAATATTTTTAACTATTTTTAACTTTAATTAATATCTATAAACACCCATTAATCATTTATAATTGTTACTCTTTCTTAAGTTAATTAAAGAAAAGTTTTTTTAAAAAATGTTTTTTGTTTTTGTTTTTGTTAATGAAAGAAAAATGTAAGAGGAAAGAGGAGGATTGAGGGGGGAGAGAAGGTGGCGTGTAATGATAATGTCTCTGTCAACTGTCAAGTTGATAATTTAATACTGTACTGTGCTGACAATGAGATATGAAGCAGCTTTATCGATCCATGGTGAAAATCGCATCCTCTCCCTTTCCTCTCCATGTCTTTCCTTTTCGTTTCGCTCCATTTCTCTCTTCAAAAAAGGGGCTTTCCACCATTAAAACTACTTTCTGTTCCCTCCCCTTCATTTTCTTCACTGACAGAGAATACGTGCACATTTTCTCACGCACGCACGCATTACTCAAAACACAAACCCAGAGCTCACTCTCCGCTCAGTCTTATACATCAGCCTCTCTTTCACCCTTATCATAACTCATTGCAAATAGGAAAATAGAAGAGAAAGATTACTGCAGAGGACAGAGCAGGGAAAAAAAAATCATCACCCATGTTATTATTTTTGCCTTTTTCCCCCATTGACACGCCAATATAACATCCCCCTCCCTACCCTTTTCTCTTCGTTCCTCTTCCAAACTCAAAACCCTTTTTTCTTTTGCTCTTTGTTGTGTCATAACCACTCTCTTCACTTCATGATGTTCAACTTTGGTTTTGAAGTTTAGGGTTTTCAGTAGTTTGGTTCAAGCTTTTACTTTGGCTTTGTTAAGGGTTTGGTTTTGGTTTTCAATATGGATAGTTACCATTATTTAGACAATGGTGATACTCAATTACCTCCTGGCTTTCGTTTCCATCCAACTGATGAAGAGCTCATCACTTACTATCTCTTGAAGAAAGTTCTTGATAGAAGCTTTACTGGTAGAGCCATAGCTGAAGTTGATCTGAACAAGTGTGAACCATGGGAACTGCCTGGTAAGTAATCATTAAAATTTTTCACGACTACCCTTTTCTTTGTTACACAAATTATTATAGTAACAATGACGGTAACCTTTTTTGTGTTTTGTGTATTGGCTATGTAATACGGCAGAGAAGGCAAAGATGGGAGAGAAAGAGTGGTACTTTTTCAGTTTGAGAGACAGGAAGTACCCAACTGGATTGAGAACTAACCGAGCTACTGAAGCGGGTTATTGGAAGGCTACTGGAAAAGATAGGGAGATTTATAGTTCAAAGACTTGTGCACTTGTTGGAATGAAGAAAACTCTGGTTTTTTATAGAGGAAGAGCTCCTAAAGGAGAAAAGAGCAATTGGGTCATGCATGAATATCGCCTTGAAGGCAAATTTGCTTACCATTATCTCTCCAGAAGCTCCAAGGTCTCTCTCCCTCCCTCCCCCTCTCTCTCTCTCACCTGTGTGCTTTTGTCTGATAAGCTGTTAGGTTGTTGTCCAACAACGAGTTCTAAACTTGTTGATCATCTAATGTTTGAAGTTTTTCCATGAACTTGAACTCTTAACAATGTTTTCTAATGAGGGTTTTGATTAAATGAGGTTAGGCTTTTACTAAATTCTTGTTTCTTGCTCAATCTGTGGTCGATATGGTCACAATACCCGTACTGTTTTGCTTAACTTTTGCCTCCCTAAAGAGCTGAAATCTTCTCAAGCAATGGTGTGTGGATTGTAGTAAGTTCATGGTAGTTATGGTTTTGCATTCAAATGCAAAGTATTAATGTTTCAGTATGCTGTTTTTATTCATTTAAAGAGCTGAAAAAAATTTGTTGGAAAATCTTAATAGCATTTGCACTGCCTTGCAGACAATGGAAAAGCTTCTGTCTTCATTGGGATTTTAATACCCACAATTTCTGCATCATTATTACATACAGCATTTATACGTCATGTCTCATGCACTTATTATAATGTGAAACAATTCCTATTATCAATTCACTGCTGAAAATATAAGATTTTTACTGTCATGATTCTTGTTTGAACTTTGAACATGATTTGAAACTCTCATCTATGATAAAAGCATTGTTATATTACTGTTCTTTTTGCCTGTTCTCCATGAGCTTTCCAGCTATATTTTTCAGGTTGACACTGAAAATGCAAAGATGTAGCAGTAATTTGATATCTTAGAAAGTGTTTTTTAGTATTTGGACTTTTAGCAATGAACTGAATCTCACTAATCTGTCTGTTAAAAGCAAATGTTAGCTTTCTATCCATGTCTTTGCACTCCAAATAGTTTTTCCTGTAACTTTTTTCAGATTACTATTGAAAATGCAAGATCTCACAGTATTCGCAACTCAGTAAATCTACTAGTAAAATGTTTTCTTATTGTTTCTTTGATGGATGATTGCCATTTTTTCTTATTTTTTGCTCATTTAATTTCACTCATATTTGTACAATTAACCGCTTTTTTCCTGGTAATTAGGAACTTCTATCAGATGAAGTACACATTGATCCTTAGATTCACTGTTGCATTAACCACCGATTACTTGGATGCTAAGGTTTCTATTATTCCAGGATGAATGGGTCATATCCAGGGTTTTTCAGAAGAGTGGCACCGGCAATGGTGCAACCAGCAGCACTGGCGGAGGAGCCAAGAAGACCCGCATGAGCACCTCCATCGCTCTCTACCAAGAACCAAGCTCTCCTTCGTCGGTCTCCCTTCCACCTCTCTTGGATCCCACCACAACTGCTATTGCCACTACCCGCCGCTTCGCTCACTGACCATGACAGCTGCTCTTATGGCAGCCATACCCAATCTGAGCACGTGTCCTGTTTCTCCACCATTGCTGCTGCAGCTGCCTCTGCTGCTGCCACTGCTACCACCACAACTGCGCCTCCTGCCTTCCACCCTGGTTTCGACCTCGCACTACCTCCTCCACCCCAAATGTACAACACTTCTGATTCACTCACAAGGTATTCAAGAAACCTGGGTGTTTCAGTGTTTCCAAGCTTGAGGTCTCTTCAGGAGAATTTGCAGCTCCCTTTCTTTTTCTCCCAGCCAACATTGGCTTCCCCACCACTTCACGGTGGTTCATCTGTGAACTGGGGGGCTTTATCCGAGGAGGTTAACGATGGTTCTGGTGCTGGAGGCAAGATGTCCATGGCTCCAACTGAGCTTGATTGCATGTGGACTTACTAACTGTAAAACTTGAGGAATTTCCATTAATGTGTTTAAACTTTTACATTATCATTTCTAAGTATGTTGTCATTAGGAGTAGCATTGGAAAAGGACTGCAGATTAGATGAAATATAATGTGCTTTATTACTATGAATTAATCTTAGTTTTTGCTGTTCAGATGAAAGTGACTTATCCACAGCTGATAAGTATGTTTCAAATGTGCTGTGATCACAACTGTCAATTTCCCATTTTTTTTCTGGCAAAATCTAATTATCATGCCCTGGAAAAAGTTGGCCTTTGAGTTTCTGAGAAAGTGACTCATTGTTTCATGTCATTAAACAGACAAAAACCAAAAATAACCTTATTCCACGAGAAAAAATTTTGATGTTTTTCTCTTGCATTAAATGTTACTCCCAAAAGTAACGGATGTCTATCCAATAAAACATTAAATGGGCAGTTGAATTAGGTGTGTTAGGTGTGAAATTTCGGGGTCCCCAACTCTCCCATTTCTATCAAGTTCTGATCCAGCTTCTTTAATCACATGGGGCGGCTGATCAGTCTCAGCTGTGAGTTTAGCCATTGGTATTTGTGAAAGGACCCATAGCTCTCTTTGTCTTCCTCTACTTGAGGAAAGGGACAGATTTATTACCCTCCTGTTGACATTGTACCCTTTTATGTCAACATGTAATGATATTGGAGGGAAGCTGAAGGGACCATTTAGACGGGGCATGACTTTGTGAGCTTTGTAAATGATGCTGTCCTAATGTTTTTTTCCTTTGGACCCATCATTTTCTTTATTGACTTCTTAATTATAGAAGCACTACATAATAATGTATAGAATAAATATTTGCATGTACTTCACTTTTGTTTGGTTATCTTTTATATTAAAATATAGTTTATTTTTTAGGTGAGATCGATTCGATTTTGAAAAACAGAAAATTTATTTAACTGATTCCT
Source organism: Durio zibethinus (assembly GCF_002303985.1). The sequence goes on along the minus strand of NW_019167858.1, from coordinate 33,557 downwards.
TTAAAAATAATGGAATTTTTTGACTTATTTGTACTAACCGAAAATTAATCAAATTGACAAAAGAAAAAGAAATTTTTTCTCATTGTTATTGTTTGTTGTTATATGGTATAGCCCTATTCCCAAACGAACCCCAACTAGTGGGGTTGGCTCGTAGCTAAATAAAAAAAAATTATTAAATTTAGATGAAATTATTTATTTGAAGTTTTTTTAAAAAATAATATAATAAAAATTTTAAATTGATAAATTAATAATATGTAAAAAAAATAAAAATATATCTTATAATTTAAATTTAATTTCAACTGTAAAAATTATCTAAATTTTTATTAAAAATGTATATTTAAAAAATTTTATTGAACTTTATTAAATTTTATATAATTAATTTATATAATAAAATCTCTCAATTTCCTGATTTTAATTTTTTATTTTAATTTTTATTTAATAAACTTCAAAAAATTAGAAGCATCATTTAAATTTTTCAAAAAAAAAAAAATCCAGCCCCATGCACAAATTCGTGAAAAAAAATTGAGGAAAGTAAGAAGAGTGGAAATCGATAGAGTAAAACAAATTGATTTTTGTACAAACATAACTGATAAGAAGGGGTTTTTTTTTTTTTTAACATTGATTCGGTTCAATGTCTATCCAACTTGATCACCCCTTTCGAACAGGACAGAGCAGCAAGATGAGTTAGATTTTCACAACACTGGAACCATTTGTCACAATCATCATTAAAGAACGAAGAAGTTTGGTTCATCTTTACACAACTTTCAATTTAGCAGTTCTCTCCAACTTTTAACATCATTAGCTCATGAAATTCATAAACCAAAAAAAAAAAAAAAAAACCCAATATTACATTGCTTATTCCCAAGCTACATGTAAATCCTAAACACAAATGACAAAAAATGTAAGAAGATCAGCTTGATTGCCTGAAACCCTTTAACATTGTTTCAGAGTTATGAAGATAGTACAAATTAAAGCAATTTGGCAGGTGGAAACAGCAATAAAGAAAATCTTTGGTTATGATGAGAGACTGTCCAGCATCTTTGTTTATAGTAAGGTTGGAATTGAGCACATGATAGGTGAAATGATTGGCAATGCAATCAAAACAGTGACATTTTAGGTAATTTGGAAGGCAGTTTTTGATAGGGTCCTCTGACAGCATTTGCATGAGAACAGCAAGCACGCCCGTGGCCCAAATTGGTGCAAAGTTTTGGAGATGATAACTGGCTCTGCCCTGAACCTTCTCTTTTTTGGTAAGGGAAATTAGGGAAAAAATATTTTGGGGTTTGAAAGAAGGATTGAAGGTAAAAAGAAGAAAACAACCAAGTTGCTAAAAGCATCAAAAGGTGCGACTTGGATGAGCTTTGAGGACTAAATGAAGATGGGAATTATGAGGTTTTGAAAGTATAGTTTGTTTTTACTTGTCTCTTTGTTAAAATCATAACAAATTTCAAATATTCAATATCTTTTTCCATCCCCATACCTAGCTTTTTTCCTACATATCATCTCAATTGGATATACTATCATCATCCATGGTAAGATTTGGCTTTTCATCACATTATAGCTTAATTACATATTATTTTGTTTAAAAACATAAAAATAATAATGTATATTATAATAGTTTTACAAATTAAGATTTTAAAGTTGCTTAAAAATAATAATTTGTGAAATATTAGTAATATTTATTTATTTTATAATAAAATATAATTAAATTAATAAATATATTTAGTGATAGGTAAATTATTTTTATAATATAATTAAATAAAAATATTTAAATTAGAACATAAAATCATTCGATTAAATTCTTAATAAAAGAACAACAAAAAATTATATTATATAATAAAATATTAAAAAAATATAAATTATTTTTAAATTTGTTACAATGAATATTAATTTAAAAATATAAAAATTTATAATATAAAATAATTACAAATTTAAAATACAATAAATTTTTAACTCATATATTAAATAAGTAAAATTGACTATTATTAATTTTACAATAATTTTTTTTTATGTTAAAAGTTTTTTTATCTTTTTATATGAAAATTATATTACTTCTAAGATAATGATCTGATCACTTTCAATGATTCAAGATCAACATCACTTAAAATCATTGAATGTTTACCAAATAAAATATTTAATCATTATGTTTAAATCATCATAATTTTTAGAATAATCATCCCATATCAAACATTACCTAAATATCTTTTTTAACAAAAGATTTGTAGTATAGAAATTCAAATTCAATACCTACTGGTGCAAAAGAAAGTATTGGATGCAAAACCTATGAGGTAGCATCAGATAACCCAAACTGTTATTTTATTTGTTACACAAATTTCTGTTTTGTATTTTAAATTCCTCTCTTCAAACACATCTTCCTCATCTCTCTCTAATTTGAGGATCATGCTACGTTGAATTGAGTGTGTAAATTTTTTGGATATTACCAAACACTTCTTCAATGAACCAACATGTCCAGTTGTATCACTCCCAGAATCTGTCTCATTAATCATTCTCATCTCTTTCTGTTTTAATGAACTTGCTCAATAACTAAATTGTAATGCTTTCAGCTTTAATGAATGGTAGGAGCACTGCATAGCATAATCCAGCTTGGATCATCTACTTCGAGAGTAAAATCCAACAAGGAAGTCTTATGAGTTGTGTTTTATAATTTTATTAAAAATTAAATAATTTTATAATTTTATTAAAAATAATAGTTAAAGTTAAGTTTGTTCGATTCAAAAAATCAATGAAAGACAAATATAATGAGACAGAAAGAGTATTTTAAACTGTTTTTGAAATATTATTCTTATTGAAGATGGACTATCTCATTATTTGCATAAATAAAGAAACACCATTTGGTGGCTGATGGGGGGCTTGTAGCGGTGCAGGCAATGGAGGCTGACAACAACGGCATTGGATTTAGAAAAGTTGAAATCGTGCAAAGGAAGGGGAGAAGGAGAAGAACATCATACTGAGATTTGGAGCGATTTAGAGTGGCAAAAGACGGTGATTTTTGGGGTTGAGCCTGCCGACTTCGATGTCAGATCTAGGACAAACCAGTGAGTTTCGTACAAATCCATTTAGAGATTGTGAAAGAGGAAAAAGGAGTATTTGGGGAAATTTTGGATCCCTAAGACGCCGACCGACGGCGAGCCGCGTCCAGCCGGCTGCTGATTGGCGGAAACTGGTTTAAAGTTGGGTTGGAAAGAAGGGAGAGTATTTCGGTTTTACTGAGAGCAAGTCGAGAAAAAATGAGGAAATTAGAAAATTTTTTAGATTTTAAACAAGTAGGAAGAGCCTTCAAAACGGCGTAGTTTGGGAGAGGAAAATAAGAAGGCAACCGTGGACCATGACCCAAAAAACCAACCCGAAAAAATAATTAGTATCTACATCAAAGAAAAGTTCGGTTGATAATATGATAAAGCAAGAATGATAAACATATAAATATTTTTTTTAATTTATAAATAACCTGTGCTTTTCACCTGTTATTTGAAATTTTGTAATGTTAGTCTACTTTCTGGATATTTTATTTTAAGTAGATAAGGATTAATACAATAATTTTGTATTTATTAATTAAAATTTATAATAAAAAATTAATATATTTTTATACCATAAATAAAAATATATGTTAAGCTATAAATAAAATATAAATATTTTAAGAAATGCGTAAGAATTAAATTTTCATATATATAATTAATTTTCATAATTAATAAAATATAATTATATTAATATTAATACATATATTATAATATACAAAAAATAAAAATTATTTAAATAAATAATTACTTATTATAATTTAATTTAAAATTAACTCAATAAAACATTTATAAATATTTCAAAAATCCCTCTGCAGAGCAAGGCCAATGTTGGCCCTTGCTATTAATTAAGAATGAATGCAAGAGACGGATTTAGAATGGTGGATCAATCTTCATTTAGAATGTAGATGGATTAAGAAAAAATCCAGTGGATTTACAATGTAGCCCAATTCAAAATGGTTCATGGGCTTCACCCCACAACTCTTTCCATCCTTATCACCACCATAAACTGTGTGCACCTCTAGTGCCTGTGTCACCTATCATAGAAACTGAGATTTTGCCATAGCAGTGAAGATGGGAAGGGTTTTTGTGGTTGAGCTTGATGGAAGGTCTTATAGATGCAAGTTTTGTAGAACTCACTTCGCTCTCCCTGGTGATCTTGTTTCCAGGGTACCCACTTTTTTTCTTCACTCTGGCTCTCTACTTTTGTCTTTCTGGGTTTTTCATTTTTCAGCCATTTGTTTTGCACTTAAATTAAAATATTTCTTTTTTGGTAGTAAAAGTTGGTTCTTTTAGCATTTATTGATGGAAGTAAGTTTAAAGTTGAGAACTTTTTATGTGTGGATCCTGTTGTTTAGCAACACTAGAAACATGATAAAAATATTGTACTATTGGCTTTATGATGGTTGTTGATGATAATTTGTGAAATGAATTTGTGTTTTGTGCAAATGTAGTTGGCATTTAAGGAAAGATGATATAGGAGAACCTCAAAGTTTAGGATTTTGGAAGCAGGAATTAAACAATGAAAGTTCATGTAGAATTTATTATTGCTTTCAGTGGTCAAATAGGATTCAAATTAGTAGTTTTATGATCAAATTTTGTTGAGAATCAACTACATGAACCAAAATCACCCTAAATAAAGGCCTCATGTTCTCTTAAGATGGGGAATTTTGTTTGATGTAATGCCTTATCTAAGGGCCTCATGTTCTCAAGATTACCAAAACTACATATATTTTTCCTTTACCAGTTAGCTGTTGTTTGATGGGTTGGCTTTTATTTAACTATTTTCTGCATCTGTTGTGCAATGAAGTCTCTGATTTACCTTTTAAAGATGCATTGCTTTGTCGGAATATATTGCTTCTTGGCATTGTTGTCTGCAGAAAAGAGATCTTGAAACCTTCCATGTTGAAAATCTTTGTTATACCATGTCTTTCTCCCTTTCATCTTTTTCTATATCATAATGGGCTATTCAAAGTAGCACCACTTCTGCGGCAGAGAAATCTTGATAGTATCCAGGTTATGGAAGTTTATTCTTTTATGATGGAAGCCCCCATAGCCATCCTATCATATTTGGAGATGTTTTCCACCTTTTCTATTGACCCCATGAATAGAAGAATTACTAAGAATGTTTCCACTTACCATTCAAGACAAAAGATGATATATTCAATCCTGAAACTAAGCAAAATATGAATGCTGCACTTTGGAAGCCATGAGATTAGGTAAATACCTTTGGTATCAAAGATAAAGTGGCTGCTCTGAACATGTTTGTAGATCTACTGCAGAGTGCAGACTATAACTTTTTATTACATATCTGTTAAATTCATGTTGTTATGCATCTTTTTAAATAGTAATTGGTTCACTGTTGCTTTCTTGTGCATATCTCTGTTCTGTTTATGTATATACACTTAGCGTCCCTCAGCCGCACACCTTGGTTCTGAATTTTTCATTTTTCTCTTTAAATTCTAGTATATACAATCAATGCAGTTCAACTTTATACTATATTGCTAACAACTTCTTTTCCATTTTCACCATTTGTTCAGTCTTTCCATTGTCGCCATGGCAAAGCCTACCTCTTCAATAATGCGTAAGATCTCAGTCTCTTCAAAGATTGATGGACTGACAATTTTTTTGTTGACAGAAAATTGATTGTGTTTTACTAATCTTTTTTGTCTTTTATAAAAGATTGTGCAGTTTTTATTCAACCATGATCTCATAGTCTTTTTTTTTGTCTCTTCTAGCTGAAATAATTTGTGCAATACTGAAATTTTTGTATCATACCACCATGATATTTACAAAAGCCATGACTCTTCAAAATCTCATAAGTAACATCTACCTCTGAAATATTTCATAATCAGACGAATGCTTTGAGTTGCTTATCATTCAGAGTTTCAAGCTTCAGGGTGAACATAACAGTTGGAGCCTTGGAAGAGAGGCTGATGCTTTCTGGAATGCACACTGTGGCAGATATATTTTGCTGCTGTTGTGGACAAATTGTTGGCTGGAAATACGTAATATCTCCGTCTGACACATGCACATGCACACACATGCACATACACATATTTATTCATAATCGAATCTTGCTACCTTTGCTTTCCCATGATATTCCATCTTTGCTGGGCAGGAGGTAGCACATGAGAAGACTCAAAAGTACAAAGAAGGAAAGTTTGTTCTTGAGAGGTACTACATTTACCTTTGGTTTCATTATTTGTTCTTTACAAAAAACATCATGTAGGTTTATCTGCTCTTGGCATGGAACAGGGGGAGGATTGTCAATGAAATTGACTTCTCTTCGGAAGTATACATCGATACTCGTCCCAGTATGAGTGACGACGAAGATGCCTGAAGTAGATCTACTAAGAGCAGATGTAATCTTGTACATATCCAACAATAATGTAATAATTGCTAGGGAAACTTGGTATTGTAATTTTATTCCTTTGAAAAAGTACTTCAATTATGTTATATAAGTTTGATGTCTTTTGTTTGTTTCTTTAGCTACTCTCAGTTCCTTGATGCTTCTGATACAAACATTTTTATGCTCTTTCAGGCATATCACTCAAGATTCCACATCCAACTTTAACATGAGAACATGATTCAAGCTTATCTTGGTTTCTTTATTCTTGAGACTTTTGCCTAAATGATAACAGAATAACTGATTCCTCCCTCCACTTTTCCTCTTTGTTAACCATTTTTAGATGAGGATTATTAATCCTTATAAGAGACATCTTATATAAATATATAAAAACCAAAGTTTTTTACAAAAAAGAAAAAATTTAATATAGATAATCTACATTTTCAACAAGTGAAAAATCTAAAAAATTGACATGTATTCTTTAATAACGGATTTTAATAATTTTAAAAAATTAAATAAAATTAAATAAAATTTTATTTTTATTTGTCTTAAATTATTCTCAATTAAATTAATAAAGAAGGTAATAAAAGTTTAATCGCCATTATTAACATATAGAATAATTTTGTTAAGACTTTTCAATTATAAATATTCAACTTTGAATTACATTGGTGCAAAAGGTATTCACTTTCCAATATTTAATTCAACTTTTTGAGATATGAATAGGTTTTCATTCTCAATAGACCACCATTTTTTGCATTGACATTTTAATTAATGAATGTAATTTTAGTATTTAATAAGGTAATCTATTAATCTAAATAAATATATAAATTATTTAATATCAAAATTTTAAATAAAAATAAAAGTCTAATTATTTTTAAACATATTTTTCTCTATAAAACATATAAATTTTTTTTTTTTTTTAAGAATCATACTACAAGTGATTAATTACCATATAAAATATTTTAATTTGAAGGCATAATTTACTCCTAATCAAAACTTTTTAAAACATAAAACATATACTTTTCAAATAAAAACTAAAAACATATTGATAATTAAATAATCCATTATGATTGATTTGCTTAAATTACTCTAAATTTTACAAGAGTTTCCCTATTATAAATAGAGAATCATCTTATATTAAGATTGTTCAAAAGTTCACCAAAACCCTTTAAATACATTTGTTTAGTTGTGATTAGGTAAATCTTTACTCAAAAAATTTTATTGAATCTATTATATAGCAACCAATGATTTTTATTTGTAGTTATTTTTAGTTTGATTTAGTTTTTCAATCATGATTAATAATAAAAATGTATTATTTTTATTTTAGGTATTATTTCTCCTTTGTTTACCTTTTTCAGCCCATAAATGTTTTTGCTTTATCATATTTGGCATTACTTTTTTTTGTTTATTTTTTATGCATATTCAATTAAACTCCACTTATAATTTATTTATTCTTAATGATTTTAAGTGATTTACTTTTTCTATGGACTTGAATTTCATATTGGCATGAATCTCTCTTTGATTTCAAAATATTGTATCTAAAATTTTTATAATACAATAAGATAAAAATATCACATTCAATGAAATAAGAAATAAAACATAGATATATATATATATATATTGCTTTCGCATTACGATTTTATCTTTCATTTGTAATTTTTTCAAACATCATGTTTATTTATGTTTAATATATGCGATTTTATTCTATTATATATATTTTTTTATTTAATTTGCTTTGCATGAATCAATAGCATAATTTTTTTTTTGTACAACTGAATAAGTTTTAAATTAGAATGTTAATTGCTTTCACTTATGCCATGATTGAATGTCTTTTGTCAACAATTTTATCATGATCAACTATTTGGTCATAATTAATTTAATTGCTATTGAATAAAAGAATTAAATAAGAAATATCTTATGTGTTTAATGTGTATTTTTTAATATATGTATCATTGTTTGATGATTTACCAATTTAAAAATAATAATTTAGACAGTTTTGCTATTTAATATCCATTATGATACATAACAAACAATTAAATAAATTTTATGTTAATGAAATTGTTAAAAGACATTAAGTGTCTCTTTATTTTAATTTATGATATATAATAAGATAAGTTATTAAATTTTAGGAAGTAATATACTTATTTTCACCAAATAATTCAAAAATATTGATTCAGTATAATTTTATATTCAACATTTTATCATGCACTTTTTTTTTACGATATTTATATTCAAATTTTTATATTTCAATTCAATTCATACAATAATACATACTAAAAATATCTTACCAAATAAGTGTCAAGACAATTCATTTTTCTTATGCAGCTAAATTCTATTAAATTTGTTAAATTTTCATGTTATAATTTCTCAAAAAAAAAAATCAATAAAAAATTATATTTGAAAAATATTTTGGACAACTTTCTCTATTTTGAAAAAAAATAGTGAAACCTTAAAATAAATAATTGATTTTCATTTGCAATGATTTTTTTTTCTTATAATCTTATGTTGACTTAAAGCATTTCAATAATTTTCTTAATTAGGTAAATTAAATACTAATTTTGATTGAAAGTTCACTAATCAAATAAATATGAATTTTGTTTTAACACATAAAAATTTAATAATTTTGATATTTAATTAAAACATAAAATAAAAGGAAAAAAAGAAAAAGTTATTTATTTATGATTTACTTTACATAAAACGGTTTGACCATAAAACGACAAGCCGGTTTGATCGTGTCAATAACTCACTAGTTTTCATCCGGTTGTTAAGGTTGCCGCAAACTCTTCCAAAAAGACTAAAAAAAAAAAAAAAAAGCTTTCTTCTTCTTCTTCTGTCTTCCAATTTTCTTTTCTTTTCCATTTAATTTTTCATGAATTAACCTTTTCTGTTTTGATTTCTTTTCTACTTTTTTGGTTTTTTTTTTTCTTGCAGATGGGAAAATCAAAGATGGGAAAATCATCTTCTTTGAAGAAAAAACGTTCCAAAAATTCATCTCAGGTACTTTCTTCTCTCTCTCCCTCTTTAAATGTGAACGATTTTTCTTTTTCTTTGACGATTTCTTTTTGTGGGTTAAATTTTTGGTCAGTTATTACCGGCAATTTGTAGTTTAGTGGTTTAAAGATTTACCCTTTGCTTGGATGCCTAGAAACCTTAGGAATATTGAAGAAATGTGAGATCTTTTAGCTCATTTTTTGGTATTTTGTTCTTAGAAGATTGAAAATTTAAAACTTTGGCTTAATTGGGCACTAGGAAACTGAAAGTTAAGAAATTTGGACTGATATTTTTGGTATTTTCTTCTTATAAAATTTTAAAAATTGAAATTTAGTTTAGTGAGTACTCAATTGGGTGATTTGATTGGTTATTGGATGACCCTTTTGTTAGTAACTAAAAATATCATTTAATGTTTGAATAAAAAGTTTGGCTGAAAATGGGTTCTTAATTTGATTCTCTCCCTTTGTATGTATGCCGATTTTTCATTTTAGTCACGAATGAGGAAGAGAAATAAGGTTAAAAGCAGGAGAAGCAAGTCCAAGAAGCTTCGACGTCGACATGATGATTCTATTTCTTGTTCGGATGATAGTGATTTGCGAAGTATGGTGTCTGTTTCATCCTCTAGTTCTGAGGATGATTATGGAAGTCGCCGGTCCAGGTCTCGTAATAGGAAGGATGTGAAAGGTGGTAAGAAGAGGGCTAGAACGCAGTCCTCCAGTAGGGAAAGTAGTGAGGATTCTCCTTATGTAAAGAAACGTAGAAGATCAAGGGGGGATGATAAAAGGAAGAGAACAGGCAAGAGGAAGAAGTCTATGAGAGACTTGAGCGTGAGTTCTAGGAGTAGTGGGTCATTGAGTTGCTCAACTTGTTGGAGTGGCAGTGATGAGATCGGATATGAGACAAGAAGGGGCAGATCAGAAAGGAAGGAGAAAGATAGAAGAAGGTTGGAGAAGGATAAAAGAGGAAGCAAAAGGAGTAAGGACAGATCAAGGAGTTGTTCATACAGTAGATATAATGAAGGCAATGATAATCCGATTGAGGTGAGAGTGATGGAGGAGAGCAATTCAAGACGGCTGAAATCAGTAATTACTGTTGTTAAACATGAAAAGGAAAGCAGCAGAGAGTTGAAGACTGATGAACCTAAAGAAGAAGTATATGATTATGATGATTACCCATCCTGCAGAAGCAATGATAGTAATGATGGCTGTAGTCGGAGGGAGTTACCTCAGCATTCCCATGTCGTATCCGAGACTAAAAGGTCTTTAGATGATGAACAAGGAGAAGTTTCTAACATCAGAACAAGCAATGTTGAAAAAAGTGGCAAGGATGGTAAACCTAGGTATGATGCCTTGAGGGAAAAAAGAAAGGTTTCTATTCCTTTAAACAGTGATGATATGGAATCAATTTTAAGACAGCGTGCACTAGAAAACTTACGAAAGTTTCGTGGTGGGCTCCAGACAAACATAAATCCGCCTATTACTCAGAATGATAAGAATGATGATGATGTTAAAACACCATCCTCTGCAGACACTGACCTGTTTCAGATTACTGTTCCTAAGGGAGATGATTCTAGAGTGGTGATGGCAAACCAAGTGAGTCAACCAATTAGACAGCATCCAGTTAGAAGAGACTCTACAACTCTTCCTAAGAATGATAGGAACACATCATATCTGAATGACGTTGGAAAATATTCTGGGACTGTGGGGAGTGATGTTGCTTCTCCACCAGCTCTGGTGGTTCCTGCTGGTGTTCCTAGAGTAGAGTTTAATACAGTTATTAATACTGCTTCTAATAAGTCAAAGTTGGTTATGTCACAAGCCAGACTTGAAGCAACTGATACTTGCATTACTCAGAAAAAAGAAGCTGCTGCACAGGAACCTTCTCAAGCCAAGTTGGTAACCAAGACGAGTGTGAATGAGGGTGGTTTAAAAACTGCCCAAACTGTGAAACCCCCCGAAGACAATGCAGCTTTTGTTTCTAATAGGCCGAAGTCCGTTAAATGGCAAATAAGGTCACGAACCAGACTTGAAGCACCTAACACTCGCATTGCTCAGAAACAAGAAGCTGCTGCACAAGAACCTTCTAAAGCCAAGTTGGTAACCAAGAGTAGTGTGAATGAGGGTGGTTTAGAAACTGCACAAACTGCGAAACCCCATGAGTACAATGCAGCTTCTGTTTCGAATAGGCCAAAGTCCGTTAAATCGCAAATAAGACAGGAATCACCTAATACTTATACCACCCAAAAACAAGAATCTGCTCAAGCTAAGTTGGTAACTGAGAGTAGCGTGAATGAGGGTAGTTTAGAAACAGCCCATACTGTGAACCCCCCAGAGTGTGGCAATAGTGGTGGTAAAGTTAATGACACCCATGATTCTGCTTTCAATAAGCCATTTTCTTCTTCCATATCTACCTCTGGAGGCATTAGCTCAGATAAACTGGAAAATGAGACCAACGATGGTTCACAGTTTCAGCAAAAGACAATGTCTGTGATGCGGGGTGGGGAAATGGTACAGGTTAGGTTTTAACCCGGTGGCATTGATTCGCTGATTTCTTTACATGTTATTATAATATTGTTAATTTCTTTTTCCAGGTGAGTTACCAGGTCTATATCCCTAAGAGAGCCCCTGCTTTGGCTAGGAGGCAACTCAAGCGCTGATGTTAAATCTAAAGAGTTGATTCAAGGAGGTAATTTTTGTGATGACTTGAGAGTTGCAGACAACTATAATTTTGCCTGCAACATCAGTTGGAGATATTTCTGCTGATAAAGAGTAAATCATAGTCGACCTTCTGATTTCTGATTGACCTCTAGTACAGCAGCTATAGCTTTTAGAAGTATGGAACTAGATGGTGCAGTATATTATGGTAACATTGGGTTCTATAGTACATTTCAGTGTTATAGTAATATTTTAGCCGACTTGCTTAAATATTGGATGTACTGATAACTGCTGCTTCATATGGCCGCTCGGGGGATAGATTTTTTCATCCTCTTTTCTTGGCAGTGTAGTATACAGTGGATGACACCCCCTTTTCTTTTTAATGAAACTCAACTATGAATATGATTTGAGGAAATAAGTTTCAATCGTATATTCTTTTATATGAAAGAGGCTGCATTACATGTTTTTTATTATTATATAAAAGAAATTGCAATCTAAGAATAAGAGAAGAGATAGCAAATGCTAGGAACCAAACTCTAATTTTGTTGGATATCATCATAAGTCTTAATGATGATTGCGTAAATCAATTAAGCTTTGAATTCATTTCAATCGTAATTTAGAACTAAGCCAAAGCAAGCAGAATCAAACTTGACACAACAAAATTTGACCATATTTCAATTCAAGAATTTTCCTTAAAAAACCAGTTACATGTTTTAACAATGATATACTAACAACGGATCTGGTACTCCAAATCGAAAGTAATTGTCTACAAGACATTCTGTAAGACCAATATTGTAATAAACCAGCAAATGCCCGTTCGATGCCAATATCTTAAACTGACCATTCTTAATTCTGCTTGTCTAACCACTAAATGTCCTTCAGCCGCCAGTCAGAATTGTTTTCTTTCTACCACTTAAACAAGCCCAATCATCCATCTCTGACACAGATATGTCGTCCAAGAGTGGGGAATATCGATCCATAATGTAGGGAAGCTGCATAAAACAAAACTGAAAATAAGGTCCAAGCACCTATGTATTAATAAAATGAAATAGTAACATTTTGGCGGTAAGACTTTGCAAAGACACATCAGAAGTAAATATGTGTTCATGTTGTCTCAAGTTCATTTGTTTGGTCTAATCCTGAATTGATCTATTGTTCACCCTTGGGTAGCATTTTTGTGTTCAGTAGTTTGCAGCTATTGTAAACCAGTAGAACTAATGGAGCCTGAGCACCACACCAAAACATCCATTTGGTTTTTTTTTTTTTTTTTTTTTTTTTCATTTTTTTAATATTTGACACTGCTAGAGATTGAATCCTGAACACTAAAACTAAGAGTTCAATATTTTATCAACATACCACGATTGTTGGCCTTTTTTTTTTTTTTTTTTTCATTTTCAGCTTACAACACTGCTTGAAAAGTTAACCTCTACTGGAAATGTGTATATACACAAAATCAACCCATAAAGGCCATTTTTTCTTGCTGATTAGCGATCACTATAACAAAATTGTAGTCCATCCCCTTCAAAGGTGGGGGGACTTTTGGGGTTACTTCTTTGGGTTTATTATGATGTGCTCTCTGAACATAAGAAATTTCTTAAGATAAAGTTCTAGGTAAACATGAACTTCCCACTATGACCAAAGCCATAATTGATATGGCCAACCATTCTGATCAAACATCTAGTTTCCTATCATGCCAATAAAGTTAATAACTTAAGCTGGGAAAATACCTGCTCAGATAGAATACCGGAAAGGCCAATTGCTGCCCCAGGCTTAGCATGAGAGATAATATCATCTGCTAATTCTAGCAAAGGATTTAAAAGTATATTTGCAATGACCACATCGTATTTTTCTTGTTCAGATTCAACCACCTTCTCACATGAAGTCTGCTTTTCAACATATTTATGTTCATCAATTAAGGGGGAGGAAGTATTGCCAGAAACCAGGTGTAATTGCAATTTTTCCGGTCCTATGTTGTTCAGAGCAGCATTTTGACGTGCAGATGTTATTGCTATAGGATCTATATCAACTCCAACAGACAAAGAAGCACCAAACTGCAGTTCACATCATTATTGAGAAATTAGCATGTGAGAATCAGCTGACACAACATATTACTACAGTATTGATAAGAATCCTAAATCACATGAAAAATGTGAGAAGAAAGGTGTTAAGTCACATTTGAGTGTACAATCTCATAGCAAGATGAGAAAAGTAGGAGACACATACACCCGGAACACATTTGAAACTCAAAATTTATCAAATATTTATCCAAGATCTCTTACAACCAATAATATCATAGAACAAATGGTGATGTAAATGGAAGGTAACACCAATATCAGTACCTAGAAATGTTTACTCATAACTCAGATTGACAAGGTTTATTATAGTTAACGTTCGAATCATATGATCAAGAGTTAAATACCTTAAGTGCTGCAATTGCCAAAATACCAGAACCTGTGCCATAATCCAAGAAGTGTTCTCCTCCTTTTATCAATCTCTGTAGCAGCAATAAACACAATCTAGTGGTTGGGTGCTCCCCAGTTCCAAAAGCCAATCCAGGATTCAAAATAATATTTGTTGCTTGAACATCCTAAGGGAATGAAAACAAACACATTTATACTTGTTCAACTCACCAATAATACTTAAAAAAGTAACATTCTTCTATGTGCATAGAAAATAAGATTTTATTTTGTATGAACATGGAGGCATTGTCCTGGAGGAAACTTAAAGACTTACATGTGTGTGTATATATACGCAAGCTCTGCTTATAATAGATTCTTAGCTAACTTGCAATATTGTCCTCACTTAAAAGGAGTTTAAAGGCCCACTACAGAATAAATAGGCCAATGGATTCTGAAATGAATGGCAAAGAAGGGAGTTGTGTATGTATGATACATAAAGACTGCAACAAAACCTTAAGAGAAGGTAATTGGATATAACCATACTGGGGGAGTCTTCCACTCAGGAACAATCCAAAGTCCTTTAGTAACTTCAATTGGATCAAATGATTCCTGTATCAAACAGAAACAAGGATTCAAATTATATTATCAATGAAATTGGATTTTATCAGTAGAACTAGACATGTAAACCAATTTGGGAACACCTTTAATCATCCATAAACCACTTACACAATAAGATCCAAAAAATGAATGGTTTCAAAAGTTAAAGTAATGATTGAATACGCTAACTTGGCCTTTTAAAGGAAAAAAGAACTTTAAAGTGATTTAGAGCATTATCAGAATCATTACTTCATACTCCCTATTTCCTTCTTCTTCTTTTACATAAATCATTACATAAAGGGATAATGTCCTATATGGCCCCTGAACTATTTTAGTTTGTTGGATTTTGTACCTAAACTAAAAAAGTTCCTAAATAGGTAGCTAAACTCTGAAATCGTGTATCAATTTGGTCCAAGAGTTAACTTCGTCAGCCAAGTTGCTGACTTGGCTATTTTAGCCAATAAAAATCCACCAGTACAATATTGTTTGAGAATAAAAATCCGCCATTAACATTCTGTTTTCTCCAAGTGAAAGCCTCCTCTCTGACCTAACATTGTGTGAGATTTGCTTAAACCAGTAAAAACTCTTCATGGGTTAGCACTAAAACTGAAAGAAAGTTGTCAAATCAACCCAATGAAGAAACTAAAAAAAAAAGCAGTACCCAGATTTTGTGGCAAAGAATGATTGTTTTAAACGTGAGCCCAATGCTTGAAGTTTTGAACTTGGAAATTTAACGAAGGTTTCTCATATAGCTACATTTTGAAAATATTAAAAATTTATGGGTTATGATTATGAAAACGCATATACTAATATCTCTATAATTCCAACTACAAGCATCATAATTTGAATTAAATCCTTGTATTTTGAAACAGAAAAACTTGACAAAAGTAAAATGAAAAACAAAAGTTTTGTAGCTAAAAAATGTAGCTTTTTTTGAACTGAGAAAGAAAGAACAGATGGAGTACTGATGGAGAAAGAAAGAATAAGAAAAAGAACAGAGTACTGATAACTGTTCAAAAATAAAAAACAAAAGTTAAAGTATCAAATCCAACAAACTTCAATTGTTCAAGGATCAGGACATTATCCTTACATAAATAATGTGCCGATAACGAAATTAAAATTTAATTAATCATAAAACTTTTTTTTTCTCAATTATTTTATGTTGCAGGTGCCTTGAAGCTAAATTGTACTAGACCAGAGAATGAGAAAAGAAAACTAACCTGAGTTTTCTTTATCCAGTCATACTGCTCACCTGCTTTAACTTCATAACTTGGTATCTCTTTTAAGCCTATAGAATCAGCAGCCTGTGAGATGCATACATCCACATCTTCCAACTCAGGAAATATGGACTCAATGCATATCTGCATAAGAAATACAAAATCCTTCAAAACATTCTTCAAAACTCTTCTTAAACCCATTAAGAAGCAAATTGACAAGTTTGGTCACTCATTCTTCTTGCACAAGAACCTTAAAAACAATCAAATCCCAAGAAAAAAAATCCATACTTTCCAATCAAAATCCAATCTTTAAGAAAAAAAGAAAAAAGGGTAACCTCATCAGAAGTGTCACCATTGTCAAGTTCACCCACAGTAGTTGAACTTGCACCAAAGCACATAAGAGCTTCAGAAAACATATCCTAAACAAGCCAACACCCCCCCCCCCCCCCCCAAAAAAAAAAAGAAAAGAAAAAGAAATTAATATACCATTCACTTTATAAGGAAAACCCAAAAAATGAATCAATGAATTCAAGCTTACAGCAATATCATTTCGACATCGAATACGAACAGAGAGATAAGGAGATAGTAAGGTAGAGGATTGAGGCTCAGTTACTGAAGTGTAACAATTAGAAAAACGAAGAGAAATCTTTGTGGGAATCAATGGTTGCCTTTTGGGGTAGATGTTTGTGAAGAGGAGAGTGAGAGGTGGGTGAATGAAACGGCGTGAGAGAATGGAGAATCCATAGCTCGAAGTTAAGGTAAGGTGTTTGAAGAAATTACTCGATGACATTATTTTTTTTTTTCCTCCCAAGATAAGATCTTTGGGATTTTTTGGACGTTTAATAAGTTGGAACGTATGGCGGTAAATGGGTCCTATAAAAACAAAATATCTAATTGAAAAAAAAGAGGAAAAAAATAAGAACAAAAGAAATGGTCTTCTCCTCTAACCCAATATTGCTCAGCGTTCCTGACCCCACCTCGAATCCTGGCTGCGCGACTCCGGCTATCTCGACGACCACCAGACGACCGCGGCTGCCGCCACCACTAGCACCTCCGTGACAACTGACTCAACAATAACCATCCCAATCACAGGCTTCCTTTTTGGATTTTGGTCTCTTTATTTTCTCATTTATGGACTCTGCTCTCTCTCTTCACACTTAACCCATTCTCCAAGCTCACCACCACTGATTTCTCCGGCGAAACTCCGTAGTGGACTAAAGGGTTTTTCGGGGATTTGGGGTCCTATTCGTTTCCAGCTTCCGTTTCTCAGGCGAGGCTCAGGGTTCATGAGAATGTTAAGCGTTATTCCCGGAATTATGCCTCACTTGTTATCCTTTTCTTTACTTGTTCTCTGTAAGCTAAAACTTTCTTTGTTCTTTACACTTATTTGTGAATTTTAGTTATTGGTTTTGAGAATTATTTTCGTTCTTTTCTATGACGAGGTAAATTGTTTTTCTGTTTGTTTCCTGAGAAAGTTGTGGGAAAAGAAAGAACCTTAGATAGGTAAGATAACTTGTTTTCTTTTTTTGTTAATGGGTATCAGCAACTAGTTGCACTTGTTGGGTTGCTATCAAGTTTGGCACTTTGGTATCTTTTCAGGTTTTTCAGTGATAAGTGGGGTTTGGATAGGTTTCCTGTCACTCAACTGGTCTTGATTCGCATGGCACAATTTGGTGAGTTCTCACATTTCAGCACTTTAGTCTTCAGCAGAGGAAATATTGTTTGTGATTTTAAGAAGATTTCTCCTTTGTGCTTGTAGAATTTATTTATAGAGCTTACTCCATGACTCAATGCCTCCTTTTATTATTACGTTTTTGCCAATGATTACCATTTGGGGGGTTAAGCAAAAAAGTAGATTGACCTTGGAATCTTAGTGAAAAGAAAATATGATTTGGATGAACATTTTTTTTTTTTTTGGCACAAAGAGGCCATAGCCTGAGGATGGCGGAAAGGGTTTTAGGAGCTAGGGTTCAAACCTCGACCTATGGATATCATCTTTTTAAAACTGATTGCATAAACCAATTGAGTTTAAGATCGGGTTTTGGATCAGGTTCAGATCAGCATTGTCAGGACCTATTCGTAATAATGCTATTCCATGAAGCGCAAGATAGAGCATGTAGGAAGGCTATTTTCTTCTGGTTTGTATAACCATTAACCTCACCTCATCCTTTTGCAGCTACTGCCAATTATTTTGATATGGTTGAATGTTCAAATGGCTCTATGCTGTGGCCCTTTGGTGTCAGTTATATCAGTATGCTATTCTTTTCTACTTTTTTATTTGATGTTTGTGCTAATTTGTAACGAGCTTATAATTGTATGTGCCTTGCAGTTATGATTTTGCATACTGCATTTTGAAAGCTGACTCCAGTAAAGCAACCTTCTCGAGGCAGATGGAAATAGGAAATTGCATCAAACTGAACAAAAAAAAGATGGCCAACCCACAATTTGAGATTTTATTTTGCGGCTATAGATCAACAACTTTTCTTCAATGAGGTAGGCAAACAACCTCTGTAAAGCATAACTGCGTACCTGCTGGATGATGCTTGAACGAGTGGTATTACTCAGCACATGTAAAATGGAAGAAGAAAATGCATTATTACACAATGAATATGTGATAATCGCTATTGTTTTGGTTTCTATCAATCATTTGCTGATGACTCCTCTATAAGGAACTTTTGCTGGTTTAACTTCGTATAGCACCTCTTCCTCCCCAGAAGTTGGCTAGTTCATTCAGAGTTTGCAATTAAACAGTGCTCGGCACTCAAAGTCCAAAATTTTGCTACATGAGAACTCGAATCAAATTTCAAGAGGTGAATATGATTCAGTTCATAGATTTTGTTTTTCCTGTAATCTTAGGTTGTAAGCAAGCCTATCAGTCACAAATTTGTAACTAAACCATCATGGATGGTTGCCATCTAGAGATTCAAATTAGAAAATTTCGTGGAATGGTTTGTTGATGTTGTTGTTTCATGGCTGAGTTCTCCGATACTCTTTCAGTTACAGCTGTTCATTTTGAATCTACCATTTAGTGTAATATGCAGAGGTGTAGAGTCTAGACAGCCTTCCATGTTGCCTGAAATCCCATTAGCCAATGGGTTTGAATGCACTGGAGACTTTATTGATGGCTTGCTTGCCTTAAAGAACTTGGCATAGATCAAAGCACATCTTTTACTTGAAAGGTTTCAAGAATCTACATGGCCAAAGTGGAAGTATTTGTGCCAGTGGCAGCTGTAGGTTGCCTTCATATGAAACTTGGAAGGATCCATTGTAAAAACTTCTGGCCACAGAATTGGTTCAATTGAAACTTCAGTTAGATCTCTAAGATTATATGTAAGATTTGCTCTCTTCATCCATTAAAGCATGAAAGGCTGCCCCTAATAATTCAAGAGGGCACCATCAATAACCGAAGTCAAGTTAATTGAAAAGGTGCTCACAGTCACAAGGCCTCCAATCTTGGAGCCGGTAAAGTTGATCCAAACCTGAATATCCACCCGAGTATGTGATCGAACCCAAACTAATCCAGATTAACAAAAAATAGCCAAAAGTTTGAAGGTGAAACAATCAGAATCCTAAATAAACCGTAATCCAAAAAAATTGAGTTCAAAAACAATCTGATCCGAACTTGACCCATCTATTTGCCACCTCCATCCAATATATTCATTCATG
The DNA here is from genome assembly GCF_002303985.1 of Durio zibethinus. Next base: position 13,652 of record NW_019167858.1, on the reverse strand, counting down.
AAAATTAAGGACAACAGAAGAAAACTATAAAATGTAAGCAAACTCACTTGCAAGTTTATACAAAGAGATTATTTTTACTGAATGATTAATGTTAGTGAGATTACATCTTGTAATGTGATAATTGCAAAACCTAACTATACATCGATGCTGCCACTGCAAAACAAAAATGTATAAAAATAGAAAATTTAATCATAATGGATAGTAAATGCACAAGTTTCTTAAAATGTTATGTACATCAAAATCATATGAAATGCAGAAAAGTTAACACTAGAGACATAGTCAATCTCGTATTTTCCTTCAGGTTGGGTTGAGATCCCGCTATGTTTGGCTTTGCCATCTGCGTTACATGAGAAGATTTCAGAATGGCACATTGTAAACAAGACTTCATCTTCTAAATGAAAATCATTTGTAAAGGGAATAATAGTTCAACAAACCTTGAAAGTAGAAATCTGGCAAGAGGGCTCAAGTTGGAATTTGAATGAAGTTCTTTATGCTGCTGTTTTTTTCTACTGTCAGTTTCCATGTTTGTATTTTGTGTGTCTCCAGGAGTCGTCTTGCCCTTGTTGAACATGCGAGCTGCTAGCTCCTGCATATCTTTCAATGAAGATTCCTTCGAGCTGCAAAATTTTACCTCTGCTTGAGTGAAAGGGGATGATACTGTGAGATATAAAATTTATTTTCTTTGAACAAAAATTTTCAAACCTTGCCAATCGCTCCAGCAACCTGCGAACAAGAGCTTCACAAGATCCAGGCTTTGTACGCTCCATATTTACGAGAGAATTTGTAACTGCATGCACAACTGACCCTTCTGAATCATCAGCAATGACCTACATTGTATGCATTGACAAACTATTAAGATGTAAACAAATCTAAAGCAGACTTAATAAATACAGGCAGCTGACAGTAGACAACTTCATCAAACAACCATGTCCAGATGATGGCTTTGAGTAAAGACATAAATTCACACAAACGAGCTCTTAACATGAATTAATGACTTAGAAACATGCATTCTTTGGCACAGGTCCAGTCCATATAGATCATGGGCAAGGACCCTTATTTACTAATTTAATCATCACCTCTTTCAGACTTCCTCCTGATTTTACTCATATTAAGTTGCTCCTCTACCTCAAAACAATCGTAGATCAATGTTCTTTTAGTCAAAAACCATTTCAATATCCTATCTCTTATTCCTGGATTTTTCCATCTTCTATCATAACCAAAATATATTTTTTTATTTATTACCCAACTCACTAAAAGTTGGTATGAGGTCTTGTTTTCACGTCCATCATTATATGAATCACTTCATTGATAAAGATACTGGCGGTGATGAGAGTCGCACACACAGATTAAGTTCTATCGTACAGCATACTCAGAATAGTGAAAACCTATGATCATTAAAGCATCTTAAATACAGCCTTTGTAGCAACAGCACATGACCTGTTTGGTAGAGTGGATGACCTCAGTTCGAGTAATTCAGAGTTCAAATGTCTTGATAGCCTCAAGTGTTAAAAAAGAATGCAACTCTGGGCTAAAAGATGCTTAAATGAAAGAATATTTCAAGAGTTACCTCTATCACACTATCGAAAGGGAAAAAAAAGCTAAACTAAACTAAACATCATTTTGGTGCGCACCTCTTTCAGGGAAGGGATAAGCAACATGGATAGTGGTACAGATGATGATGCTATCTTTGCATTTTCTTCATCATCACTTGGTTGTCGTAATCTTGGAAATAATCTTTGTGCATCAAAATATTCACGAGAACTTCTGGAATAGAATAATAATAATCAGAGATATTAACACAACCGAATAACAACCAAAGCTATATAAAATTCTGCATTGAAGATATGGAAAGTTAGCTCTTTGTCAGGCTTACCTGGAAGAATCAGAACTGCTACTCATTTGATCTCTTCTTCTGTTTTCATGTGCAGGGCTACTGATCTTGCTCAGTGCAGACCTGTCCCTAGCATTTCCTTTCCTCAACCCAGCTTGAATTGCAGCCTTAGCCTGAACCGACATATTAAAAGATGAGCCTTTCAACAAAAACCATGATCATACACTCTGTATCTAGAAGCTAATAATAAATTCAAGTTCCATGGTAAGCTCAGATTTCTACAGGAGGAATTTCAGTCTCCAATAATAAATTTGTTATACGACAAAAGGTTTTAGAAAAACTCCAGCTTGACAAGGATTTATGTATTTGATTGTAGATAGAATTCAGAACAATAAGTAAAAGAATAAACTATCAAACAAGTGAATGTTAGAAATAAATGGTAGCAAAAATAGTCAGAACAACAAGTGGAAGTTATACAAATATCATAACACATATCAATATCGTTTATTAATCAATGAAACATACACTCTAAAGCCCGTTTGATTGTCATTCACAACTAAACACGAAAAATCTAAAATGGTTTAAAGCATAATAAAACTGATCAAGAAAGATAAAAAAACAAAAACAACCTCTGCAAGATTTGCTGCACTATCTTCAACTGATGCACTTGAAGTTCTTTCTTGAATTCCTAGCCTGGATTTTGGAGTTCGAGAAGAATCAGAGTCATCATGTTCACCACGGAAAACAACAGTTCCACTGGTAGATGCATCTTCAAAAGAAGCATATTCGCTGCTAGACTACACAGCACATTGAAATCTAATAAAATCAATGGCTGGGACACAAAAGGCAACAGGGACTTTATCTACTGAATATTTTTGTGAAGACAACTGAGAAGGAAGTGAAGGACGCTTACAAGAGAGCTTGGGTTATGAAACAATGCAGATGATTGAGATCCTCTAGGAGATCTTACAACAACAGTTCCCGATCCACTGACAGACATTTCATCCTGGGAATAAAGCAACAAAAGCAATGTGATAAGATCTGAGCATAAAAATAACATATAGTTAAGTTTAAGAGACATACAAACAACAGATTATATGAAACTGGCTCTAGCTTAACATAAATGATTGGTGAATACATCTAAGTGTGGCATACAGGAAAAGAATTCTCAAAAAGTTTAATCATATTACTACATTGCATGCCAACTTAATCATATGTTTAATTCCACTGTTAATTTCAGAAAAACGACAGTCCTAGAAGCCCATAGATCACCCCATGCAACAGAGCATTTTATTAAGGGCATAGAACAAAAGGGAAAAAGTATTGATGCCAAAAGCCACAATGCAGTGAAAAAGTTTGCCATTGCTTCAAGTTTTGTGTGCACGCAGTGTGCGTGCGTGTGTGTGTGTGTGAGAGAGAGAGAGAGAGAGAATCTTACATCATGGTAATTATCCTGATGTTCATCATAGTATGACTCTCTAGGGTCTTTTCCAAAGGAAACTTCTGGGATTTCATTAAGCACAATACCACTCTCTGGAGTTCTTGGTATAGCTTGATTATATGCAACTTCTACTTTCCTTTCTCTAACCTGAGGAGGTCTTACAGCACTTCGGACAGTACCTGTACTCTGTGGTCCACCAATACTGAAGTCCCACCCAGCATTTTTAAATGTTTTCCCCTGGTTACTGCTTATCAGAACAAGTCAGCAAGAATCCCATCACAATCAAGAAAGTACTGCTAATTAACACAATCAACCCACCTAGCTCGAACAGTTTCTTCGCCTCTTATATCTCTTGAAATCTTCACAGTGTCGTTTGACTCTCCTATAGCTTTGGGGCCATTTCTGGGGGTTTCTGCATCTTCCTTTAGTTGGTACCTCGGGCACTCTCTATTAAGAACACAAAACGCAAGCATCTTAACTACAATAACCATTGTAAGAATGATACCTGAACTTAGCATCCCCTTGTCATGACATTTCAGAAACATGACCAACACCATAAACATAATTTTGTGTGACCCAAGGCGTTTTGACACCTCAACTCTGTCAGATACAGATTCCTATCAAATGTTGATTATGAAACACTGAGTACGAGATGGCACCTAATTCTCTCCAGAAGCCTCTGACTCTTCCTAGCATTCCTGATAAAACGATGGTTGAGAAGTTCCTTGGCGCTAGGCCTCTGAAATTAAACAGATTAAAGAAAAGCATAAGGCAGTTTACAGCATTCAGAAAAAATTAAGCCAATAAACCCAGGATCACTCAACTTACACCCATCAGAATAGTTTTAGAAGTGAATACATTAACAGTAACATTGCAATTTAATTGGAAGCTGACAGAGTTTAGGGAAAACCTAGATAGCCTAAACAAATAGAGGGATATGCAAAAAGCATGATTGCTTACCTCAGCAGGCGCTTTCTTTAAACACAAGGAAACAAATTCTTTCATAGGCCGGGAAAAATGCTTATCCAACTGCAGGATAGAAATTTTGATTACATTTAAACTGTGAAGCATGATCATCCATCAAAAGAATAAGAAACATGAGAATAAATCATTTCACTTAAATTTCATCATTATAACAAAAACTATTGACATTACCTGAGGTGGATTTTCTCGAGGTATTATAAAAAGAACTCTCATAGGGTGAAGGTCTGACAGTGGAGGTTCCCCTTTGGCCATTTCAATCACAGTTATGCCCAAAGACCATATATCTGCCTGTATCACCGAAGAGTCCAAGTGATGGAATGCTATTATTCAACAAGACTTAGAAGACAAAGATATTGCACACTGTGCATAAGTGCCTGTGAGGGAGAGAATGTGCAGATGGATGACAGGTGAAAGCAGCAAAACATGTCAGAAAACTAAAGAAAAAACACTCCAAAGGCACAGCTTTTAAGAGTACCTTCTCATTGTATCCTTCTGAATTCTGAATGACTTCTGGCGCCATCCAGAATGGTGTTCCTACAAAAGTCTGATATTTTCAACCATATTAGTTAATTGATGATCATATGACAATCACACCATTTGATACACTGTTTGCATAAAAACAGATAATGAATTGTGGGGTAAATGGAATGCAAGCAAATTTTAATCCTTCGATAAATATCATTCAAGTTTCTTTCTAAGATAACCATGGCCCTGGTGGCAGTGAATGCATTGGAGGTAAAAATCACATGGATGGCGATAGTACCACAATACCATGCTAAACCAGTCATTTGACAAGGCTGTTTACCTAGAGAAGACAATTCCAGATTTGATGATATGGAAAGATACAGATAATAGTTGGAAATGGAGAGTACCATACAAAAAAAAGGTTGCAATCCATAATCAGTTGCTTTCACTACCGATTTGAACCCCACCAACATACTGATATTGTATCCTTCTTTCCTTTCTTGAACACCTAAAACCTTACTTTTTACATATTAAAAACTAATTTTTCATTTTTTCTAATTGATGCCTTTAAAAACTATCAACAATCTCAAGAAACCAAATTCTTAGTATAAAATACCTTAAAGTGAACTTTTCGAGAAACTTGATGTCAAGTTTCTGAAACTTTGTTTTAAAATGGAAAGAGCATATATCAAAGCTTGCCGTAAATTGAAATCCAAAAAAAGAAGGTGTTATAATTTAGTAGCTAACGAGCATATAGGAAGGTGAAGAGAGAGAGACACCATCACCAATCAAAGACTTGTCTACATTTCTTCTCTTTTCTCTTAAAGAAACACAGATGAACCAAAAATTAGCTTTTTCTAGAGAGAGAGAGAACAAACAGCCAGAAATCAGTGTCACTAAAGGCATAGAGATTTAAAAAAAAAAAAAAATTGCAGCAGCCAAAGCTTGGAAAGAGAATTCATGCTTATTGGAAAAATGATGTATATTTAACAGAACAAAATACTTTACCTTCCTCTGTGATATTGTCCTTGTTAATTGTGCTGAAACACCAAAATCTGCAACCTGTTACAAGGACATAAACTTACTTCCAACAGACAAATGCATATACCTCCACTTATTTTATACATATAATCATAGCCGCTATACACAAAAAAAATTCGTGCTAAATGTGAGCCTATTTGAAAGGAAGAAAAGTACCTTAACATCACCATTCTCAGTCAATAAAATGTTTGCCGCTGCCAAAGAGATAGCATAAATGTTGTCAGTGATGAACAAAGAATAAGTCACTAAATCCAAACAACATTTAAAGATATTAGATGAAGGCTGAAAACAAATGAGATGTAATTTGAAGCGGAACCTATACCTCTAAAAGTCTCTAAAACCGAATGTTTTAAAAATTTTCTTCTTATCTATATGACAACTATATTTATGACTTATAAGTGGACCAAAAGAGTGAAGAAAAACAACCCTTGATATCTCTGTGAATCTTTCCTTCATTATGTAAGTATTCAATTGCATGCAGCAAATCGCGTGAAATACAAGCAATTGACATTTCATCTAGCGGAGGGCCTGATTGGAGCTGTAAATAAAGAATCGTCATTAGCTTTCCAGGAAAACTAAATATTATTCAGGAATTATAGTGCATTAGATCAGATATTAAACAAGCGCACCCAAGACAAATATAAGGAGACAAAAACTAGTTCATGCAACCACAGTCATATGATAAAATTGGCAGTTGCATCCGCACCAAAAAAATTGGTGGTTGTATGGTACCGCCCAAAAAATTCAAATCAGTGATTGTGTGCGGCCAACACTAGAACAGGAAAAAAAGGGCCACCAAGGTCTACAAAGAAAATGCCTTGGATTGGAGCTAAAAGCACTACTACAGAAAAGATGGCAGCAAGTCCTTCAAAATTTTGCAATTACTATTACCTACTATAGTTGAAGTTTAGCAATGAAAGGTAGTTCTATAGAATCTTTTATCATGCGGTTAATATTTTAAAATTAAACAAGATCATTATTAACAATTCTCTCCCTTTGCCACTGCTCCTACCTCCCCTCACCCCCACCCCCACCCCCCAAAAAAAAAAAAAAAAAAAAGCAATGGAAGTTCAAAGTTAATGGACTATGACCCATGTGGAAAATGTGGTTAGAAAAGTGAAAAGGAAAAAGCTTGGAAATCAAGTTCCTGGGCTCACTAAGAAATACAGAGAGCGATACTAAAATCCACTCTTTATCATTTAAGGCATAGTCTTAATCAATTTCTTCCTTATAATGGTACATTGAATGATCTTTGTTATGGCCACTTCCAAATTTACTAATATCTTGGTCAAAAACACTGTGAAACCAAGAAAAGTAAAAGAGTTCATGTAAATTGGGAAGCAAAACTTCCTAGTTAATCTTCAATCAAATATCATGCGGCAAAGATAAGCAAGTAATAGAAGTAACCTACTAGGTCAGCAACTGAACCACCAGCCATGTATTCCATTATTATCCATAGTTTAGTTTGGTTAAGATAGGAACCATAATACTCTGTGATGTATTGAGAACGGCATTGAGACAAAACAGAAATTCCTGAAACAAAAAACAAAACATATGAAAAACCTACTAACCTATCATTAAAGACTTAGGTTACTAGCTCACAAGAAATTAAAGTAATACCTTCTGGATGTCCTCAATTTCATCCTCACTGCAGAATGCAAAACAAAGGCAAATATAAGAAACAGCTAAAAAACCCAGAGCAAAATAAACACTAAGTGAATGAAAAGAAGTACATGCCCCATCTACTTGCTAGTAAATAAGGCACATGCAAGTTGATGAATTTACAATTCACATCGAGGGATGAAATCAATAAAGGGAAGATAAATTAGATTTGCAGAACATGCACAAACTATAGATGCAATTAATTTATTTATCAAGCAAAAGTGGTTTTGTAACCAGAAAACCACACACATATACATAGAGACCCAGAGTAAGAGAGGAAGAGAAGGAGCAAGTGAGCAAGTTAATACTAAACAAATGAACAATAAACAGAAGATCATATACAAGACTTTCTTGCTCATAGCAAGCCCTGCCTCTTGACACTTGAATGCAGAATAAATCAAATAAAATTTAACAAAGGTATCCACTTACGATTCCTCTAAATCAATAACTTTAATAGCAACTTCTTTGTTCAGTTCCTTATCAAACCTGCAAACAGAGAAAAAGAGAGAGAAAACCAGAGGGAACCAAGGGTGAGGAAATTTCAAATTCAAAATTCCAAATCTCAATAATTTCAAAATCCAAAGCTACCAAAAACAGAGACAATAGAGGCACTTATAAGCTAAACCCTAAACCTTAAGATAAACACCAAACACCACATATAACCCTAAACTACCTAGAAATTACAATAAAACTCATTTAAGAAAAGTAATTAAATAAGGTCCTAGAAAGATTTTAGTCTTCAAGCTTCTCTGCATCCTGCATCACTAAGAAGTAATATTGCTGTGTAACAAGGGCCAAATAAATCACTGACTATTGCAGTAGGCCAAGTAGCTTTTACACCAAAGGAAAAATTGTTTGGCAATCACAAGTTATATATGTGCATCAAATAAAGAATTTTTCAATCTTAAATAGGTGTATAGATGGTTTAGTAAGGAACAATTTCACATGAATAACAAATTCCATAAGACAAAAAGTTTATCTATTTGCCTTTAAGTTCTCTAATGGGCCTTTGGTCTCTTCAATTTGATTACAAGCATAATGTTTTCAGAGAAAGAAGTTTATTTCTTCAAATAATCATCAACTATTACGATTTCAGTTAACTTCTTTACATGATAAACAACAATTGTAAATCTAAATTTTTAGAGAGTAGATTTGATAAGTTTTAATCCACATTTTGATCTTGAAATCATGTATATAATTTAGGAAAGGGGGAATTTTCATTTCATTGATAGATTATCAACCAAATTTATTGTTTTATGCCTCTTTAAAACAACAATATCAGAGGGACCACACCCATTAAATCCCTACTTAATTATGAAGTTCCATGATTCCATCACATGACACACAAACTGAATCTTCTTTTTCTTTTTTTGTCTCTCTCTCCCTCTCTGCAAAGATTTAAACAAAGTTCTACAATGTGCAACATAACACATTCCAAGTAACACCATCACATTCACTTTAAGTTCTTTTCTCATAACAAAATGTAAATAAACAATTCAAATGCACTCAAGCAGTATGATAATAAAAGAAATAGAAAAGACTTACACTTTATAGACGTCGCCAAAGGATCCCCTGCCAATCAACTCCAACTGACTAAATCTAGACCCTGCTGCTTCTTGTAATCCTGCAATATCAGCCATTTCTACACACAAACGCCTTGGACACCAAAGATCAAATCCACCCCAAAATTCAAGCCCTCAAAACATTCACATTCCAGCGATTCTTCAATTAAAATGCGATACCCACTTCCAAATTGCCAAAACCAGCCTCAAAAACCCAACCCCTGAAGCAGAAATGTAAAACAAAATCCATTAATATCCTCAGATAGAAGTCACACCTATAAATAACAAAAACAAAAGCATACCCCAAAAAATCCCACATTACAAGATCTAAAAACCCATTAAAAAACCCAAAAAAAATTGAAATCAGAAAATGCACATAAGCTCTTACACTCAAAGCAAAGCTTAAAAAAATTTCCTTTTTCTGTTAGGTGAAAGAAAGGATATGTTAAAGGGACAGGCGAACAAAAACAACAGGAATTGTTGCAAACAAATTCAACAACTGCCCATTGCAAGTTTCACTCTCTTTTGATAGTGAAACCACAACACTCCCACGTGTCTTACAAAAAAATCAACAACAACTGGTTTTTCGTTTCATTAAGTTCTTTTTTTCTATTGGGAAGTTGTCTTTTTTTATAATTTTTACCTGTTGGGTTTTGGCAGATCTTTCTCTTTCGTTCTTTCGATGTTTGTCTCCCTCTGTTTTCGTCGAGAGTGGAATTTTTAAGCTTGAAAGAGATCGAAAAGAAAAGTGTCTGTTAATGGAGTTTCCCTGCTTTCTGTTTTTTTTTTACTGGCAAATTTAATTTGTTGATAATAAAAAACGCACCGTTTTGATTATTTTTTCTTTTTATGGACATGAACGTCGACGTTGCAATGAACGGGCCGGTATCTTTTGCCTGCTTTTTATTTGTTCTTTTATTTCACTCAAATGGGCGACCCACAGCCCATGGCTAAACTGGGCCGTGCCGTTATCGACTTCTTTGTTTTTTCTTTTTTTTTTTTTTAAATATTATAGTAAAAGAAAATGTTTTTGAAAATTTAGAGCATTTGAAACTTAACTTTGCACGTTTTAAAAGGGAAAGAATCTCATATCTAATAGTCAAGAATTAGATTATGATTTACAAGGATATTTTTTTTCTATCAAAGCATCCTTTTTCAAAATATAAAATCATAAGAGTAAGCTTTCAAACTCTTAGAACAAACAATATCTTATAGCACATGTAATCTAAAAATCCTTAAATTAATAGAGTTGATTTATTGCATATCAACAACATGAAATAAATTTTCATTATTAGATAATCAAAGTCATTGTTATATAAGTTATGATTTTGATTTATAAATTTAAAATGGTTTATTTATTTCAAGTGCTTCGAAACTTAAATATTATGAAAATTCACATTTAATTTAGGGAGTATTATTAATTTTAATCTGAAAGTTTTATAATTTTATCTCATAAAAGATATATTGTAAGTTTAAATTTAAATTTCTATTTATATATCATATCATATATTTAAAATTTTTTTATAATGGATTGAGATATTATAAATACATCATGAATTGAGCTATTTAGTGAGAAAAAAAGAACTAATAAATACCAATAAAAGTTTGGAATGGAAAACCCTTTTTAGACATGAATTCCAAACCCAAAATGCAAATGATTGATCCTTTACACTTCAATTTGCCTATATCGTACTTGAAGGATATCAAATTATTCGAATGATGAGATTGTTGTTCATGACAATTCAGGTTTTCAAAATGAAACAAATAAATCGAAGTGTACATAAATTCTTCATTGTTCTTCAGCTTATAAAAATTTAACTAGCTTTAATGTGTGTTCAAGAAAATCTAGAATTCAGACAGCATTTTTTGTGCAAAAGAATTTATGTGAAGTTGAACTCGTTACCATGATGCATATTTCAATTTGCAAGAGCAATGAGATTAAAAAAAAATTACTGATTGATTAACTAAGATCCAAATCATAACCTTATGTAAATTGAAAAATGATAACATACCAATAATTGGGAAGATTTGGACTCGATTTTTGACATTGATCTACCATTAACACAAATCATGTAAGATCACCATTGGTTTTAAATTCTTCATGATCATTCATCACTATTCCCCTAATTAACATAACAATTTGTGAAGTCAATCAAGAGGTTGTGTCTAAATGTTGGCATTAAAGTATGTTCACCATTTAAAAGCAACGCTTTCCCTTTTTTCATTGTTTTTAAGTGGTAAGAGGTTTCTAGATTTTACTCGTTACATCTCTTTTGAAATCGATTCAAGTAAATTTATTTATGTTAGATCTAATGAATTTATCGAAAATTATCTTCTCACAACCTTTCAATTAATTCGAACCCAAACAATGTATTATTTGTCACTTAAACCCAACCATCTGTTGGTCTCTTTCCCCACGTTAAATATGCTAAAAACAATTCATGGCAGTTGGGATTTTAAAGAGCTTAAATGTTTCAATGAATTTTTGGCTTACAGTCTGGTTTTCCACATCAGGAAAAAAAAAAAAAAGACAGATCAAGAGTAGTAATAGCATAGGATTGAAAACACATATAACCTAAATTTGGTGAGATCATTAAGTTGTTGTACCAAAAGGTTGGAAATAAATCTCTACCTCACTGACTGATCACCGTTAAGTTTTAAATGCTCCATATAGATTTTCTGATCCACAATTTCTGACAAAAAATGGACACGTTATTTTCCGCATGATCAATGTGGAAAGAAATTCATGGTTACGGACAACTTTCAAGAATAGAATTGATTAAAAATGTTTGGTGGGATTGTACTAAGTAGAGTTGAATTGGTTGGTGGAAGATGTCTGGTGGATCCTGCTAAATAGCAGTCTTACTTTGATCTAGTAGGCTGTTCTGGTTTAGGATCTCAGAGCAATATAGCTTGCAAAAAATCAAACCTACCTGCTGATTATGAGCCAAAAAAGAAAAATGATGTGACAAGTAATTTCCCAATTCAACCAAATTCAATCTATAGATCCAAACTTTAATAGTAAAAAAAACCTGAAACAGATGTCTGGGGTTTTAATTGGTGCTTGTTCCTAAATTATTTTTCTTGTAGCCCATCAATTCGTAACCCTTTCACCCCTAACTCAACGTTTTAAACCTTTATTAATATGTTGCATCTTTAATTAAAAAAAAACTTTTCTATTTTTCTTTCATGATTAAAAATGGATTCTCATGTCTTTCTTTTTTTCATTTGGGAATATGGGTTATCATGTCTTTTCTTTTAGTATTTGACGTTGTCATGATATGAATTATAGTTACTAAAATTAATAATTCAATACTCTATCAACAATTGACGTAGTTGTAAGTGGTTTTTATGTCTTTTTCTTTATCAAATTATGTTATTCTACTAGTTTTCAAACATTTCACTCAATCCAATTGTGAATAATGCTCAATGAACTGAGTTTTTTAACCTACTATTCTTTCAAATAAAATAAAAAAGTTATTCTTTATTATAGGTTTTTCTGTATCTAGGATAGATTTGATGAGGACAATTGTGGAATTCATATCTTTGGATTGGACTTGGAAGGGGACAATATTATTAATCTTAAGTCTTAACTGAACATTTCTGATTCAAATTCCATAATGATTTTTTGGGCATGAACCACCTGCAATTTTTTCTAACACAAAAATTTTAAATGCTTTAGTTTCAATCATTAAAATAGCATCTACGACATGATAATAGTTTTTCCCATTGAGCATCTAGATGAAGTATTAACCAATGAAATCTCCTAAAGCTTTATAAATTGTAGATAAGCATTGGCCTTTACTCCAAATCATTCCTAGGTCTACCATGAAATAATTAAGAAATTAAATGAAATTTCTAAGACATATATTGCTTGGAACCAATAATTCAAGGTCAACATTAACTAGTGAACAAAAGGAACTTGTGAAACCTAATAAGCTAAATTTGGGTTTATTAATCACATAGTTAAGATGCACTTTGACTTGAAAATACAACTTTTATAGCAATTTATTAGTGGATTATTATGTTTAATCAACATTTTTACCTATAATTATCTAGACTTAATTATTTTATTCATTCTTTGTATTCTTTTAAAATTCACAAACTCCTTTTCTTAAGTAATTATTCTTTTGTTAATCACAACCTAATTAATAAGATCATGATATTGCCTTATTTATAAAACTCAAAAGCAATGCTTATATTAATTAAATTAATTAGTTTTTCATTGCAAAAAGAAATTAGATATTATATGAGGAGAAAAGAAGATTTGTTTTGCTTTGCTTTCCATCCCCATGAACTAACATTATAATATAGTTATGTGCTTATGTTATTAATATAAAAAATTAATTGCATGTTAAATAAGCATCATAATTAAATTAAATGTTTTAAATAGTTTTTTATATACTTATATTAAATAGTTATATAATTAAAAGTTTAAAATAAATTTAATAGCTTGCATGTTATATTAAAATTAAATGGGTTTCATACATGTGTACTGTATCATTTTGTATGTGTCTATATAGTAACACAAGAAGATACGATTACGTAATCATGTCATAAGCGTATCATTTATACATATCGATACGACAACATAATTAAGACAAAATTAATTAATCGTGTCTTAAGTGTGTTACCTGTGTTTAACATGAAACACAATGAAAAAAGT
>NW_019167857.1:0-75388 GCF_002303985.1 Durio zibethinus | reverse complement strand
TACTTTTGAAGCTCTAAGAACTCTTGATTATTTGAAAAAAAAGAAAATATTGTTTGTTAGCTCTTACTCTCTTGATTCATCTTGATTCCTCTTGTTTCCTCTTGCTTCTTGGTGTGTTGGAGTGCCCAATTTATAGAGAAATTGAGAAACTATCCATTGGGGAAGCTTGGAGTGAAGAAATGCCCATTGGAATGATAAAAACGTAGCCGTTGGAGGTCTTCATGCCTAGAACCGATCGATCCCTTCAAGAAGGGATCGATCGGTTCTAGGCATGAAGACCTCCAACGGCTACTTTTTTGTCATTCCAATGGGGGATCGATCGGTTTCATGTTGGTTCAAGCATGATTTTATGCTTGAAAAGCCTTCCTTGAGGGGATTGATCCCTTCCTTGAGGGGATTGATCCCTTGCTTGGGTGATCGATCCCCTATGTGGGGGGATCGATCCCTTTTCTGGATTTTCAGCTTGGGGGGCATTCTGTTGAGGAAGCAACAATCGATCCCTTCTATAGGGGATCGATCCTGTCCAAGCTGGTGGTTGTTCACCATTCTGTACTCTACTCACTAATTTGATCGTAACTTGAGTTATACAAATCCAAATTACAAACCGTTTGAAGATTTTGAAACTAGACTTAAATAGGTTTCGATCCATATAAAGCTCATCACCTAATTTACTGTGAAAGAATTATAGTGAATTTTCAAATCTACCCCTTGTGCAGTTTTCTGGACAACTGCAGTGTGTCTAGTAAAAATTCAAAATCTTTTCTTAGAAAATTTGGATTTTCATTGTTTTGATCCATTAGAAAGTAGACTCAAAGAAATTTCAACCAAATAAAATTCAAGTATTAAAACCTTGTGAATTTATACAGAAAAATAAAATAAGTTCAATGTTGGAAAACTTTGTTCTTGTAAAAACAACTTTCCTAACTTAATCTATTTCCCAAAACAAATATTATCAAAATTGCATTAAGTCCAAAATGAATAAGTTCACTTTAAAAAAACCAATTGGACTTTCATTTAAGCTCAAATAAATAATCTTTAAAGGTAGATTTGGTTTGAGAAATATGACACCAAGAAAGGTTTGTTTAAACTTTGAAAATTATATTATTTATTTAGTACCAAAATATAAAACTTAAGAACATATACTAAATAAATCTTATTCAAAATCTTCATCAAGTTTATTTAGCTTTAATGTTTTGTCATTTCAAAATAATGATAAATTCAAGACTAACAATCTCCCTTTTTTTGATATGACAAAACTTAAAGATAAATTTGCCTGATGAAGAACTTTCTTTGAAACATTTAAGATTTTTAAAGACATTTTGGAAAACTCCCCTTAAACAATGCATGGCAAAACTCCCCCTTAATTTGTGCATCCTAATCCAACACAACTTAACAAACATATGCTAGTCAAATATATGAAAAAGCACAATCAAACATATGCATGTCAAGCACAAGCAAATTTGTCTATATGACATTTCTCCCCTTTTTTGTCATTTCAAAAG
Organism: Durio zibethinus; assembly: GCF_002303985.1. The sequence goes on along the minus strand of NW_019167857.1, from coordinate 73,886 downwards.
AAAGAAAGGTCAATTCAAGGCATAAGACAAAATGCTTGATACCAATAACATCAAGAGTATTTTGAATGCATATAATCAAGTATAATATGTACAAGGAAGTTCACATACATGTATTTAAGCACAAAAGTATAAGTGTATCCAAATATGGCATTTTAGCACAAGTCATCAAATTTTCTACGTGAAATTTATAAGCAAAGGATAATGAATGATATGCAATCTACTCATAAATCATGTTCTCATAAGATGTGCTTAGAACCTAAAACATCAATAGCAATTAAGCATAAATTCAAGCACATGCATACAAGCTCATACCAATTGTTAAGGATACCAATTGTTAAAGATATGTCATCAAAAATCATACCAATTGTTATCACAAAACAAATTAAGCAAAATTGTACTCTAAAATTTCTCATCAATTTCAAAATAATGATTAATCAATATAAGGCACACATAATTTTACATGAGAGATACAAGCTATATCAAGGATAGGCACATAAATAAGCATCTATGAAAGTTAAAAAACAATCTTTAGCAATTTTGATACCAATTGTTACCAATTGTTAGCAATTTTATTCAACAACTTTCATAGAACAAACATATTTCAAGCATATGAAAGATTCATTCAATACATGCATAAATGATAATAGTAGTCTTTCATAAGCTAACCTATCCAAACAAGAACCAAAAGCTCATATGAATTTAATAAAACATGAATACTAATAAGCAATAAGGTTCAATCATCATGTCCTAACAAAGATTATATAAGCATGATTTTCCAAACATGATGAACACATAAGCTATAGCAAAGAAATAATAAAAGTATAATTATTCAAATATATTTCAAATTATTTCAATGCATAGCAAAGTACTTAACTCAAACATATACAAGTATTCAATCATATATTTCAATCAAAATCACACAAGCATATGTAAGAACATTTTAAATATATGTATAGTAATATACCAAAAAACATACAAACATTTAGACATAATGTGGTATATGCTATTTCAATGGACTCAATCAATGAACATGTACAAAGAAATCAATCAATTTAACTTATATCCATGTTCAAGGGTTCATGCAAATATTCATGCATTAAAATGATCAATCTTATCAAAACAATTAAGAACTAGGCATAAATATCAATGAGGGTGAGTTAATAATCAATCCAAGCTTTAAAAAAATTAGAACAATATCTACCAAGTGGCTTAGTGATTAATTTGTGCAATATGTTAATATATTCAACCACAAAATCATATATTTGCACATATTAAAGCAAGCATGTATATGTATTCAAACTCATACATCATATCATAAAGTTGATACATTTACCTCCATCCATGTCAAGCTTTGTTGTTGTGCTCACTTGGCTTTGAATTCTCCAATCCACTTTATTTGAGCAAAACTAGGCTTGATTGATGAGGATGACATGCTTTGCTTGCTATACTTGAAATTCCAAAAATATAGGCTCATTCATGCTCATTTCAAGTTCTCCTAGCATAGACTTAGAAAATTTTCTTGACAAAAGATTTTCATTAGAAGCACTAAGAAAATCAATTGATAAAAAATTATACCAATTGTTAGAAAATAATTCCATATTCTAAGTAATTATAGGCAAAAGAAAATTTATTCACTAAGCATAAGTTGCCAATTGCAAGGGAGATATATACTTAAGCTAAAGGCCATATATCAATTTAAACATCAAATAGCACAAGAATGGCACTAAAGTAAAAGTTCTCATGTAATGTGCAAAAATAAAACCTTTTAGATCAGTCATGAACACAAGATAGACATATTCAATAGTCATATATATTCAATAAATCACCAAAGAATATGCCAAAATAAATTTTAGGCCATATGAAAACTAGAAACTCAAGGTAGACATATTTATCATCAAAAACATATTTAAGAAAATTTTAGAACAAAAGCATAAATATGTCTACACAAATAATAGGCCATAATCATCAACGACTTATGGTAAAAATATATGTATTTTTACAAGTATGTATGCTAAAAATATTTTTACAAGTATGTATTTTTACAAGTATTTTTACAAATAATAGGCCATAAATATGTATGCTAAAAATATACAAGTATTCAATCATATATTTCAATTAAAATCACACAAGCATATGTAAGAACATTTCAAAAGTATGTATAGTAATACACCAAAAAACATACAAACATTTAGACATAATGTGGTATATGCTATTTCAATGGACTCAATCAATGAACATGTACAAAGAAATCAATCAATTTAACTCATATCCATGTTCAAGGGTTCATGCAAATATTCATGCATTAAAATGATCAATCTTATCAAAACAATTAAGAACTAGGCATAAATATCAATGAGGGTGAGTTAATAATCAATCCAAGCTTTAAAAAAATTAGAACAATATCTACCAAGTGGCTTAGTGATTAATTTGTGCAATATGTTAATATATTCAACCACAAAATCATATATTTGCACATATTAAAGCAAGCATGTATATGTATTCAAACTCATACATCATATCATAAAGTTGATACATTTACCTCCATCCATGTCAAGCTTTGTTTTGTGCTCATTTGGCTTTGAATTCTCCAATCCACTTTATTTGAGCAAAACTAGGCTTGATTGATGAGGATGACATGCTTTGCTTGCTATACTTGAAATTCCAAAAATGTAGGCTCATTCATGCTCATTTCAAGTTCTCCTGGCATAAACTTAGAAAATTTTCTTGACAAAATATTTTCATTAGAAGCACTAAGAAAATCAATTGATAAAAAATTATACCAATTGTTAGAAAATAATTCCATATTCTAAGAATTATAGGCAAAAGAAAATTTATTCACTAAGCATAAGTTGCCAATTGCAAGGGAGATATATACTTAAGCTAGAGGCCATATATCAATTTAAACATCAAATAGCACAAGAATGGCACTAAAGTAAAAGTTCTCATGTAATGTGTAAAAATCAAACCTTTTAGATTAGTCATGAACACAAGATAGACATATTCAATAGTCATATATATTCAATAAATCACCAAAGAATATGCCAAAATAAATTTTAGGCCATATGAAAACTAGAAACTCAGGGTAGACATATTTATCATCAAAAACATATTTAAGAAAATTTTAGAACAAAAGCATAAATATGTCTACACAAATAATAGGCCATAATCATCAACGACTTATGCTAAAAATAAGCATCATAAGAAATTCATTTACTTATGTCATGTTGCTAGCATGTCAAGTAAAGATAAATAATATTTAACATGTAAGCACACACTTGACAAGAGTAATAGATGAACTAACAACATATTTCATTTACCAACAAGTAGTTCATCAATTTAAAATCACAAATCAAGAGTTGAGCACAATATCCAAAATATTTCAAAAAATTAATAAAACGTTTAAACAAAAAAATAAACATATTTCACAAATAAAAAATAGACAATTTAAGCACTTTCAAATCACAAGTATTAAGGTCAAGTTGAATCAATCATCATATGAGTACATTTCTTGACCAAAAACATAGATGAATAAAGAATCAATATAATACATTTAAGCACATAATGTTCATCAATTCATCAACACAAAAGAAGAAACAAATCTTGAATTAATAAGGATAAATAATTAAAGCATATTTCAAGACTATTTCATAAGAAATTTAGAGATGAACAATCAAACATCAATATGTATGATTTAAGCACAAGATGTTCATCAATTCACAAATCAAGAGTTATAACAATTTAGAATATAACAATCAAGTTTAAAAAATATTTCACACTATCCAAGCATTGAGAACAAATTGAGTAATTTTAATCAACATGGTCATATAGGCATATTCAATAATCACAAAATTATTTCTATTATGCCAAAATCATTTAAGCACATATATATATATATATATGCAAAATAAATGCATGTTCAATTCAAGCTCACATTTTTTTTTTAAATCATACAACATATGTATTGTTATCAATGTCAACCAAAATTTGCATAATCAATCAAGCATTCAAATTTCATAAAAAATAGGTAACCAAATTCAAATTCTCTTCAAATAAAAGTTCAGAGGTTACCTATCTCTATTGTGTGTCTAGAGTATTTAATCTTCATTCTCACATTGTGGCTCCTTGCTCTGGCACACCTACAAGAGACAATCTCATTTGATTTTTGGTACCCAAATTGCTTTGGGTCCTTAAGAGTTAGTCACCAAGTCTCTTGTTCTTTTTGGAACCCATACTTGCCTAATTCTAAATGAAACTTTTCTTCTAATAGGATAAGTATGTGTAGTATGACCATGAAAATTACAAAAATTACATTTAATCATTTTAGTACTAAATGAATTCTTTAAAAGATTTTGTTTTTCATTTATCAAATCATCAATTTTCTTTTTCTAAAAATTCATTTATGCTTAGAGAGGTTTTTAAATTTATTTTCAATTTTTCATTTTCTTTTTCTAAAACATTTTTTGCATTCATCAAAAGATCATTTTCAACTTTCAATTTTGAAATCATTTTCTTATGTTTTAAATGCATATTTTCAAACTCAATTACTAAATCATTGTAAGCATCTTATAACTCATCAAAAGTATAAGAGTTTGAATCACAAGAGTTAGAGGTTACCTTTGGTTCCTCAATAGCCATGAGACATGTTAGATGTTGGTTGGAAATTTTTTTCATGTAGCTTATCCAACTTTCTCTATATCTCATTTGAGGTTGAGCATTTGAGACTAAGTTGAAGTTGTAATCATCTAAAGTTTCATAGAGAATGCACTTGGCCTTTGCATCATCCATCACTTGCCCCATGTAGTTTGCATCATTTAAAGGAATTTCAAGCCCTCTTTCTATCATTAACCAAGCTTCAAAATCTTGGGCCATTGTCCACACCTTCATCCTCTTTTTCCATTCATAAAATTTAAATTTATCAACCATAGGAGCTTTGAGGACTTCCTCACCATCTTGGAACCAAAATTGAGCCATAGGATCTTTTCTCAAGGTGGTTAAACCTATAAAAGAGACCAAAGCTCTGATACCAATTGTTAGCTTTATAGGTTAGATTGTGATCCAAGAGGAGGGGTGAATTGGATCTCTCTAAATTCTTCTAAATAATGATTTCAATATAGTTGAATGAAAATTAAGACAATAAGCTCTTTTGATGAAAATATAATAAAAGCAATAACAATCAATGAACTTAAAATCAAATATGGACAACAATAAATTATAACAAGATAGGGATAGAGAAATCAAACACAATGATTTATAGAGGTTCAGTCCTTCTCCACAAGGCACCTACGTCCTCTCTCTTGGTTGTCCACACCAAGGCTCAAATCCACTATGTTTTGAAGATTACAAACAAGCTTCTCTAAGCTTTACAAACTCAACATAATACACTCTTAAGGGTTATCCTCCCTCTTAAGCTTACAATCACATGATACAAAATTTCAAGTGTTTGGCAAACTCTAAGAACCTCTCAAAGGTTGGGTGTTTGCTAATTTGAAGTACACAAAGGTATAGATAAGACAAAGTTGAATGAATAACAAAAAGATAATTTGGATACAATGAATGCAAGGATATAGACTTTGAAGCTCTAAGAACTCATGATTATTTGAAAAAAATAAAATATTACTTGTTAACTCTTCCTTTCTTGATTTATCTTGATTCCTTTTGTTTTCTCTTGCTTCTTGGTGTGTTAAAATGCCCAATATATAGAGAAATTGAGAAACTATCCATTGGGGAAGCTTGGAATGAAGAAATGCCTATTGGAATGATGAAAAAGTAGTCGTTGGAGGTCTTCACTTCCAGAATCGATCGATCCCTTTTTGAGGGGATCGATTGGTTCATGTTGGTTCAAGCATGATTTTGTGCTAGAAATGCCTTACCCGATCGATCCCTTCTTTGAGGGGATCGATCCCTTTCCTGGGTGATCAATCATCTATGTGGAGGGATCAATCCCTTTTTTGAATTTTCAGCTTGAGGGGCATTCTGTTTGAGGAAGCAATCAATCCCTTCTAGAGGGGATCGATCCTGTCCAAGCTGGTGGTTGTTTCCCGTTCTATACTCTACTCATTAATTTGATGTACTGTACTCATTAATTTGATCGTAACGTGAGTTACACAAATCCAAATCACAAACGTTTTGAAGATTTAGAAACTAGACTTAAAGGATTTTGATCCATATAAACTTCATCATGTAATTCACTGTGTACAAATTATAGTGAATTTTCAAATCTACCCCTTGTGCTGTTTTCTGGACAACTGCAGTGTGTCTAGTAAAAATTCAAAATCTTTTCTTAGAAAATTTGGATTTTCATTTTGTTTGATCCATTAGAAAATAGACTCAAAGAGCTTTCCAACCATATAAAATTCAAGTATTAAAACCTTGTGAATTTATATAGAAAAATAAAATAATTTTAATGTTAGAAAACTTTGTTCTTGTAAAAGCAACTTTCCTAACTTAATCTATTTCCCAAAACCAATATTATCAAAATTGTATTAAGTCCAAAATGAATAAGTTCACTTTAAAAACAACAATTGGACTTTCATTAAGCTCAAATAAATAATCTTTAAAGGCAGATTTGGTTTGAGAAATATGACACCAAGAAAGGTTTGTTTAAACTTTGAAAATCATATTATTTATTTAGTACCAAAATATAAAACTTAAGAACATGTACTAAATAAATCTTTTTCAAAATCTTGATCAACTTTATTTAGCTTTAATGTTTTGTCATTTCAAAATAATGATCAATTCAAGACTAACAAGTTCCATTTGATATCTCATCAAGTGTTTATAGGAATAAACTCTAATGTATAATAATGTAAGTAATAATTTAATTTGTGATACCAGGTCATCTTGTATGTGAATTGTTATGATTTGATTTCATCTATATGGATCTAGGCTTCAGATGCCTAAAAAGGATGTTTTGGACATGACATGAAGCATGTGAAAATAGATTAGTGATCTAGAGAGGATTCATCAACCCATATGACAAAAGAGGACATATCTTGTCTGTTCTTAGCATGTATTAACCAAAAGTCCTTAGCCAAGGTAGTTATGCTAAAAGGTTAATAGAGAGCTATAGGACTTATAATATGGAAACATTTAGAAGGTAAACACTTCACCAAGATTTCTATATTTTGGGGATATATGTTTTAGGATGTGTCTCGATAGTATAGGATCATAATATATCAATTAACATACATCATATGTATCACGTAATGTAGCAAAATAAATAAAAGCATACTAGCCAAGATAACTATAAGATCATACTTGAGTTTACGCAAGTAACTCAAAACTTTTAAAACACACATCTATTTATAATCATATCTCAACTTAAGATATCGTAACTATGAAGTTATTACAGCCTTTCATAGTGACTAAAAACCAAATACAGATAAAAACTTGACCCACCTAAGTAGTTGGCATCCAATGGTGATCCACACAGCAACTCTTGCCTAAACCTTAATAAAAAGGGATTCTAAACTCATGCTAGCACATGTTTCAACTAAAAGCCAGTCTTATCTTGGCTAATACTCATAATGTATCATGGAGGAGGAGGAAGAAAACACTTTTTCTTGGTTGTATAGTGAAGCTGGAACAAATCCAATGGAGGATAGCCTTGCTAATTTTCTTATAGCTCTAAGGGACTTGTGTTTTAGTAATTTTCATGAGGCCTCATAAGGCTACTTTTAGACATCTTTAATTGGAGTAATTTTTTGTAGATGTTGAACCTTTCAGTGTAATTTTTCTTGTCGAACAATTCTCGAAGGTTAAGGAGTATATCCTAAGCATTCATGGTTTGATGCTATTTTTGAAGTTCAGGAGACATGCTCACCAACATCACACATATGGCTTGCTTGAGATCATCTATATGAACTTTATTAGTCTTTCTTGTCTAATCAATGGCATTAGCATCAAGTGCCTTAAGAATTGGATTACCAAGGACATGCCTTCTTTTCTTATGTAAGCATAATTTTAATATTGTGAAAGTAATCACTAAAATTAGGGGTAGTGAGCTTATTAGCATCAAGTATGCTATGCAATGATTGATTGTTAATCATGATGATTTATATCTTATATACCAAAATAGATATCAATATATCTTGCCAAACTATAATCATTAAGATAAAGTTTTAAATCTTAAATGATTATTCTCGCTATTTTGTCAAAATGATAGCCATTCACTACTATTTCAAGAAATTTAACATTTAAATCTCTTAGTGAGCTAGGACCCCTTTCATTCCATTATAGCCGTGAATGACTCAACAAGTTATGGTGAAAATACTTAGGTAGGTGACTTAACATCCCAATTGTGTCTTTATACAACTCCTAGATTAATTAGGTGAAAATTCTTTGTCTAAATACATTATATGCATTTTGCTTAACCGTTGTCTCTAATATTATACAATCAAGTTTTTCGCATCTAGGCAATATGACACTAGTTGACTAAGACCTACCTTCATAACTCAAACATATTCATGTAAGTTTCACCTTGGGTAACTCAATGAGCCTCCAATTAAAAGAACTTTGGTTATCTTGTTATGTTGGTGAAAGGCAACTTTATCATATAAAGCATGTGACTCAATATTTGAATGAGTAATTTTTTATTTTAAGTCATATTTTATGTCTCATTCGCAATATCATGACATGTATAGCTTTTATCACAATCATACATAAACATTGGAAATAAATCTATCACATGCCAACTATTAGGATGATTATGGACTTTATCTAATTCTAATTCTCTTAAGCTATAAAGAGAATTAAATGATTAAAAACTAGGAATTGCAAACAAACAAGAACATTTCACCATATGCATCTGTACATGCCGCAATATGCTCTTATGTCTTTTTTGTGTAATCTCCTTGCTTTGTTCCTTTAGTGCCTCATAGATTTTCATCTTAGACTTGTAACAATTCCATTTCAAATCCTAATTCTATAAAGCACATAACATTTAAATAGCTGTAGAGAAACCTCAAGTTACATTCAAGGAGAGTAAGATAAGAAAAGAATTTTACAAATCGAGAAAATGATAGACAAGGCAGGGTTTGCAAACCTTATTTCAAAAATTCCAAAAGAAATAAAGGCATCCATGCATTTAACCATTCATCCATTCCTCTAGTTACACTAAGGTCTATGTCCATAATCATCCTTATGCATTTATAATCATATTATGAGCAATAAAGACAAACATTCACACATGATGTCACTAGGTGATCTTATATGGATTTTGAATTATAACCTACTTTTGTCTCAATTCAAAACATTTAGCAGTCCATCTTGATTAAACACATCAATGCTGATGAAAGTAATTTTCAAAACATTTAAACAAAATCTTAATGCAAAATAGGGTTTTTTAGTATTTTTCAACTTTTTCAATTTAGTCCATAAAATTAGGGTTTTTCACTTTTAGATCAAACATGTAATATTCAAGGATATTTGGTGAACGTTCTAACATTTAAAAATTCAATTTCCATTTTTTATCATTCTTGTAAGTTGCCATTTTAGGAAAGTTAGATTTTGGAATCCATTTCATTTTTAAAATGTAACTTTCCATTTTGGTACTAGTTTCCTAATTTGTCTATGAATCTCATTCATTACTTGGTCTTGATCTAGACAACCCTTCCTAGGTAAGGGCCAATTTCAAATTTGGAAACCAATTTCATACTTTGAATCGTATTAGAATTCCCTGTGGCAAGTGAATTTAAATTCCTAACTTTTAAGAGCTTCGTGTCAACTAGGAAACATTTTCCTTATTTCTTGAATTACCCTAGAATCCTATCAAGACCAAAACTAGTGTATGCCACCATTGCTAAAGCCATACTCAGCCTTGGCATACCCTGAATTTTGAGGACAGCTATTGCCTCATAGGGTTTTTGAGTACTAGGCAACTTTGGCATCCTATACTACTACCTTTGTTTCAAATTTGCTTTCAATTCTTCAACCAATCATGAATCATATCCATGAAATCAAGCCTGCTTAGAATTTACAATTAATCACAAAATCATAAGGAGTTAAGATATAAAAACCATAGAAACTTAGTGGTTTAATCACATGAAAAAAATGTTTTTTTCTTTAATCAAATCATGGTTTTTGTGAACTTTTCTTTCAAAGAACTTGTTAGGATCGAAATTGACATTCAATTAGGGATCAAATTATGTAATCATGTGAGAAAAACAAAAACAAAAATAGCACATAAAATTGAGAAGAAAATTGTGAAATATTCATGCAATCGATTTCACCTTTTTTAACATCTTATGTCCAATTGGTTTAAAGATGAAATCAATTTTTAAGCATGGATTAAACACCTTTAAAACATGATCAAACAACCAAAAAATATGTTGTCCTTTTTGAGAAAAAAAAACATATTGAAAAATTCAAAGTAGCCAAACTATGCAAGATCACTATATAGCTTAATCACATTAAGAGTCACTAAGAACCATGCATGCTAATTACATGTAAAACAACAAGCAAAGCTCTAATACCAATGATGGATTTTCATCGAATCGGTTGTCTTGGTTTCATAGATCATAAATTATCATAATCATACATCACATGTATCAAATAACATAGTGGAATATTAAACACACAAAATTGAGAGCTACCATAAGATTATACTTGAGTTTATAAATGTAATTTTCATAGTTTAAAACATGGAATTATTTGGAATCATACCTAAACTTTGGATATCATAATCAAGAGTTAAAACAACCTTTCATTGTTCTTGAAGACCAAAAAATAGTTAAGATTTAAGCCACCAAACTGTTTGGCCTCCAAACGTAATCCATATAGGAACAATTGCTGAAACCTTCACAAAATGGGATTCAAAAGCTATACTAGTAGGGTTTTGATAGAAACCAGTCCTATCTAGGCTTTTAATTTGTTTGACAGGGATGACTATAATATTTAAATTGATGAAGCATGATCAACATATATTCATAGATCATAAGCTGGCATCTAGTAATGCATCATGACTACCTAAATATTAGAGAGTCAAGGAAATCTCAACTTAACCTTTGAGTGTTCAGCTGATTAATGTAATTTGATCCTTCACTATATATCTTGAAAAGCTATGAGCATAATGCAATGTCTACTTATAAGGCCTCTCATATTAGTTCTTATACCTTCTAGTCAACATCTATGAATTTAGCATGAAACCATTTCATTTAAATTCATTTTCATGTTTCAGTCAAAGAATTTTAAGTTAACTAAAGCTAAAAACAAATAGATCTGTCCACCTCATATCTCATTGGATGATGGATCCTTTCTTTATCACTCATCCACTTTTATATGATTTAGATCATGCCTGAAAGCACCTTTTAGGCATTAGGTGCCCTGACTTGCATATGTGAAATTAAAGTATGATGATTCATATATAAGATGACCTTGTGTCTTATGTTTAAGGACTAGTTACAAGACTAACACATGAGAACATTTCAATAGACATTTGAGTGAGATAGATACCAAATGGAGTTCTCATAATAGGCCATGTTCAATGAACTTGTTCCCTAACAAGCATCCACATGTTATCCTTAAGTATCTCAATGCTTTAACCTATGAGATCAGTTACTTACTTTACAACTAAGGAAGTTTAGTGTGTACTAGTCTTTAAGCATTGTTGATGCCATATCTCAACAATACATTGACTAAGAATAATTTAGGTACATGACTTTGATGCACAAAGATCTCATAATTATAACTTGTTACAATTCTTTTATAAAGTCATCGTGTTCCATGGGCTTCATCCAATTAACACATTGATAATTCTTTATCCTCATGCTTATTGGTGAAGGATAACCTTTTAATCACCAAAACAAATGATTAGTTCAACTTAGATGTATGTCTTTTAGCCAACTGATTTGCTATAGGGTACATATGCTAACATCCTAACCCTATTACCATTAATGATCTACATAGCCTTTTTAGGAGTTATAAGAATTGTCTTAAGCAACAAACTTTGTCAAAAACCATTTACCTTGCTACCAATGTTGCTATAAGAAAATTTTCCTTCTACAATCGATCATAGAGATCTTTTGATCACAATCATGAATCTTCTTCTAGTTATATTTCTTTTCAAGATAAGGGACGAAGGAGATATAGAACCTATCAAATTGGATTCTCTACCAATTAGAACATCTGTATTCATTTGATTAATTACCCTTAGTGTTAGGTTTACAATAAAATTAGACATACAGCCTTAAACTATTATCACTGATTTGGTCATGGTTTTTAGGGAATTATAGCCTTTAACTTATTTTTCATATTTGCCTCAACATCTTATGCTCCATGTGATGATAATTGGTATTATGACTCAAGTGCAAACAATAATTTATCTTTAGACCTTAGTAATTTGTTAATGGATTTAGAATATCAAAGGTATGACTTTGTCAAGGTAGGAAATGGAATAGGTTTACATATTAAACATATTGGCTCATCCAAACTTTCTTATTTTTTTTTATGACCTCTCTACTTAATAATGTTCTTCATGTTCCATTTATTGCAAGAAATGTCTTAATGTTTCTCAATTCATTTTTGATAGTAACATCTTTTATGAATTTCACCCTTCCTTTTATGTTGTCAAGGATTAATCATTGAGCCAGTCCTTTTCAAAAACAACTCTCAATCAAGTCTATATCATATCACTTCTAATCCTATATCCATCTGATTGAGAATCTGTAAATGCACAGTATCAGAACATGTAATATATAATAAGTAGAGTATCATTTCCACAGAGATTGAAATATACTGAAGAAAACTAAGTATTGAAATTGTTTACCCTTAATTATATCCATAGTAGAACTTAAAGAGAACGAATTGCATGAATTAAAAGCACTAAAAGAAAAGAAAATGCAAATTGAATTGAACTGAAAACAAAAACAGAAATTTAAGAAAGCTTGAATTGAATTAAAAATAAAATAAAACATGAATTTAAAAGAAAACTAAAATTTAACCTTGCATAAACTTAAAATAACTTAAAGAAAGCTTAAAAACATGAAAAGTCAAGAAGAAGAAAACTTAAAGAAGCAACCTACTTCAGGTTGGGCTATCACCTTAAACATGACTTTTCTTAATACCCAAGCTAGCTATTTATAGAACAAGAATACAAAGAATCCTAAAGTTAGAGGGATATCTAGATGGTGGCTAGGGCTTTCGTTAAAAGAAAATAATGCTTTATAATTACTTTTAAACCCTTGGTAGCTTTTTTGAATAAAAACTCCAACTTGGACTAGGCATTAGCAGTTCTTAGACCTTTCTTGAATTGGGCTCAAATCTTGAAATCAATTGGTCTCAGATTAGTTTCATAGATCTTGGACTTATGCATCTAGTTGAAGAGTTCCTGAAGAAAAGAGAAGTAAAATTTTAAGTTATATTATCCTTATGTATAGCCCTTGATTGCATTAAAATTTTAGTATTTTCACTTTTTTTTTAGTGTAATTTTTCTTATATTTTGGCTTTTTCCTTACAAGTTGTGGCAAAAATACTCCTAAATGCACATTTGTCTCATGTGTAGGTGAAATTAGAGAAAATGATGAATTTTGGTCAACTTGGATGCATTTTTTAGGAACTATGGTGGAAAAGCTTAGCAAAGGTCATAACTAGTGCCATTAAACTACTATGCCTTATGAGGGAGTTTTTCTTAATCCTTTTTCCTATGATCTTTTAAGCTTAATTGAACTTCAAGAAAATTTATTTCAAGCCTTATTTCTCATAATTTTTATTTAGAATGATTTTCCTTAGCTCAAGCTTTCATGAGTACCTTTCTAGTATCTTTATACATGATTGTAAGGTAAAATGCATCATGGAGATGGAAATGATTTTTAGTTGATTAAATTTCATAATTTTGCCAAGTATTATATTGTTAAAATTGTTCATTCAATGGCTGGTATTGTGGCAGCAAAATGAAGAGAAAATTATTTGCATTCGTTGCCAAAATGAAGGAATAAAATACAACTTAAGCTGTTGGATGCATGGCTATGTGATAAATGCAATTGGCACCATTTCTAGGAGATTCAAAAGAGGTAATGGTAGCTGCTGAATTGGAATTTTAGAGGACTCTCATTGGCCATAAAGTGGACATTTTGGGGTAGCAAAATTCAAGAAAAGGAAGGGTGCAATTAACTAACAGTTTGATGTGCCAAACATTACACCAGCTTGGAAAACATGAAGCGAGGAGAAAGAAAGATCTAGAAAGCCCTCTCATCCTTAGATATTTTGGAGAGATTTCTTTTTTCTGGGTTGAAGACACCATTCACCTACCTATAAATAGGAGGAGAGCCGGCCATTTTGGGAGACTTTAGATTAGGATTTTAATTTTTTGTTCTTTAGTTTTCTTTATTTTCCTTTCCTACAATTTTTATTTCTTTCTTGACAAATAGCCCTAGATTTAAATTTTCCTTTTTGAATTTGATTGCAAGTTTATGTTTCCTGAAGTGCTTTTAAATGTTCTTTAAGATTTTTACAATGAAACTCTTATGTTTTCTTGCTTAAATTCCTTTGATTTCTTGTTGATCTCAAATCTAGGTTTGAATTCATGAACTTGACCTAGCTTCAATGATTTGATCAAAACTCCTTGATTTCTTACTTGTTTTTACTCCATTTTTTTTCATAGTTTCATAATTCACTAGGCATTAATTTGGTACAAAAACATTTTTAAATTCAAAACACATCATTCCAGATCTAAATTCAAAGTTACAGCTAGAATCAAGTGGCAGTGCAGTTCCAGACATTAAAACTAGTTTGATGTTGCAATCTTCTCTTCTCTAGGTGATTTGTTTGCTTGTTTTTTATTTTGAACTTTAGTTTTACTTGTTTACTTGGTAAATTTTGATTGATTGCATTGGTTTATTTGAATTCAATTGTTGTTTGGATGCAAATTGTTGAACATAGTCTATTTCCTGCAATTTAGTGTATTGTTTAGTTTGTTAGTTTATTGAGCTGGTTTTGTTACATTTTGCTATGATTTTATTATTGCATTTTATAGTAAACTTGTTGATTAATTGCTCCTTAGCTCAGTTTAAGTTCATTTTTAGTATAGGCTTCTAGATCTAATTTCTCTCATATCGAATCAGTGAGTTTATGATGGAATTTCAAATTATGTTTTGGTTTTTCTTAGTTAACTCTTGTAATTTCTTGCATTTTTTGTTCTTCAAATCATTTTTCCTTTTAGTTCCTTAATTGATCATTAAAATTCCAATTCATGGTCATTTGCTTTAGCATCAATTAGATTTACATTTCTGAATTCGAATTCAGTTAACAAATTTTTAGTTAGTTTCAGTTTTATGATCTCCTTTTGCATTTTGCTTTTCATGATTCATTTCCCATGATGTTCTTTGATAGATCTTTGATTTTACAGCTTGTTTTCATTTGAACATGTTCCATTTATTAGATAAAACAATAGCTTAAAGTCTAATTTTTCAAATTTGCAAAGTTAGTTATAGTTTCAACCTTTTCTTTGAATTTTTGCACTTTTTGTTTTTCATTGGAATTCCAAACCTGCTTTTAATCTAGTTCTCTATGTGATTTTTCTTTTTTAAGTTTTAGTTCATTTACCTTGTTAGTCATTTGGAGTTCACTTTAGGATAGAAATCACGGTTTAGCTAGAGTAGCTTTGTATTTTTAGTTTTTCAAATTTTGCAAGTTTAGTTGCATTTTGCGTTTTCATCGCATCATTTTTACTTCAAATTTATTTTTACTTTGATTTAGCTACTGTATTTTACATTTTATAGCATTCATGTACCTATTGTGCTTGTTCATTTTCTCATTTACTTAACTTTACATTCTTGATGATTTACTTAATTCTATCTTTGTAGTAGTTAGTTTTCATGTTCATTTGATGATCTGAGCCAACTATAGAAGGGTAGAGTGATAATAAGTACTTAGCCTAGGAATTTCTTTACCTAATCTCTGTGGGGTGATTTCTTGATCGAAATGTCACTATTATTACTTGTACGACCTGTACGCTTGTAGATTGACCTAATCAACCCCTTTTTATGGTGCTCTTTATCTTTATGCAAATCCTACCTTTGGTAGGCATACCCATTCAAGCTAGGATTCTCTAGTAGGATTTTCTAGTCAACTTAGAAAAAACAACTCAAAGTAGGATAGCTAAGTGTTGTTCCTAGTCAAGGTAGGAATTTCAAGTCAAAGTGGGATTTCCAAATAAGTATGAAAACCTTTTTGAAGTAGGAAAACTAAAGACTATTTGGACTTTTTCAAGTATGAACAAAACTTCAAAGTCATCATCCTGCATAAGCCTCCAAATCATCTCACTTGGCCAATGATTGATGCCTTTTAAGCCTACAAGGGCACAGGTCACATCTATGTAGTAATAGTGATGAAGTAGAGTATTGTTCCTACAAGAATTATGATTCAATTGCAAAACCAACTACCAAAAGAGATTCCTTCTAGCTTTATATATAAATAGATTGATAGGTTGATTGATTGAAAGCAAAAATAAATGTTGCTTGAAATGTAAGAATCGATTGCCAAACTAACCAATTGTCACTTGATAGCTATAGGGGTTGGCCAATTATACATGAAAATAAAGTAAAGCAAGATAAAAATGGAAACCAAATGGTTGAAAATTAAAATGTGAATGTAAAGAGTAATAACAAAATCAAAAATTGAAAGCTTTTAAAGAAAAAAAACTACTTGAAAAATAATAGAGTGCATGCAAAGTAAAGAAAAAAAACTTTTGATTAAAAATAAACTTGTATTGAAAATAACTTGAGAAAATAAAAGAATATTGAAATATTGGCGAGTCTGTCACCCTAGCCAAAACTAAAGAAAATTACAAGAAATTAAGAAAAACTAAAAATAGAAAAAAAAAAGAAATAAGGATGGAATGAGGGATGGGTTCACTTTACAAGTGAAATGGCCTAGCCTATTTATAGCATTAGGTTTGGCCAATGTGATTAAATCTAAATAGTCCTACTTTAGCTTAAACACGTAAAAGATTGCAATATGATCTTGAATATGATAAGTGGTTGGCCGAATGTGGGAAACTTCAAGGATAAGATGGAGCTTGTGTTGGCTGAATTCGATTTTTTCATTGGTCCATTTGTGCCCCCATGCTCATGTGTCTTGCTAAGTTAACATTATCTTGAATTCAAATGAAGTATTTGGCTAAGATAAATTCCTAGACTAACTCTTGTTGATTTGGTTTACTTGAATTGAAACTCTTTTGGATTAAAATTCAAAGATTCCTTCTTGCACCATAACTTTAGCCTGAGCTTTTTTGAATTATTTTACTTGGCTTAAAACTCTTTTAAGATTTAGAAAGAGTGCTTATGTAAAGAAATTTCCTCTTTGGCCAAACTTATCATAGTCATTCATTAGCTCTTTGGTTTGGCTATATCCCTTAGGTGTAAGGCCAAATGTTATCCTCTAATGTTGCATGATTCATGTATAGCCACCTTCTTGCATGGTTTGCATGATATTCACATCCATATTGACCAAACCTTAAAAATCAAGATTTCACACATTAAAGTAGCAAATTCATGAAAAATTTCAAAATTTTAAAGTCCAATGGACTTATAAAAAGCTAGAAATTCTACAATCATCACACCCTCATACTTAGCTTTTTGCTTATCCTTAAGCAAAATCTTCAAA
This sequence comes from Durio zibethinus, assembly GCF_002303985.1. Next base: position 56,288 of record NW_019167857.1, on the reverse strand, counting down.
TTACTATGCTAACACTCAAAATAAATGCTTTCAAAGTCAAAATTCCACAAGTTATCATTTATGCATTATGGTATAATGTCAAGATAGTTATATATGTAGTTAGACATTTATTCAAAAGTAAGCTTTCAATTTCATGTAGCTCTTATGTATGTGAAGTTAATCTATCTCTAATCTATGCATGCCATCTAAGTGAAAAGTATGTAACATATGCCATCACATATCAACTTAATGACAGAGCATACTTCATATGGTTGCTTTTTTCATTCCCTCTCTACTAATGTAGACTTACATACTTGAATCAAGATCGATAGGTTTTTATAGGCTTGTAATGTAAGGGTTGGATCAGTATAGGAAAAAGATATTTCAGTCCTCAAAACTCTTTTTGGCTTACTTTTGGAACTTGGACTAGGAACTTTTGAGCACTTTACAAGGTGAGGCATTTTTATTTGGGGTTTTTTTTCTTTTTTTAGCTATTTTTGGCTTTTCATATTATTTTTTTGTTCTTTAACTTACTTTTGGCTTTTGCAATTCTTTTTTTTTTCTTATTTCCTTCGTGCCTTTTATACCTCCCCTAATATGACTTTTTCTTCTTATTTTGTTCTCAACATTCATAAGCAATGTAACTTGTGTGAGGAAAAGATGGATAATTTATAGAAAAGACTTGGGCTTATTAATGTGGGTAAATAAATAAAGAAATGGATTATAAGACTCAACGTAAGATAGTAAGGATATTTTATTATAAGTGGGCTTGAAAAAACTCAAATGGTCTAAGGATAACCTAAATCATTTTTTAAGTCAAGTACAGTCTAAGATTTTTCCTTAAGGGTTGAGTAGGTAAATTCTAAAGTCATACTCATGCCTTATATCTTTATGTAATGTTATATTCACATGAATTTTCACAAAAATTGATGCATGTCAAAGATCAAGATTAAAATGCACATGACAAAAAAATCAAAAATCTAAAGTAAAACCTACTTAGGACATCATTTCATATTTTCATGACATTCACACTTGTGCTAACATCATACGTAAGTTACTCATGAACTACTTATGACAAATTAACTAAGAGCACATTATCATGATTATAGGCATATTAACTTGGTTTGAAAACAATGATTTTTATGGGTTAACTAAACAAATTTTTGAAAAAAAAACATTTTTAACACAAAAGAGTTCCCTCCCCAACACTTGATTTACGTGCAATTTCAAATAAAATAATGAAAGAGTTAGAGAAGAGGAATACTATCCTTTACGCCAAATGGTGTACTATCTTTTAGGTATCCTTTACATTATCTTTATTTCTAAGAAACCAAACAGAAAAACATATAGATAAAAAATTACCTATCCTAATAACAAAATTAAAACTAATAACAAAAGAAATGTAAAACTTGAGTTACTTCCCAGGCAGCGTTAGTTTTGGTCAAGCTAGACTATACCTAAACATCTACAACTACCATTTCTCTTCTGAAAGGATTTTCCATTGTTGCTTGCATTTGGCTGGAATTACATAGACTTACGTAGCCTTAGGAAGTGGGCTCACTCTCCTAATAAGGATAACAAACACTATATTAGGTTTAAACCTTAGGATTTTTTGACTTGCCGATTAGGTTCTTAGAGTTTTTGAGTTAGGGTTTATGGGCTGATCTTTTCCTTTTTATGTAAGATAGGGTTCCTTATGGATTGATTTTTCTTTCTTTTTATCCTTTAGGATGGACATTCTTTGAACATCTTTCTCATCCCTAAGATTTCTTTGACCTCAAATTTTAAAGGTTATTATTTTATCCTTAAATCTTAGGGTTACCTCAAAATTGTAGACATTTATTAATGCTTTTGAGGTCATTAAGAAGAGTCTACCTAATAGGATAGGAGCTTCATTATCTTCCATATCTAAAATAGCAAAATCAATAAGGAAAGCATATTTACCCACTTTTACTAATACATGTTCAAAAATTCCTTGTAGTCTTTTTATGAATCTATCAATAAATTTAATGCTAAAATTTGGAGGTCTGAATGCACCAGCTCTAAGCTACATAAAAAATAGTCATTGGCTTTAGATTAATGCTAGACCTCAAATAAAATAAAGCTTCATTAACAAATAAATGACCAATGGAACACGAAATACAAAAACTTTCTAGATCATCTAATTTGGTTAAAAGGATTTATCAGTCGAAGTGCTGGGCTACACTTATCAATAAGTGTAACTTTCTTTAATTCCTTGAATAGCTCTCTCCATTTGGGCTTAGGTGTCTATTAGGCTACTTTAAATTTTTTTTTATGGGTCGATATCCTTAGAGTCAATCTCATTCTCTTTGCTTTTTGATCTTTTTCTTGTACTTCTACAGTTGGATCTAAGTTTTTCAAAAATGCTCTTCCAACTTGTAACAGATCTTCATCATCCATTTTAGTTTCCTTTTTCCTATACTCTCCTTCAAACTTTTCTTATGGTTCTTTCTCTTGAACTTCTTTTTCCTCAAAGTCCTTTTCAATTTCAAAATCTTTCTCCATTTCATCATAATTATCCTATTGCAAAGCTTTTTAGACTTTACTTGAATTTCTTCAATTAGGCCCAAACTATTCAGAATATCTCTTCCAAACTATAATAACTTTTCATCTACCATGTGAACTTTCTCTTTCATGTACTTTTTTTAGGCCTTCTCGTAAAACTTAGCAAGTTCACCACCATTGGTTCATTTATTAAGTCATCCTCATCATCTAAGAAGTAAGTTTCATTTTCTCTATAGGAAACTATTGCATTACATACCTCTTTGTCTTGCTTTTTAGGGTTGGATTCAATGTTGCTGGGTAAGGATCCTAACAGGCATTTTGCTAAGGCCTTGGCTAATTGGTCCATTTAGATTTCTAAATTTTTGATTGAGGTGGCTTGACTTTAGATTGTGGTGTTTTGGGCTTGTAGGAGTTGTGAGAACATCTTTTCCAAGTTGGGCTTATGAGTTGGTTGGTTTTAGCAAAAGTTGGATTGTTGGTTGGTGTTTTAGTGGCTATTTTGGTTTTGGTTCCAAGAAAAGTTAGGGTGGTTTTTCTAGCCTATGTTATAGGTGTTGTTGTAAAGGTTATAGGTGTTACTATAAAGGTTGTAGGATGGTTCGGCTTGATTTGCATATTGCACACCTATTTGAAAAATGTAGGCCTTCACAAATATCAAAAGTTACGAATGGGCTTTGAATTACTTATACAGGACAATGGGTGACTGGCTTCCTAAAGCTTCTTTTCAGGTTTTTCAGTTGGGATGTAATAGAGGCAAGTGTGTCAATCTTGTATATCCTAGAAGCTTTCTTATGGACCATTCTTTCAATTCCTCATTGGTAGTTATTTGCAATCATTTCTTCAATCAACTCATAGGCTTCTTCAATTGATTTGCTTATGGTGCTCCAGTGGCTAAATTTATGGTTGTTTTCATTGATGGAGTCAACCCATTTGTAGAATATTTGAATTTAAAGCCATTGTGAAAGTCTTTGATGTAGGCACTTACACAACATCTCTTTGTACCTCCCCCATGCATCATAAAGTGTCTCACCACCATATTGTTGGAAAGTTGTGGTCTCGTTCCTCATCTTTACCATCTTTGATGGTGGGAAGAATTTGGGAAGGAACTTTTGGACTAGGTCATCTCATGTTGTAATGGAGCCTAATGGAATTAAAGATAGCCAGCCCTTTGCTTTGTCCTTAAAAGAAAATGGAAATAACCTTAGTTTAATTGCATCATCAAAAACTCCATTATATTTGAAAGTACCACATAATTCAAGGAGATTAGAGAGATTAAGATTAGGATCATCATTTGGTAATCCTCTAAACTATATAGAAGTTTGGACCATTTGTATGATTAAAGGCTTGATTTTGAAGTTGTTGGCTTTAATCGCAGGCTTTTGAATGGATGGTTAGAAGCCTTTAGGATTGGGGATGATATAGTCCTTAAGTGATTAGTGCTTATGTGATTTATGACCTTCAGCTATTGCATTCACCATGGTGATTGGGTTTGTTGTTTGCTCACATCTTAATCATCTAAGTATTCTTTTGATCTTTTTATCAAGTGGAGCTAAATTAATGTTTCGAGATTTGTGCATGTAAACAAAGAAAAGATAAAAATAGATTAAAGTAAAAATAAAAGGCAGTCTAAATTACAAAGTAGAAAGAAGTGTTATTGATATTGGTCTTCTAGCATCGATATAATCCCTAACAATGGTGCCAAAAACTTAATTGTTGCTTTTTAACCATGCAAGTGAACAATCGTATCCAAGTAATAATAGTGATGAAGTAGAGTGTTGTTCCCATAGGGATCTTGACTAACCAAGTACCAAATGAGATTCCTTCTAGCTTTATATTCAAATAGATCGAAAAGTTGATTGATTGGAAACAAAAAATAAAAGTTGCTTAAAATGTAAGAATCGACTATGAAACTAACCAATTGTCACTTGGTAGCCTTGGGGCTAGCCAATTATACACAAAAATAAAGTAAAGCAAGATCAAAATGAAAAATAAATGCTTGTAAAACAAAAATGGGATGAATGTAAAAAGTAATAACAAAACCGAAACTTGAAAACTTTTAAAGTAAAAAAAGTACTTGAAAAACAATAAAGTGCAAACAAAGTAAAGAAAAAAAAGCTTTTGATTAAAAATAAATTTGTATTGAAAATAGCTTGAGAAAACAATCAATATTGAAATATTGGCTAGTTTGTCACCTTAGTTGAGACTAAAAAGAATTAATTATAAGGAAACTAAGAAAAATCAAAACTAGAAAAAGATAAATGAAATGAGAGATGGAAGTGCTTTACATGTGAAATGGCATAGCCTATTTATAGCACTAGGTTCGGCCAATAAGGATCAAATCTAAATAGTTATACTTTAGCTTAAACTCTTAAAAGATTGCAATGTAATCTTGAATGTGATAAGAGGTTGGTTGAATGTGGGAAACTTCAAGCATGAGATAGAGCCTGTGTTGGTCGAATAACATTCCTTCATTGGTCTATTTGTGCCTCCATGCTCATGTGTCTATCCAAGTCAACATTATCTTGAATTCAAATGAAGCACTCGGCTAAGATAAATTTCAAGACTAACTCTTCTTGATTTGTTTTACTTGAATTGAAACTCTTTTGGATTAAATTCAAAGCATCTTTTTTGCACCATAACTCTAGCCTTAGCATTCTTAAATTGTTTTACTTGGCTTAAAACTCTTTTAAGATTTGAAAAGAGTCCTTATGCAAAGAAACTTCCTTTTTGGCCAAACTTATGATGGTCATTCATTAGCTCTTTGGTTTGATTATATCCCTTAGGTGCTTGGCCAAATGTTATCCTACAATGTTGCATGGTTCATGCATGGCCACCTTCTTGCAAAGTTTGCATGGTATTCATGTCCATATTGACCAAAACCTTAAAAATCAAGATTTCACTCATTAAAGTACCAAATTCATGAAAATTTTCAAAATTTTAAAGCTAAATGGACTTATAAAAAGCTATAAATCATATAAGCTTCAACCAATGAGAAATTACTTGCTGCCATTTCATCTATTAGTAATCCTATGTGTTGCACCCTACATAAGCTAACATGGACTTGCATTCAACTTGAAATAACACATCTATTCTAAATCATAGTCAAACATCCCTTATAGTAGTCTAGCATGAATGTTTTTGAAATTTTCAACAAGAGTCATCAATTCTAACTCGAATAGATTTGGGAAAGCAAATATTATAGAAATTCATCAATCCAACTTCAAGATTTCCAAGAATCAATAAGAACACATCAAGAATAGTCCAAGATTACTTTAAATGTACCAAGAATCATCCAAGATTGATAAAGAAATTCCAAGATTCACCAAGATTTATTCTTTTCTTTAGGATTTCCTACAAAACAACAAATTAAGCACATTAAGAGTAAAAAAAAAAAGCTAATTTTACTAAAAACAATGTAAAAGTAACTCATTTAAGCATTGAAAATTAGACTTGGCACTCTAAAACACAACATGGTGACATGATACGATGACATGACATGAACACGATACGAAAATAAGACATGAAGGTGACACAACTTAAAATTGTAGCAATAACTATATATGGGTTTAATAAAACAAAAAAAATTATATTTCATATTTTTATGTTGACATGAATTATGACACATAATTTTTAGGTAAAACATAGTACGAATACCTGACTTTTAATATTTTACACAACACGAATGCATGAATCACTAGGTCTACTGAAAATAACTCTATGTCATAGATTTATAAAACCCTTGATTGGTGATTTATTGCAAACACATAGATCGTTCAAGTAATAATTGTGACTTAAGGTAAGATATCGTCCCCATGAGAATTAATTAAGAACTTTAAGCTAAGTACCTATAATCTCCATACTCAATCTAAATTTAATTCACAATTAGAGGAAACATTACTAATCTAGTCTTAACAAGAGTGTAAAAACAAAGAAGAGAAATGCACATAACCGAATGTGTGTTCATTAAGTGTAAGGAAAGCATACTTGAAAATCTAAAAAAGGTAGTAGCTAAATTGCATTGAATTAATTTTAACATTATTAAAAAGTAAATCTAAGCTATGGAACATGAATTAGGAAGCTAAAACAATAAACAAATAGCAAGTGAAAGCTTGAAACTTGAAATTTGAACATAAATAATTACCTCTTAACCACCACTAACTAACTTCCAACTTCCAAACAAAATGTGATCATAATCCTACATGAAATTGATCCAAATAGAATCTTAGATGTGAGAATAATAATGGAACATGAATCAAGACACAAATGAATTGAAATTACTCACTAGAAATCACAAGAAAAGATTGACAATATACAAAACTGAACCCATTTCACAATCTGGAATGCAATCAATTTGAAATGAAAACTTAGATCTACAAACCTATAGTGCAAATTTACTAAAAGTGAGTTAAGGTAACTTAGATCTACAAGACTACTACAAGATTTCACAAGGAAATCAAGGAAAACAACGCATTAACAAGCTTAATGAACTTCAACAATAATCAAATTCAAAAAATAGAAAAAAAATAGAGTATTCAAGAGAAACTTAGTCAAATAATCTTAGAAAACATTGAATTTAAAGTAAGGAATTGAATCTAAGCAAGTAAACATATGAATCAACAAGATCAAAATAATACAAGAATGGACTGATCGCCTAGCCAAGAGAGATGAATCCTCAAGTGCTATCACTACTTTATCATCGCCCCTATTGCTAGATCTTTAATTTGAAATTTCTAGAATTTTAAAAACTTTTGTGGAATGAATTTGAATGTGCAATTTTCACATTTGTAATTCTATGAATTGAGAGTTCGTATAAAAGAAATTGGGTCAAAACTTGAAAGAATTGAATGAGATGTAACATGGAACCTATAACTAACTCAGTGAAGAACTTTGTGAAACAACATTGTAGTAATCAATGAAAAAGCATGAAATTGTGCAAGAAAAGTTAAAGAAAAGTAGATTGCATTGATTGAATCTTAAAGTGAATGAAAAATAAATGCAATAACAGTAAATTTTGATGGAAAATACAAAGAATTTTCTCTCAAATAGCACTCTAAAAGAATGAAAAGGAAATGCCAAAAAATATTTCACTTGGCCAACCATCCATTCTATTTATAGGCTAAGGATAATGTGTTCCATCCAATTAAATTATAGAAAAATGCCAACTTGGATGCCACATGTTCAAGATATTTGCATGTTATCCAAGCTTGCTTTATAAGCTTCCTAGTTTGCTTCTCTTCACTTCACTTCTCTTCAAGCTCTCTTCCTTTGATCTTGTTAGCTTTAGAAAGTTAGAATTATGGCCAATTAGAAGCCCCCATCACCAACTAAGAAACAGCCCATTGGCCTTCTTCTTTGAATCCAAGACTTGGTGCCAATCTTACTTGATCATCAAGTGCATCCAACAATTGGGACTTGTCCCTTATCTTCAATTTTAGACATCAATCATCCTTCATTTAATCTCTAACTTTTAGCTAATTAGAAGCCATTTAATTGCCAAATTACCCTTGTAAAAATCTAGAAACTTTTAGCTCAATACAAGCTTGCATCCATTCTAGCTCATGCAACTTTACTAAAAAGGTGATAATGCACTAATGAGTTAAAAAGAATATTTAAGCAAGGAAAATATGAAGAATAAAACTCAATTTGAAGTTCAATTAAGGGTTAAATAAGGAAAGGAAGTCATGTAGGAAAAATCTCCTAAGTATGGTATTAGTGCATGATCACACTAGTTTCGATGAAATAGAGCTTTTTGCACCAAAATGCATCCAAAATGAGTTAAAAAATTACTTTTTTTTCTCTCTTTTCTCATATTTTTACCTACGCATTGAATATTTAAGCAATTATGAGTATTTTTGCCATATTTCTTAAGGAATATGCAAATATTCAGTAGAAATTGTCCCTAAAAAGGTATGATAAATCACTAAAATTTTGGTACAATCAAACCCCAAAACTTAAGCTTTTGCTTGTCCTCAAGCAAAACAAGATTGACCAAGAATCATTACTAACTTCAATGCTTCATTCAACATGTATGCCTCATGGATTGACTAATGACTATAACTAAAGCAAAATCATGAACTTAAGCTAATCTACAAGAATTAACCTAGGCAAAGTTTCTTCTTAATTATGGTTCCAAGTGCAAGCAATACATCTCTTAAATCTTTTTATGGAATCTAATGATGTTGGTAGAACATGAAAATTCTAAAACAAAGATCAATAAAGTGTGATCACTTTTTATATGTTTGCTTATAACATCTCTCTCCACTAATATAGATAAACACATGACAAAAGATCATTTAAGACTTTATAAGATTGTAATGTAAGGCTAGGGTCAAGGTATGTTAAAAATCATTTTAGACTTGAGTACTCTAACTATGCATTACTTTCATAGAACATTCAATGTTGAGCTTTTAAGGTAAAAAAAGGTAAGACCATTTTAAAAGAAGCACCCCCAAACATAGTTTTGCTCATATTTTTCTTTCTTCTGTGCTATTTCACCACTTTACTTTCTTTTCATTCATTCATTTTCTGTTCTTTTTCATAATTTTTTTTCTTTTTTTTTTCCTTTTACAATCTCTTTTTAGCTTGTTTCTTTTCTTTCTTTTCTTTTGTTTTCTCTTTTTTTTTTCATTTTTTTCCAAGCTCCATTTTTCCTCCCCTAATAATTCATATCTCAAAGATGATGCATCAATATCCTAACATACATAGAGTAAGGGACCAAAAGATAGGAAATATCAAATCAAGGCTTGGGTTTATAGTGTGGTTCATAACAAAAAAAAATATCATTAGGCTCAAAAGGGGTGACTATGAAAAAATTATATCAAGGTTAGCTTGGAAGGCTCAATCGATCCAAAGATGGCCTATATCCTCAATCATGTATCCTCTAAGATTTTGCCTCAAGAGATTATCAAAACAAATTCTAGAATATGAAACACAACTTTGAATAGGGGTGAGTAATAGGTTAGTTCGGTCGGTTCAGTTTAATAAAATCAATAACTAACTTAACCAACTTTCATTTAACAAATAATCGAACCAACTTAATATTATTAAACAACCGACCATAATCAAACTGACCAAAATTGGTTTGGTTCGGTCGGTTCGGTTAAATAACCAATTTTTTATGATTTTTCTTCCTATTATGAATAATTATTTAACCACAAATTCAATTCAATAAAACTCAAACTCAAGTATCATTCAAACTAAATAACTAAAGAATTTAATAATTTCAATAATATTTTACAAGAAAAAAATAAATAAAAATATTTCTCTCATTTTTTTTACCTTTACTTATTAGAAAGTCAGTTAATTCGATTAGTTCGGTTATCAATTTTGAAAATAAAAAATCGACTAAATTAACCAATTTAATTCATTTAAAAAATGGATTATAACTAAAATCGAATAAATCGAACCAATTCAATCGAATTTACTCGATTTTGGTCGGTCTAGTAGGTTCAAACCAACTTTTGCTCACCCCTAACTTCAAAGACCAATGAAAAAAAAATCTCATGCTCGTATAATCATGCACTAGATAAAAAAATGCAATTCAATTATCAAATTATTAACTCACAAATGAAAACTCATATTTAAGAAGTCATTAAACCTAAGCATCATCTCATATTTCACACAATATTCAATTTTTTCCTAAAGCAATATTCATTCTCAATCTCTACCTATCATTGGCTTCATGAAGAACTAATCAATAAAAGCATACTAATGATTTAAGCTATAACAAGTCAAGCCCAATATCAAGGCAAAACTCAAGAAAAATTCAAAAATTTTGCAAAAATTTTGAGAAATTTTTTCATAACCCCTAAACTTAAACAACACATTGTCCTTAAAGTGTAAGCAAAAAAGAAATAAAGCATAAAATAGGAACAAGGGAACTCCTCTATCATCTTGGAAGCATGGTGACCAAATGCACAATGCTAGTATAGTCGAACCATGTTATGCTCCTAACTTGAAGCATTTATTCACCTACATAGCAAAAGAAAACATCTACAACAAGAACAAACATCAGTATTGTACAATGAAATATAAGCAAAGCAACAACACAAGCAATTGAAAACAATGTGAAATATGAACAAAAACAACACTATAAATAAAAAGAAACAACATGAAAAGTAAAGCTTGGGTTGAATCTCATGAAGCGCTTTATTTAAAGTCAATAGCTAGACTATTAAAACAAGCTTGAGATTATATGTTGACAATGATCACATTACACTTGGTTGCCGAATCCAACCATTTAAGGACTTTTCTCTAAAGCATCTTATCTGAAATAGAGTCTAATGGTGGATCATGTGGGCAAGTAGGAGTAAAAGTAAAATCATTAACAAAACCTTTAACCTTACACTTAAAAGGACTAAGTTAAGTGAGTTTTAGTTTTAGCATCCAATCAATCGACATATCATCAACATTAATCATATCATATCCTCCTTGCATTATTTCTACACCTTCTTTCCTAAAAGGACTATGATAAGCATGATTAAGTTGAGATTTCTTACTGATTGATGAATCAACCAACACGGATATCTCATCATTAACAACTAACCCCTCACCTTCTTTCCTAAAAGTACTAAGATAAGCAAAGGTAGGTTGAATCTCAAGAGAACTCGGGGTACCATGATCATGTCAAAAGTAAAAAATGTACTAGCTGAAGGTATAGACTCTAAATGTGCTAAGGCATCTACCTAATGGCTTGTTCTTCACTTAACAGTTTGTTTCTCTTCTATTCATCATCACTTCTAACAATTTTTTCAAAAAAATTTTCCCCATAAAGTTATCATTCAATGACATTACATGCATAAGTGGTGTACTAGCAAAAGGATTGAGAACCTTAAAATAAGACAATGACTCATTTAATAGCTCAATACTACTGATAAGCTCTAATGAAGATGTAGATGCATGCACAACATAAACAACTCTAAATTCTCCTCTACACACCTATCATCAAAAAGGTTTTGAAGAGTATCTTTGAAGTGTTCATCATCAAAAACATCATTAATAACTTTATCAAGCTTATCTACTCTAGAACACTTATAAGAGTATCAAGGAATTACAAAGCTTTAAAAACATTAAAAGTGACATTCTTGTCTTCAACTTTTATAGACAACTCTCTTTTTTGGACATTTACATATGTTTTATTTGTAGCAAAGAAAGGTTTCCAGAAATTAAAGGCATCTTTCTATCTACTTCCATGTTTAGAACCACGAAATTAGTTGTCAAAATAAATTTATCTACATTCACTAGTACATCATTTATTATCCTTTTAGGATATTTTAGTGAACGATCAGCCAACTGCAAAGTAACATAGGTGGGTTTCACTTCACCTATGCCTAGCTTATTAAAAATTGACTAAGGCATCAAATTAATACTACAGCCTAAATCACATATAGCCCTATCAAAGGACATCTACCAATGGTGCAGGAATGAATAAACTACTAGGGTCCTTGAGCTTTGGAAGTAAGCCTCTTCAAATCAATGCAAAAGAAATTATGCATCATTATCTAAAGTTAAAGTAGTAGAATTTTTAAAATTTTAATTCCTTAAAACCAAGATCAATCAACAAGATTATACAAACAATATATATATACAAGCATGCATAATTTCGGCTAAGGGTGTTACTTTGAATACTAAAAATCCCTTAGTTCAATTTGGTGATCTTTCAAATAGATTTCAAGCCAAGAAGTTGCCCAAGTGTTCAGCCTTTAATGGTGATTCACATGAACTCTTGTGAAAGAACCTTCTCTAAGGTTTGGTAAAACTCAAAGCCATACTATAACTAGTAAGTGTTTGCAAAGCCTCTTGTATTTTCTTGAGTGATCTCTAGATGCTTGGTTGGTTTCTCTTCAAGAGGAGGCAACTTGATGTTTTTTTATAGGGGAAGCAATCAGCCACATTAGGTTTAATGCTTGAAATATAAATTTCTATAATTAACCCTGAGCTAGTTGAATATACCGAACAATGAAAACTCTTTCTCTTCTTTTTTATTTCTTCTATTTTTGGTCATACTAAAATCAAATTAAGTCCAACTTTATTTGTCACAGTTTTAATCTTTCACAATTTTCCTATTATGTGTGACCCATTAGGTTTTTTAGCATGTTGGCAATAAACACAAGCATTGTAAGCCTTAGTATTTGGCTATGGATGAAACAAACTTTTTATCTTAATCACCATTTCTCCAACTAGCCAATCTCATGTTTATAGATCTTGATCAATGCTAGCTTCATTACCATGAACACAGTTGCTAAAGAAAAGTCAATATGGCTTGACAACCTATCCACGAATGGTCTTTGTGTTAATTAATATCCTTCATCACATACTATCTCAATTTGAATATTGAGTATGGTTTAGTGTCTATTCAATCTTGTTCAATCATGTTAAGTCTTGTTCTTAACATTAACTCACAAATAAGTATTAGAACAATTCTAAAATCTTATTTCACTTTGGCTAAGGATTTCTTAAGTTAATTCAATCAATACTAGTTGAGATACTCTTTTAATCACTTAAGGTGATGAATCCCATCTTGATTACTTCATGCATCTTCATATGCCTCATGTTATACCTAACAATACTCGATTGGAGCATTCTTGTTTAGAACCATAAGTAAAATGAAGTCAAAGTATAGTATTCATTATATAAGATCATAAGTAATTTCAAGTTAAAGAATCATTTATACAACCATCACATTATAATGTAGCTATAGACAGTATGTGAAATACCATATAGCATTCTCATATTTGGTCATGTTCCATGAACTTGTTCTTGTAACAAGCACCATATGTTAGCTTAAGTTTACCCTAACTTTATCCTATGACATCAGTTGCTTACTTCATAAGTAAGAGCATAACCATGTGCTAGTCTTAATAGCTTTTGTCAATGTCCTCTTATTGATGAAGTATGACTATGAACAATTTTGGAACATATAGCTTTTATATGATGATGATCTCATAATTACAATCTTATTGTATTTCTCTTACAATGCTTTATTTAATTTTTGAGAACTTTATCATATAAGCATCAACATTGAAATATATGTACACAAGCTCAATGATAAAGACATAAGATCTTTATAAGATATTAAATATCAAAGTACTACAAATATGATAATATCTTGCCAAAATATGATTCGGCTTGAAGGGTAAATACCAACAATCTCCCACTTGCACTAAAACCAATCATTCATGTATCTAATACCATATTGGGCTACATGTTTACCATGTTTCTATTAGGATATAGCTTAATAAAAGGATCAACAATGTTATCCTCAGTGAGTACTCATTCAATTTTAGCATCACCTCCAAAAACAAAGTCTTTAATGAGATGATATTACCTTAATAAATGTTGTCATAATTGTAGACACTTTTATTTTGTTTGGAGATTTTCTAAAATTCATTGGGCTTCAATTTTTTATTTTGATTATGCAATTGAATTTAATCAGAAAAGTGAATTTTGGACCCAAAGATTAAGCCTTAAATTTTATTTGTTTTTTAATTTTTTTGTTTAATTTTTACTTTTTTAGTCAAAAGAGTCAAAGCCAATGGTAACAAAAATAAAAAAAAGAGTAAAAAACAAAAAACAAATGTGGGATTTTGCATGGAAAATCTTGGATTCCATTCAACTCTTGGATTTTATCTCAAATTTCAACTGTAATGGTTAAATAATTTTGGAAAGACTTGGCACTTAATCTATTGAAAAATGGAAGATCACACAGAGAATAAAATTTGGAGAAAAATCTTACACTCAATTAAATTAATTTCTTTCAAATCAAAAGGAATTCAATTCCTATATAAGGGTTTTGAATCTAATATCAAAAGGGTGGCCTTAGTAATTGATTTCAAGATCAAATAGAGGTCATTAAAAAGAGAGAAAATTTGGGCAAAGTTTTGAATCAATAATGAAGAAGCAATCAAGCAAAAAAATTTTGAAAGATGATCCAGTTAGAGTTTTGGGAGGAAGGCTAAGATTTATAGTAGGAAACATCAGTTTTTGAAAGGTGAAAAACTGTTGGAACCCGTGATTCATTGAAGTAATGTTTGCCTGCATTTTTTTGTGATTTTTACATAACTTTTATTATATTTAATTGCTTAATTTTATTTTCATATTTATTACATGGTATTTATTTTTGCATGAATTTGCATAACTAATATTTAATTGCATGATTATTAATATTATTATTTGCATGATGATATATTTATTTGCATGTTTTTTTATTGTTAATTGCATGATAATATATTTTATTACATGATTTATATTGTTAATTGCATGGTTATATATTTAATTGCATGTTTCATATTGTTAATTGCATGAATATATATATATATATATATGCATAATTTATATTGTTAATTGCATGATCATATATATCATGTTTTATATTGTTAATTGCATGATTATATATTTTTTTGCATGATTTGTATTTAATTGTATGATTATATATTTATTTGCGTGATTTATATTGTTAATTGCATGATTATATATTTATTTGCATGTTTTACATTGTTAATTGCATGATTAGATATTTAATAGCATGTTTTACATCGTTAATTGTATGATTATATGTTTAATTGCATGTCTATTTGTATAATTATTAATTTATTTATTTGTGTGATTGTATGATTATTAATATATTTATTTGCATGATTATTATTATTATTGCATGATTTTATATTTATTGCATGATATGATATTATATTAATTTTGAATGATATCTAATTGCATGTTTTTATATTTATTGTGTGCATAATTGCATGATTTAATTACTAATATATTTGTGTGATTATATTTAATTTGCATGATATTATATATTTACATGATTTTTATTATTTCATTGTAATTAATATACTTGCGTGACATTCTTGCATGAATATTTTAACATGATCTAGTCATGATATTATTACATGATATTTGGTATGATTTATATTATATTTGCATGATAATTTTTCCATGGTATGATTTAATATTTATTAATGATTGCATGATTACTTGATATTCCTGATAGAATTTTTGTATCAGCATGTACTGTAAATAACTAAAAAGGATTGTAATTGATTTATTTGCATGATAAAACTAGTTTTGATAAGGCTTATGTAAGATAACACATAATTAATTTGGTACCAATTTTGGACGTAAAGGGATGCTAATACCTTCCTTGCATGTAATCGACTCTCGAACCCTAGTTCTGAAGATGTAGACCAAAACTTATTCCTTTTAGGGACCCTTAGCTTAGGCTTAGGATAACCTCAAAGAGGATAGATTCACATAAATGGCCAATTACACCTAGCTAAAAAAGATTTGTGGTGACTCTATAGTTTTTGTATCTAATGGGTAGGTTTCCCAACCTAGATGTTATGACCGTTTGGCGACTCCACTGGGGATATTAGAGAGTCAATCCATTAGTTAGTTATGTGTTATCTTAAGCTTTGCTTTGATAGTTTTATTATGTAATTATTTGTGATTTTCATATTATTAACCCATTTGTTTTTGTTTTCTTGTTTTGCATATTTTAATTTTTTATGTGCATTAATTTATTTGATTATTTGGTATGTCCCTTTACACACACCACATTTGCATTCATGTCTAAGCTCTATACCTGTGCTTTATCCTTTATTAGAAGAAAGCAAGTACCAATACTCTCGTGAGGTGATAACCTCTGTGTGAGCTAGCAAAAACTCCTACTCAAATTGAACCTTTTTTGTTTAAGCCTATAATGATGGGAGAGGATTAGGGTGCCATACTAGTTTATAATGGACGATGATAAAAGGGATAATTTGGAAGCCTTTAGATTGTTAAGCCTTTGAACCCAGCATGTACATGAACCCTTAGAATCTAAACTTAGGCAAAAGCCTTGCCCTTCCTTTATTAGAAAAAAACCTAAATAAGACACATGGTGGGATAGTTATTATTCTAGTAAATTTGTGTTATTCCTTGTATATATTTTTGCATACTAATCTTTTATATTGTTCTTTGTATATATTCCTTGTATATGTTAGCTAACCTGTTTCTTTACTTTATTTTGCATGCATGCATCATTAGATTTATATAATGAGTGATTGCCTTAAAACAATTTTAAGAAAGATAATCTTTATTACATCTATGGAGAGCCTATCAAAGTTCCTTATGAGCTTAAGAGTGAAGTTCGAGGAATATTAGCTTAAAGAAGATGATTGTTTGCCAATCAATTATGTAACTAATCTATATACCAAAATCCATCTCAATCTCAAACAAAATGATCTTAGCTATTTGGTTAGTATTTGGAACCAATGGAATGTCACTACCAAGGAGATTTTCCAAAAGAAGATTGGGGACCTTGCATTACTTCTTTTAGTCCCTATGGATGATCAGTTTACTAGGGCCATGGTTCAATTTTGAAACCTTTCATATCATTGTTTTGTGTTCAATGAGGTTGACATAGTGCCAACTGTTGAATGAAAATTCAACTCTCCTTCGCTTAGATCTCTTTAATCCTGAGAAGGTATGTTGAAAAAATAAAAAGATCGATTATTGTAAAAAGCTTACTCAAATGATGGCCATAGATGTCCAAACCGTTGATAATTGGGTAAAAGAAAAAGGTGAAAGTGTTGGTATTCCTTGGTCTATTGTTCGTGACTTTATATTCAAATATTTTGGCACTGAAAGAGGAATAGATTTGATGGCATTGGCTTTATATGGGATGATGGTATTTCCAAAAGTAATGGGTTATATTGATGTTGTAGTGGTAAATTTCTTTCATCAACTTGGTTACCAAATGAACCTTATTCCTATAATTTTAGCTAAGACCATTAGATCTTTAAATCATTATCGTCGAAATAGAGAGGTTTATTGTACTAGATGTGGTCAATTGTTGAACATTTGGATGAAAGGTCATAATGAAAATAATGGTGGTAAATTTCGCAAGCCCTATTTCACTACAAGCACTCCCATTAAGGAATTTTGTGAGAATGAATGGCTTACACAAAAATCCAAGGAAACATGGATCTTATTTCTGCGTAAGCTCATTAGCTAAGATGAAATATGGAGAGCTCTTTGGATGCCTTATGGACTAGTATTCTATGGTTGTGAAGATAAGCTTTGGGTTCCTCTTTTAGGCCTTTAAGGTGTAGTAAGTTATTTTTCCATCATGATGCAAAAACAATATGGCTATGAACAATTTATCCCAACCACTTTCGAACTTAGTAAAATAGAGTTCTCATATATTGAAATCAATGCCTCTATAAAGATAGCCAAAGCTTTAAAAGCTTGGAATTTGCCTCAAAAGGAAGATAAAAGGAGACGCTCAAATGAGGTTACCCTTGAGTACTTTGTGTGGAATAATAGGCAAGGTAAAGATATTAAAATCCTTGAAGAAATAACTCCAAATGGCCCAATAAAATCATCTCTTCTAAATCCTTTATTGGTAGTGGAAATTGCTAAAATAAAGTTCCAAGTTGAAAAAGACGAACTGGAGCTTGAAAACAAAAGGCTAAAAAAAGAGTTAGGGGGAAGAATAGGCTAAAGGATTCAAGCACTTAGACAAGAAAATGATGAATGGAAGAATATTTTTTTTATCTTAACATCATATAGTCATCCACCAATCATGAGTTAGCTCAACTTTTGAAAGAAAATAGACAATTACAAGCAAAAATGCAAGAAAAAGATGAAGCACTCATTGAAACACAAAAGCACATCTAAATGCTCAATGGGGTAATGGTCAAAACTGGAACACAAATAGGCAATGCCTATAAGGAATTTGCCTCAATATATTGAAATCAATGCCTCTATAAAGATAGCCAAAGCCCTAAAAGGTTGGAATTTACCTCAAAAGGAAGATAAAAGGAGACGCTCAAATGAGGTTACCCTTGAGTACTTTGTGTGGCACAATAGGCAAGGTAAAGATATTAAAATCCTTGAAGAAATAACTCCAAAAGGCCCAATAAAATCATCACTTCTAAATCCTTTATTGGTAGTGGAAATTGCTAAAAGAAAGTTCCAAGTTGAAAAAGACGAATTGGAGCTTGAAAACAAAAGGCTAAAAAAAGAGTTAGGGGGAAGAATAGGCTAAAGGATTCAAGCACTTAGACAAGAAAATGATGAATGGAAGAATATTTTTTTTATCTTAACATCACATAGTCATCCACCAATCATGAGTTAGCTCAACTTTTGAAAGAAAATAGACAATTACAAGCAAAAATGCAAGAAAAAGATGAAGCACTCATTGAAACACAAAAGCACATCTAAATGCTCAATGGGGTAATGGTCAAAACTGGAACACAAATAGGCAATGCCTATAAGGAATTTGCCTCAATATATTGAAATCAATGCCTCTATAAAGATAGCCAAAGCCCTAAAAGGTTGGAATTTACCTCAAAAGGAAGATAAAAGGAGACGCTCAAATGAGGTTACCCTTGAGTACTTTGTGTGGCACAATAGGCAAGGTAAAGATATTAAAATCCTTGAAGAAATAACTCCAAAAGGCCCAATAAAATCATCACTTCTAAATCCTTTATTGGTAGTGGAAATTGCTAAAAGAAAGTTCCAAGTTGAAAAAGACGAACTGGAGCTTGAAAACAAAAGGCTAAAAAAAGAGTTAGGGGGAAGAATAGGCTAAAGGATTCAAGCACTTAGACAAGAAAATGATGAATGGAAGAATATTTTTTTTATCTTAACATCACATAGTCATCCACCAATCATGAGTTAGCTCAACTTTTGAAAGAAAATAGACAATTACAAGCAAAAATGCAAGAAAAAGATAAAGCACTCATTGAAACACAAAAGCACATCTAAATGCTCAATGGGGTAATGGTCAAAATTGGAACACAAATAGGTGTTGTGAATGAAGAATGAGAACAAGCCAATGAAGCATATATGAGAAAACAGAACCGATTGGAGTGCTTGCTTGATCAAATCATTATCGGTACCTATAAAGCCAAGGACATGGTAGAAAAAGTTAAAGAATGGAAGACTAAGGTACCACCAATAGGAACACATGGCTAAGAGTTGCTAGCCTTCCTTAATGAAGTGCAAGGCCAATATCAATAAATTAGGGATTTCTTTCTACAATAAATTTTAGACTTTTCAAGGATGTAATATTGGATTTGGTTAGAAATAGCTATCAATTTAATAAAGATTTTCTTTGTTAATAATTGGTATGTGTTAAATCTTTCTTATTGCATTCATACATAAATATCTTTCCAAAGTGCGTAATGATAAGTTATCCTAATTTCTTTAAAAATTATGGTAAATCCAGGTTCAATGATAGCTCAACCTTCAAACAATCTGAAGTATTACAATACTAGATATTAGGTAAAGATCATGGAAAAAAATACACTATTCATCTCCTGAAGCTAGAAAAGTCACAAGAAAAATTGAAAAGGCAATTGGAAACTATTACTGAATTGTTGAAAAATATGAGCCAGAGGAAGAAAGTGGAAGAGGTGGTGATACAAAATGGGGTTGATCCATTATATCCCTTCGGTTTTGGCCCATGTTTAACATAGGTGTCTTAAGGTGCCCAGCATCAAATGTTATTCACTACAAACTATCCCTATGTGTAGATTGACATGCCAACAACTATTACTCCTACATCGCTTACCCCTGCTCTTGACATTAACATGCTTGATCCCATGCAAGTTCCAAATCTTGATGATCCTAAAAAAGTAATAAAAGTTAAAGATTGGCCCTATTGAAATTAAAGAAAATTCTGAAACCCAAAAGATGGACATTATTGAAGAAAGCTTAGAGCTATCGAAAGGATAGATTTTTATGAGTCAATGTATGCTATTGGACTCTATTTAGTCCCTGATGGGGTGATTCCACCAAAATTTAAAGTGCCTAAGTTCAAGAAGTATGATGGGACCAAATGCCTATTACACATGTCAAGATTTATTGTTGCAAAATGGCTACATATGCTTATATGAAAAATTGCTCATCCATTTTTTTCAAGATAGTCTTACTAGTTTAGTAACTAGGTGGTATGTGAAACTGGATAGATCTCGCGTCCATGGATAGAGAGAACTTGGAAGGACTTTCATTACATAATTCAAGCATATTATAGACATGGCACCAAATCATATGTTTCTCCAAAACATAGAGAAAAAAACAAGTGAAAGTTTCAAAGAATATGCTCAAAGGTGGAGGGATATGGCCTACCCAAGTTCAAACCCCATTGATCGAAAAAAATACAATTCTATTCATCAATACTGTTAAGGCTCCCTATTATGAGAGAATGATTGGCAACACCACCAAGAATTTTGCTTATATGGTAATCTCTAGGGAAATTATTGAAAATGCTATTAATAATGGGAAACTAAAAAGAGGTGAAACATCTAGTGCAAAGAAAGGAGTTGCAAACAAAAATAAGGAGGCTGATGCTTAGACTGTATTTCATGAAAGGGCTATAATTCAATGGGTACCCTTGATATCCTTTATACCACACATACCAAGACCTTTACCATTTCACCCATAACATTTCACCAAACACCTATCCTTATCACCCCACACCACCTACTTATCAACCTACTATCTAACCTATAGCCCCCATGTATGGCCCTACCCTTTTTCTCACCGTTTAGCCAAATGCACAAGCCAGTTATTCAAGGGTGCCTTGAGCTACCCAAGAAAAGACCTGGATTGATCCCATCCCTATAACCTATACTGGACTATTTCCTTAGTTAGTAGAAAGTTGTCTTATAGTATTTCATCAAGTGGCACCATTAAAGCCCCTAACCCTAAATGGTATGATGGTACTGCCAGATGTGACTATCATGCTAGAAACATAGATCACTTAACTAAAAATTGCACTACTTTGAAATACAAGGTGTAACATCTTATTGACTAGGGTTTGTTAAAATTTGATACCTTTGAGGGACCAAACATCAGTGGGAATCCCTTACCAACTCATGCTAGAACCACTAATCCTATAAATGGTAGTAAAACTTACCACATTAAGGGGAGTGTCAATGATGTTAAAACTCCATTGGAATAAGTTTTTGAAGCTCTGGTTAAGGCAAACATGATTTGTCCAGTACCTTTAAGTCACAAAAATTGTTGTGCCAAAATGGATTTGAACCAGTCTTACAAATATCATAAAGGGGCCTTGGGGCACTCTATCTAGCATTGTGATGCTTTTCGTCAAAAGCTATAAAAAATTATGTATGCCTTTCACATCGAGTTTTATGAGAAAGTTAAAAAAGACATGGTAAATATAGTAAAGGAAAAAATACCTTACAGAGCTTAGGTCAAACCTCTCACAATCTACTGCAAGCCTAATCAAAACCTATGAAGTCTCCCTAACCCAAATGGTATGATGCTAATGCTACTTACGACTATCATCCTAGGAATGTTGGCTATTCTATAAAAAATTGCACAGCATTAAAGTATAAAGTGCAAAGTTTTGTAAAAAATGGATTGGTGAATTTCAATTAAGAAGTAAAGACATGTGTCAGCAAAAACCTTTTGCTTAACCACACTGAGGCATAATTTTGAATGAGTTTTTATAAATATCTGCCACCTTAGAAACTTTAAGAAATAATGCAAGTTTGGAATGTTTGAGTCTTTTATGTCAGTTTTTTATTTATCTTTCTTCATTTCAACAAAGTGACATATGCATTTTCATTACATTTCCTCATTTGTTACATTGCTTTTATATACATGCCTTTCATATTTCACCCACTCTTATGTTCTAAATAATGAATATTCAGACAATCATGATAATAATTTAGGATTTGATTTTAAAAGCATCATTTATATTGATGGAATTAATAAGTTGAAACTCTTAATCCATTAGGATCATTAAAGTAAAAGAAGATAAGTTTTATGAAATGAAACTAGCGTGTGATTTTGCTTATAGACAAAAGTGATGTAGTGTGTGATTTTTTTTTTGTAATGGTTTTCTCACAAGTTTGCTTTTAGTTAATAAATGTTCTTTATTGGGAGTATTTATATTTGAAATGAAAAATGACCATCTTTCTTTTACCTTTCACACAATGAGTAAAATTATCCATTGGCTATCCCATTTGAGCTTATTGAATTTTTTTTGGAAGAAACCTTAACCAAAAATCAACCTCTACACTAGAAGGCAAAGTTTGAAAAAAGTTTGATTACAAAGAGAAAAACAAAGAAAAAAGAAAATGAAGGTCCCTAATGATTGTAAGGGTAAAAGAAAAAAAATACTCTTTGGTGCTCAAATATTTCCTAAAAAAGGATGAAAAGTGCAAATAGAAAAAAAAAAAAGAGAGAATTGAAGAAGAATTGGGCAAAAAAAAAAAAAAAAACCAAGCTGCTCCATATGATAATAAATGATCTTTTGGTTTATAACCCTTCAAATTAATTTTAGGCTTACTTTATCCATTTCTTTCATAACCCCTCACCCTAACCTATGTTACGTCCCTTAAAAGTCCATTTTGATTAAATGTGAATGTCCAAAGTGGATAAGCATGAATTGAACTAAGACAAACTTGTAATGGGAATGTTGAGAATTTTGATTAAGATGTCACTGATAGATTAAGGGAAAAGGGGAAATGAGAAGGAAATGATGTGAGAAAAATGTGTAAATAAAAGCAAAAAAGGCAAAAACAAAAAACAAAAAGCAAAAAAAAAAGAGGAAGAAAAGAAAACTTAAACTAGAAACCCAAAAGGACAGTTTAAGTTACAAAGAGGAAACTTGGAAAAACAGCCTTGATGAGGTTCCCCAAGAAATAGAGATAATGCTTGAATTGATGAAATATCAAGAATATCAATAGAATGAGCTTTTGAAAAAGAATTCAAAATTAATTTGTTTAGAATTGTCTAAATATTCATTATCTTAGATGTTGAGTACCCTTCCCAACATTTATCTTGATTCATCCTGAAATGATTTCCTTGCCTATTTATTCTTTACTAGACTTGTTTTTATAATGAATACCCTTTCTTTGATTTTTCTTATTTATCATCATTTATTTCTTCCTATGATGAATTAAAAAAATGGGATGGATTACATTTGGCATTGAAATGAAATGATGATAAATGAATAAATGATTGTTATGAAAGATCCTTACATTATTTCAGAAACGTTGGAAGTGATTGGGGCATATTGAAAATGAAATGTAAAAGATGAAATAATTTTAAAATGATGTTGATCTTAGTGGCTTACAAATAAAAAAAATTCCCAAATGTTATGATCAAGTGATGAAGCTTATGAAGAGGAGTTTTGGGTCACAAATCAGTTGGTACATTTGTTGGCCAGTTCCAAAGAAGTTGAAGATAAACATGATGAGAAACTAAAAAAAGACATAAAGAAGAGTCTTGAGATTCAATTGAAAAAAAGAAACTTTGGATTTGGATGATATAATAGATTAGACTACTTAATGATGCATGATAGCTATTGTTGAAAATCACAAGTGTTGAAAGTTAAAAAAAGTGAGAAGATAAATCAAGAGTTTTGGGAACCCTTTGATTTACCACAATTGAAAAGATAAATGAATTGCATAGGATTCATTACATTCACCACATGCATTACATGCATACATCATACTAAGAATATTGCACTCATTCATGGCATTCATCATGCATATTTGAAAAAGAAAAAAAAAATTAAAGCTTGAAATTAGGTAGGAATTTTGCATTCATGCATTGTATTCATTACATTCATTACTTGTTGCATACATCATAGCATTTATTGCACTTATGCACTTCCATGTTTGGAAAAGAAAGATCAAAGTTTAAGTTGTGAAATTAGGATGAAATTTTGAAAAGGCTTTAGCTTATGCATTCATTGTATGCATACATTGTGTTCATCATATTCATCCCATGCATCATGCATGTTTGAAAGGAAGAAAAATTAAAGTTTGAATCTTGAAATTGATTTTAAGAATTGTGGAGAATCTTTTCATTCATTGCAGGCATTCATTGCATATGTTTAGAAAGCAAGAAGGAAAAACTAGATGAGAAAATAATTTTGAGAAGGGACATTGGAAGGCAATCAATGATGATTTAGATGAAATGCAAAGACTCAATTTAAGGTTAGAGTTTTTTTTAAGTTTCAATGCCTTTATCATGGAGGAATTATTTCAAAGGTAAGAATAATCTTATTTTATTTTTCAAAGTTCCAAGGCATCAGTTATAGGGAAGCATTTTATTTTTCAAAGTTTCAAAGCCTCAATTGTTGGGGAGCATTTTATTTTTAAAAGTTCCAAAGCCTCAATTGTAGGGGAGCATTTTATTTTTCAAAAGTTTCAAAACCTAAGTTGTGGGGGAGCATTTTGTTGGAAACTTTTTTATTTTTCAAAAGTTTCAATGCCTTAGTTGTGGGGGAGCATTTTATATTTCAAAGTTTCAAACCCTCAGTTGTAAGGGAGCATTTTATTTTTCAAAAGTTTCAAAGCCTCAATTATGGGGGAGCATTTTTCAAAAAAAAAAAATTTCAAACCTCTAAGGAGGAGCCTTTGCAATTTTCGTTTTTTGATTTTTTTTAACTTGAACATGATG
Organism: Durio zibethinus; assembly: GCF_002303985.1. The sequence goes on along the minus strand of NW_019167857.1, from coordinate 31,349 downwards.
GATGTCTTTTGTCTTTGTACAATTCCTATTTCACAGAAAATGCACAAAAAATGGGCAACTGTAGACACCTTATTTTGCCTGGGGATTTTTTGAAATTCATTAGACTTTAATTTTTTATTTTGATTTTGCAATTATGTTTAATCGAAAAGTGAATTTTTGACCCAAAGACTAAGCCCTAAAATTTATTTGTGTTTTAATTTTTTAGTTTAATTTTTGTTTTTTTAGTCAAAAGAGTCAAAGTCAAGTTAGTAAAAAACTAAAAAAAAGAGTAAAAAATAAAAAAAAATGTGAGATTTTGCATGGAAAATCTTGGATTTAATTCAACTCTTGGATTCTATCTCAAATTTTAACTTTAATGGTTGAATAATTTTGGAAAGACTTGGGGCTCAATCTCTTGAGAAAAAGAAGATTACACAAAGAATGAAATTTGGAGAGAAATCCTAGATTCGGTTGAATTAATTTCTTCCAAGTCGAAAGGAATTCAATCCCTATATAAGGACCTTGAATCTAAGACTAAAAGGTGGGCCTCACAGCAATTGATTTCAAGAACAGACAAAGGTAATTGAAAAGAGAGAAAATTTAGGCAAAGTTTTGAATCCATAAAGAAGAAGAAATCAAGCAAAAAAATTTTGCAAGAAGATCCAGTTAGAGTTCTTGGAAGGAAGGTTAAGATTTATCGTAGGAAACATCAGTTTTTGAAAGGTGAAAAATTGTTGGAATCTATGATTCATTGAGGTAATATTTACCTTCTTTTTTTGTGATTTTTTCATAACTTTTATAATATTTAATTGCTTACTTTTTTTTTATTTATTTTATGGTATTATTTTTGCATGAATTTGCATAACTAATATTTAATTGCATGATTATTAATATTATTATTTGCATGATAATATATTTATTTGCATGTTTTATATTGTTAATTGCATGATAATATATTTTATTATATGATTTATATTGTTAATTGCATGATTATATAATTAATTGCATGTTTTATATTGATAATTGCATGATAATATATATTTGCATGATTTATGTTGTTAATTGCATGATTATATATATTTGCATGTTTTATATTGTTACTTGCATGATTATATATTTATTTGCATGATTATAAATTTTATTGCATGATTTATATTGTTAATTGCATGATTATATATTTATTTGCATGATTTACATTGTTAATTACATGATTATATATTTATTTGCATGATCTATATTGTTAATTGCACAATTATATATTTATTTGCATGTTTTACATTGTTAATTGCATGATTAGATATTTAATGACATGTTTTACATTGTTAATTGCATGATTAGATATTTAATGACATGTTTTACATTGTTAATTGCATGTCTATTTGTATAATTATTAATTTATTTATTTGTGTGATTGTATGATTATTAATATATTTATTTGTGTGATTGTATGATTATTAATATATTTATTTGCATGATTATTATTATTGCATGATTTTATATTTACTGCATGATATGATATTATATTAATTTTGAATGATATCTAATTGCATGTTTTTATATTTATTGTGTGCATAACTGCATGATTTAATAATTAATATATTTGTGTGATTATATTTGATTTTCATGATATTATATATTTACATGATTGTTATTATTGCCTGATAATTAATAATATATTTCATGACATTCTTGCATGAATATTTTAGCATGATCTAGGCATGATATTATTACACGATATTTGATATGATTTATAATATATTTGCATAATAAATTTTGCATGTTATGAATTAATATTTACTACATGATTGCATGATTCCATGATATTCTTGATAAGTTTTTATATCACCATGTGTTGTAAATAAATAAAAAGGATTGGAATTGATTTATTTGCATGATAAAACTATTTTTTGATAAAGCTTAGGTAAGATAACACAAAATTAATTTGGTATTAATTTTGGACGTAAAGGGGTGCTAATACTTTCCTTGCTTGTAATTGGCTCCCGAACCTTAATTTTAATGATGTAGGCCAAAACCTATTCTTCTTAGGGACCTTTAGCTCAAGCTTAGGATAACCTTAAAAAGGATAGATTCATATAGGTGGCTAATCACACCTAGCTAAAACAGATTGGTGGTAACTTCATAGATTTTGTGTCTAATGGGTAGGTTTCCCAACCTAGACGTTATGACAATAACATATAAGTCCGAAGACTTAATTGCTAAATGCAAAAATTTAAAATCATGAAAAACATAGAGAGTCGCCACCAATCTTTTTTAGGGTGTGATTGGCCACCGAAAAATTTTATTCTTTTAATAAAACAATTAAACGGGTTTAAAGTTTCTTAAAAAGATAATTTTGGCCTACAAAACAGGATTGGGCTCAAGAGTTGGTTACACGTAAGGAAGGGTTAGCACCCCCACAGTGCCCATAAAATTTGTACAAATTAATCATATGCTATTTAAAACTTTGGACCAAAATGGTTTTTAAATGAAATTTAATTGTAATTTCTTTCATTTTTAATAAACAAAATTATTTAAAAATCTTTATTTAGAAATATTGTGAAAATTTATAAATTAAAGAAATACCTTAAAATTCTCTAATATAAAGGTAGAATTTGAAGATATTTCTTTCCATTTAAGATTTTCTACAACATTTCCTTAAAAATATATTCTTTAAAAATAATAATTATTGGTGCCTCTCTAACATCTAAGCAGAGTACGAAAATTATATTTTTCACAATATTATTTTAAATTTATTTTAAATACGTTTTAAAATAATATTTTACATAAAACATATTTATGCAGAAAAAAGATGATGCCATAATTAAACAAGGAACAATAACAACAATTAAGAGATATGAGTATGTGAATTTAGGATCTTAAAATCTTGCTTTAATTTTTTTTAAATCTATTATTTTAAATTACGAAATTATATGAAAATTCTTAATGAAATAAAATATTTTAAATACCCAATCATCTAGGTGAAATTTGGGAACAAATTATTTCATGGGAAGTTTTCATATAAATCCTTAAATTTCATGATAGTTTTAAGGTTTTGGGGTTTCATGATTTTATTTAGGTCTTCAATTGGGGTTTAGGGTCTCGATGTTGTATTTTAGGGTTTCAAGTTTTACCTAAGGTTTAAGGTTTCACTTAAAGTTTCAGTTTTAGGGTTCTGTTTTACGGTTTCATTTCAGGGTTTTAGTTTAGGTTTGATTTACGGTTTCATTTTAAGGTTTCATTTTGGGGTTTTATTTAGGATTTTGATTTTAATGTTTTAGTTTGGGGTTTTGATTTAGGGTTTTAATTTTAAGGATTTACGAATCTCTCTAAAAATTTTTAATATCTAGGCAAACTCTCGGAGTAAGTTCATATTTTGTAATTTTCTTAAAAATAGAATTTTTTTATATTTTCATATTTTTTCCTTTAAAATTATTATTATTATTTATTTACCCTTATCTATTTTTCTAAAAGATGGATTTTTATATTTTATTTATTTTCCTTTTCATTAAACATTTTATCATTATTATTATAATTTATTAATCTTTTATTATTTTTATTTTTTAATATTTAATAATTTCTCAATATCTAAGTGAAATTATTAATTTTTAAAACATGATTTTTAATTTCCTCCAACATCTAAGCGGTGATTTTTTAAAATTTTATTTATTTATTTATTTATTATTATTATCATTATTATTATTATTATTATTATTTTGAGTTGCATGAATTTATCTTAAAATTGTTCACTCTAATTTTTGTAGTGAATTTGGCTTTCAAATTGTAAGGGATTGGTGTCAACAAGTTGAAAAAAAAAAAAAAAAAAAACTGCATGAAGATTTAATAAAGCAGTAGCTAATTGTAATCACATCAAATAAATCACATCTACAAACTATCAAGTTTCACACAGTAGCTAATTTGCTTAAAAGAAATTTTGCTAAGCTAAATAACGACCAAAACCAATTAAAGAAAGGTTTAAACAAAATTTAAAACAAAAAAAAAAAAAAAACAAAGAGAAGTGAGCTAAACAGCCAAGGATCTAACAACTGAGAAACTAAAACTAAAAAGAAGGTTTTAAATTTTATGAGCAAAGGATCAAGATATCAAAGCTAAGCTTGGAAGATTTATGCATGATGACATGCTCGAAAAGGTCCAAAGAGATTACCTTTCCTGTGAGCTTCACCCTCTCAGTTTTTTTGGTTGTTTTTCTGCTAAATATTTCCAGTTTTCCTTTTGGCTACTGCCTTTCTGCTCTTTCTTCTAATTTTTCCTCACAAGCTTTCACGTTAAGCGTCCTTTCTTCGCTGTGAATTTTGCTACATTTTTCTTTGCTGAGCTAGTCTTTGGTTCCTTTTTTTTTGGCTTTGTTTTTCTTCTTCACGTGCTGGTTGCCTAGTTTTCTTCTCACCCTCTGTTTTTCCTCTTTGCTTTTGTTTCTTCCATTTTGTTTTGGCCACTGCCTTCAGGTTTTTCTGCCTCACCGTTTGAGAGACCTTCCTCCCTTCTTTTTACTTTCTGTTTTCCTCCCAGTCTTCCCTTTTCTGGTCTACTTCACCCCCGCTACTGCCTTTTGCGCCCTTCTTTCTCTTCTCCTCTCGCTTTTGTTTTCTTTTCTTGCCTGTTTGGTTCAGTTTCTACATGCCCCCAGTTTTGTTTTCATGTTCATTTTTTTTGGTTTTGGCTGCGAGCCAGTTCTTTTTCACTCCTCCTTCTGGTCTTCGTCCTCTTCTTTTTTTGCTTCCTACTCTTCTTTTTTTCACATTTCTGTTTTTCCTCCCTTTGGCCTCGCGTCCTTCCTTTCTCTTCTTTGTTTAGTTTTTTTGCCTTTCCTTTTGCACGTATCTGCTCCAGTTGCCTTCCCAGCGCATGAAAACCTCTCCCCATGCAGTTTTTGTAGCCACTTCCATTCAATTTTTTCTCTCAACTCACATCCCATACGCGCCCTCTTCCTCTCATGCTGCCACCCTTTCTGTTTCATGCCTCAAGCCGTTTTTAGTTCTTTACCATTTGGCAGTAGCTTACTTTTATTTTTTTTCACCTAAAACTTCCTCTCATGCATGGTTAATGGCCCTTATTTCTTGGCCATGGGCCTCTCTTCATTTTAGTCTTTTCGGCTTTGGGCTTTTATTGGATTGGGCCAAGCTTTTTTGTTTTTCTATTTTTTGGTTTTGTATTTATTTATTTTTTATGTTATTAGTTTTAAATTTTGTAATTTGTAATTTGTAATTTTTAATGTTTTAATAATAATTTTTTAAATTTTAATGTTATTATTATTTATTTTATTATATATATTTTTATGTTTAATGGCCAACTTCAAGCTTTCTTCATTTCACTTTTTCCTTTGGGCTTTGATTGGGCCACTTATCAAGTCTTTTATCGGGCCATTTTGGGCTTTATACAGAGCATTTAAAAGTAGACCATATATTGGACTTAAAAAATGAAGATTGGGTCCAATTGCAAAAACCAACCCCTAATTAAAAGATAAAATATTATGGATAAAATTCGATATCTGTAGCTACCCTTCGTTGCATATTTCTGAGGATCAAGAATATTTTAGAGATATAAACAAAAAATTTGTTTGGTTATTATTTCCTAAGACAATTTTTTTTTTTTTTGTTTTGGTTCTTTTCTTTTTTCCTTTTGGTTTTTTTTTTTTCTTTTTTGGTTTTTTTGGTATTTTGTTTTGTTTTTTTTCCTCAAGACAACCAAGATTAAATTGTAAGTCGAAAGATAAGAATGACCAAAATTAAACTATAGGTCGAATGAAGTGATCAAGATTAAACTACATATCAAACTAAGTGACTACTAATCTGGGCCTATATGCAAGCTAATTTGGGCTTTTGTGCCAGCTAATATTAGGCTTAAAATTTCAAAGCTAGCTAATTTGAGCTTAAATTTTCATTGGTGTTAGTTAAACTAGGCTTAAATCTTTCATTGGGTGCCAACTAAACTGGGCTTAAAACTTAATTGGATGCCAGCTAAATTGGGTTTAAATTTCATTATGTTCCAAATAAACTGGCTTAAATTTTTATTGGGTGCTAAGTAATTTGGGCTTAAAACTTTATTGGGTGCCAGCTAATTTTGGCTTAAATCTTTTCATGAGTGTTAGATAAACCAGGCTTAAATTTCATTGGGTGCCAGATAAATTGGGTTTAAATCGTTTCATGAGTGCCAGATATACCACCTTAAATTTCATCAGTAATAGATAATTTGGGCTTAAATTTTATTGAGAGCCAATTATACTAGGTCTAAGTTTCATTGGTGCTAGCTATACTGGACTTAAAACATCATTAGGTGACAACTAAGTTGGGCTTAAATTTTTTCATGAGTGCTAGCTAAATTGGGCTTAAAACTTCATTGTTACCAACTAGACTAGGCTTAAATCTTCATTTGTGTCAGCTATACTAGGCTTAAATCTTTTCATGAGTGCAAGCTAAATTGGGCTTAAAATTTTTTATGGATACCAGCTAAGCTTGGCTTAAATTTTCATTGAGTGCCAGATAATTTGGGCTTAAATCCTTTGATGAGTGTTAGCTAAAATGGGCTTAATTCCTATCGATGCTAGCTAAACTAGGCTTAAATCTTTTTAAGAGTGCCAGCTAAATTAGGCTTAAAATTTTTATGGATGCCAACTAAGTTGAGCTTAAATTTTCACTAAGTGTAGATAATCTGTGCTTAAAACCTGGATAGGTTTTAAATTTTTCTGGACAATTGATGATCCTTACTAAGATTGAAAAAGGTGAAAATTATCTCTCTCAATGGATTGAATGATTTTGTACCTAAAAATTTCTGTTGATTCAAAAAGGACTTCACAACTTGAAGGGGATAAATGAGGTGTATATTTTTTCAACTAATCTAGGCTTACATGCCAAGTAGACTAGGCTTATGTGCCAGTTAATTTGGGCTTATGTGTCAGCTAATTTGGGCTTATGTGCCAGTTTTACTAAGCTTAAATTTTGATTAATGCCAACTAAACTAGGTTAAGACTTCATTGGTGCTAGATAATTTGAACTTAAAACCTGGGTACTAGCTACTAGCTAAACTAAGCTTAAATTCTCGAGAATTGGCAATCCTTATCAAAAATAAAAGTGGTGAAAATTTTCTTTCAAACTAGATTGAATAACTAGCACACTGAGGTTTTTATCCATTTAAAAGGGTTTCTCCACCAAAAAGAGATAAATGAGGCATATACTTTTTCCATGCAAACTCACAAATGAAACATAAGTTTTTTCAAAACATGAATCCCTTGAAAATCAAACAAGTTAAACATTTTCTTTAGCCTTGAAATGTGACATTTTGATATATGTCAAAGTTAGCTGTAAAGGCTTGAGATTTTAAAGGTTATTTGAGAATGAAAAAAAGTTAAGATTTTCGAAATCAACCCTTCTCAAACTTTTAGGGCTTTGATATTTTAGATCTTTCAAAAAAGTTTGGCTTATCCTTATTCAGTATCCACCTCATTTAGTATTGGTATGGCTTTCAAAGTTTACTCTAGACTGCCCTTTTGTAGGGTTTTACCCCAGAGCCACATTCATTTTTTTATTTTCTATTTTTTTCTTTTCTTCTTTTTTTGATTTTTTTAATATTTTGGATTGATTATCACACCATGCACTTAAAAATTCAAACTTAATAAAAAAGGGTTAATGGTCTAAATAGAAAATTAAGTAATAAAGAGGGACCAAAAGGTTCATGGGTTTTAGGGCCATTTTTCCAATAGAAGCTCTTCAATTTTCAAGCATCCATGCTTGATCTAATATGGACTTTTCATAGGATGTAACATATGCTAAAGATCGAGGTTGCCAAAGAAAAGGATAAATAGGCCTAAAGCAAGTGTTTAAAGGTAATTAAAACCAATGATCATTCTTTCATTTGAAGGATTCACTCTAAAGTATATTCATTTTCATTTTTTATGCTTTTAACCCATTCATTTCATTTCATCCTCTTTTTCTTTCTTTGTTCTTATTCATTTTATTTTCTCTTTTTCCTCACCTTTTCTTTTGTATTCTTTCACTAAATGGATTCAAAACTTTTATGAACTTTTATATTGGGCCTTTGGCCTAACACATAGGATTCTATTTGGACATCACCATTTTTAAACTCTTGAATGCAATCCTTTTGCCTCTCAATGTGGAGAGTGATCCTTAGTTAGGGCTTATTTGGAAAGAATTCAATAAGGCTCAAAGGGATAACAAAGGATAAATTTCTACATTCATGAAAGAATGATGAAAGATGGCCATTTGTCACTTCAAGAATGATCACTTAAATCGAAAAGTAGTTTCCTTTAGGAAAATGAACTTGAATAAATAATTTTTTATTCCAAAAATTTTCCCTCTCTTCTTGGTTTTTTTTACTAACTTTTTGGTTCTCTTGACTTTTTTTTTTGGTTTTTCATTTTAGGCTATTGTTTTTTTATTTCTTTTCCAAAATTTTGGATTTATCAAGACTTTATTTGGATTTATTTGAATTTCTTAAGTGCATAATGTCATAACCAATTTTTTTTTTATTTTTTTTCCTATTTTCTATTTTCTTTTTTGTTTTTAGATGCCACCTATAACTCATGCCTAAATTCACTTTGCCAGTAGTATGTTTCATGGAAGATGCCCCATTTTAACAAACCACCTTTATGAATGTCATTGTAAGAAAAGAGTCATATTGGAATGAATAAGAAAAAAGGTTATATGAATTAACCCATTTATTGTTCAATAGACTTTCAGACAATAATTTTTTTTACTTCTAGTACATAATAAACATCATTCAAAGTTAAAGTTTTTCCAAAAGTGAATTCAAGGTCAATAGTCCTTTTGCCGTTGATTGTTGTTGTAGAAGAATTTCCCATGTAGAAGAAATTGTCATATTCACTTGGTTTGAATGTTGTGAACGTGTCTTTATCCTTGCACACATTTTTTGTTACTCCAAAATCAACCCACTAAGATTCATCATTTTCAAGCATGTTGATCTTGAAAATCATGGCAACAAATTTTTCAAATGTTTCCCCTTTTGAGGAATCATTTTTCTTCTATAGCAACTGACATTCTTTCTTGAAATGTCTTGGCTTACCACAATGGTAGTATGAGCCTTTCTTATTCTTCTTGAATTTAGGCTAGGTAGCAATTTGCTTAAACTTTGACTTCTTTTTGTCAGGCTTTTTAATGTCTATTTCCTCCAAAACATGAACTTTGGCATCATTAGAACCAAAATTATGTTCTTGCTTTCTTTTTTCCTTTTCAATTTGAAGACGATTAGCCAAAGCCTCAAGAGTGATTTCTTCTCTTTTATGTTTCAAACTTCTTTTGAAACCCTTTCACGATGGAGGAAGTTTGTTTATTATAGAGGACACAATAATTGTTTCATCCATGCTTATATTATACTGTTAACATTGATTAAGCATTCTTTCAATTTCACGTAATTGTTCAATCAAAGAATGACCATCAACCATAGGAAAATTATTGAAATGACTAATGAGAAATTTTTTACTTATTGCATCCTTGGTCATATACTTGGTCTCCAATTTGTCCCATAACTCCTTTGTAGTAGCCTTGTTTTGGTAGGTATCAAACAGGTTGTCAGATAGACTATTTAGAATATGGCTTTTACACATGTAGTCTACATTATCTCATTTCTACCTTTCTCTTGTTGCAGCAATAAATTCTTCTATTTCATTTTCTTTTGGCCTGAGAGTAGTCAGAACATATACAACCTTTAAGGTTAAAAATAGAAAATGCATATTCTTCTGCCATCTTCGAAAATTGCCACCATTAAAACAATCCAATTTGACAAAACTAAAAGCCAATTCCTTGAGTGTTGCTTTAGTAGTCATTGTTTAAAAATATGCACTTATCTTAAGGTTTTATTCGATTTAACAATGGCTACTAAAACTCAGGGAATTGGCTTCTACTTTCGTCAAATTAGATCATTTTGATGGTGGCAATTTTCAAATATGGCAAAAGAAGTTGAGTTTTTTACTTTCAACCTTAAAGGTTGTATATGTTTTGACTACTCCTAGGCTAAAAGAAATTGAAACAAAAGGATATATTGTTGTAACAAGAAAAAAACAGATAAGGGATATACAAACTATATGTGTAAAGGCCATATTCTAAATAGTGTATCTGATAGCCTATTTGATACATACAAAAATGAGGCTACTACAAAGGAGTTATGGGAGAAATTGGAGACCAAGTATATGATCGAGGTTGCAACAAGTAAGAAATTTCTCACTAGACATTTCAATAATTATCATATGGTTGATACACATTTTATGATTGAACAACTATGTGAAATTGAAAGAATGCTTAATCAGTTTAAACAATATAATATAAGTATGGAAGAAACAATTATTGTGTCCTTTATAATAGACAAACATCCTCTATCATGGAAGGACTTTAAAAGAAGTCTGAAACACAAAAAAAAAAAAAAAGAAATCACTCTTAAGGCTTTGGCTAATCATCTTTGAATTGAAGAGGAATATAGAAAGCAAGAATAAAATTTCGGTTCTGGTGATGCCAAAACACATGTTTTAGAGGAAAGACAAACTACAAAGCCTGACAAAAAGAAGTTCAAGTTCAAGTAGATTTCTAATGGGCCTAAATTCAAAAAGAATAAGAAAGGCTCATGTTACCATTACGGTAAGCCAGGGCATTTCAAGAAAGAATGTCAATTGCTATAGAAGAAAAACAATTCTTAAAAAAGGGATATTTCTAAAAAATTTGTTGCCATGATTTTGAGATCAACATGCTTGAAAATAACGAATCTTGGTAGGTTGATTTTGGGGTAAGAAAACATGTGTGCAAGGACAAAAGCATGTTGACAACATTTAAACCAAGTGAACATAGCAATGCCCTCTACATGGGAAATTCTTCTATTACAACAATCAAAGGCAAAGGGACTATTGACCTTGAATTCATTTCTAGAAAAACTCTAACTTTGAATGATGTTTATTATGTACTAGAAGTAATGAAGAACTTAGTATCTGGAAGTCTATTGAACAAGTTTGGTTTTAAACTTGTATTTAAGGCAGATAAATTTATTTTGTCTAATGGAGTAATTTTTATTGGGAAAGGGTTTATGTATGAGGGAATGTTCAAACTCAATATTATTAATAAAAGTAAGAATGCTGTTTATGCTTACATGGTTGAATCTTCATATTTATGTCATTATAGATTAGGTCATTTAAATTATAAAAAAATGCATGATATGAGTAAGCTTCTATTAATTCTTGAATTTAGTCAAAACATTAATAAATGTAATAATTGCATGTTGGTTAAGCTTACCAAAAATGCTTTTCCTAAAGTTAAAAGAAATACAAAATTACTTGAGTTAATTCATAGTGATGTTTATGATATGTATAGCTCTCTTACATTATTTGGAAAGAAATATTTTGTCACATTTATAAAAGATTATATTGGATATTATTATGTTTATCTGTTATATTCTAATAATGAAGTACTTGATAAGTTTAAAACATATAAATATGACGTTGAACTTCAGTGTGAATCTTTTATCAAGTGCTTGAGGTCAAAAAGGGTAGAGATTATTATAGTCCAAGTTAATTGAATCCACCAAAATAATCCATCAAGTTATTGCTCCTTATACACCACAATAGAATGGTGTAGCTGAAAGGAAGAACAAGGTCTTAATAGAAATGGTAAATGCAATCTTATCGTATTCTAGTCTTAGACAAGGATTTTAGGGTGAAGCTTCATAAACAGCTTGTCATATACTAAATAGAATTCCTAACAAATAAAAAAAAAAAACCCCCATATGAGCAATGGAAGAAAAGAGATCCAAATCTTAATTATTTAAAGGTTTGGGGATGTAGAGCTGTAATTAATATTATAGATCCCAAAAGAAAAAAGTTAGGTGAAAGAGGAATAGAATGCATATTTATAGGAAATGACAAAATAGTAAAGCATATAGGTTCATGGTTATTCAACAACCTCTCTTTTGTTGTAGCAACAGATTCTTTTGTTTCAATTTCTTTTGGCTTAGGAGTAGTCAGAACAGATACAACCTTTAAGGTTGAAAGTAGGAAATGCATCTTTTTCTGTCATCTTTAAAAATTGCCACCATCAAAATGATTTAATTTGACAAAACTAGAAGCCAATTCCTTGAACGTTGCTTAAGTAACCATTGTTGAACCAAATAAAACCTTAAGATTGTTAGAGCAAACACTAAAAATCTAGAATAACTGCTTTTGGTAAATCTAGAATTTTAAGGAAAAGATCCAAGGCGTGTAATGGTGCCTCTTTCCTTAAGGTTTTATTTGCCCTTACTGTATTATTTACTTAGTAGGTGTACAAAAGGGTTGCAAGCAATAACCTTGAGGATACAATGAAGCCTAGTGACTAACTATGTTTTGCATTGAGAAAATGAATCCACCAAGCAATCATTGATGCATCACAAGATCATTGAACTTCTATATAGGTTTTTGGCAGTAAAACTTTTATAAAAGAAATCTAGAGTTTGAAGAAAAAATGAGAGTTCCAAGAATTGTCTCTATATATTTTTAAAAAGCCATAGGAACCTTTTATAAACATATAAGTATCCTTTCCTACAAGCATGACTATCTATTTTGAATAGACAAAAACTGTCTATTTTTGAATTGTTGAAACTATTCATTTTGAACATTTTTATCTCTTTTTTTTAATAGACTTAACTATCTGTCTTTATTTTCTCTTTTCCAAAGTGGGATTATTTCCCATATTATACTTTTAAAATCTCTAACAATCCCCTACCATTTTCAAAATAATCTAAATTTATGATGACCTTGGAAATCAATTGCAAAAATGAAGGTATCTTTTGATTTGAACCTTCACTTAGTGAAAATAAATTAAAATTAACTAAAATCATATGGTAGACTGTGCTTTGAATTGGCTATTACATTTGGTTAATCGAACTTATCTCACACAATGATTTTAACACCTAATGAATGCTTAGTTAGTGACACATTTATGGCCATGTGTCTGCATCCTCTTTTCATGAGTGTTGTTAGAGCCAATCTCTTAAGCTCCTAGAAAGAAAATTAGCCAAATGGTCTTAAAAAATGTTGAATTTAAAGAAAGGAATTGAATCAAAGAAAGTAAACACATGAATTAACAAGATCAAAGTAAGAAAAGAATGGATCGATCACTTAGCAAAGAGAGATGAATCATCAAGTGCTATCACTAGTTGATCACTGCCATTGTTGTCACATCTTCAACTGAAACTTTCTAGAATTTTAGAAAATTTCTTGGAATGAATTTGAATGTGAAAATTTCCAAAATTTTAAGGCTATGAATTGAGAGTTTATAGAAAAAAAACTTGGATCAAAACTCAGAAGAATTGAATGAGAACTGATATGGAAACTACAACTAACTTAATGAAGCACTTTGCAAAACAACATTGAGTAATCAATGAAAAAGCATGAAATTGTGCAAGAAAACTTTAAAAAAATGGTAAATTGCATTGCTTAAATTTTAAAGTGCATGAAAATAAATGCAAATAAAGTAAATTTTGCTGGAAAATGTAAAGAATTTTCTCCCAAATAGCTCTTTAAAAAAACAATGAGAAAATTAACGAAAAAGTAAAATGCAAGAAATGAAAAGAATCTAAAAATACCAAAAACTCCCCCACTTTGCCAATCATCCCTCTTATTTATTGGTTAAAGATGATGTGTTCCAACCAATCATATTACAAAAAAAACCAACTAGGATGCCACATGTACAAGATATTTCCATGTCATCCAAGTTTTGCTTCATCCTAGTGGGCTTCTCTTCATTTCACTTCTCTTCATGCTCTCTACCTTTTTTCTTATTAGCCTAAAAAGTCAGAATTATGACCAATTAGAAGCCTCCAAATCACCAACTAAGTAGTTGCCCATTGGCCATTCTCTTTGAATCCAAGACTTGGCACCAATCTCACTTGATCATCAAATGCATTAAGCCGTTGGGACTTAACCCTTGTCTCAATTTTAGGCACCAATCATCCTTCTTTTAATCTTTAATTTCTATCCAATTAGAAGCCACTTAATTTCTAAATTAGCCTTGTAAAAATCTAGAAACTTCTAGCTTAATACAAGCTCCCAAAACTACACCTATGCATTGTATCCATTTTAGCTCATACATCTTTACTGCAAAGATGATAAAGCACTAATGAGTTAGAAAGAATATTTAAGAAAGGAAAACTATGAAGAATAAAACTTGAATTGAAGTTCAATTAAGGCTCAAATAAGCAAAGGAAGTAATGAAGGAAAAGGTAGGAAAAATCTCCCAAGTATGGCGTTGAAGCATAAACACACTAATTTCAGTCAAAGATAGCTTTTTACACCAAAATGTATCCAAAATAAGTCCAAAAACTGCATATTTTCTCTTTTTCCATATTTTTATCTACATATTGAATATTTAACCAATTAGGAGTTTTTTTGCCATATTTTTTCAAAGAACAAGCAAATGTTCATTAGAAATTGCCCAAAAAAGGTATGATAAATTAATAAAATTTTAGTGCAATCCAACCCCCAAACCTGAAGTTTTGCTTGGCCTTATGTAAAATAAAACTAAGCTAGATTAGAAATTAACATTATAGATATCAGAATACATGCTTCAAATATTATATTCTTAGAAGTTCCTTAAAAATTACATGATCAGTATAACCTAGGAAAAATCATAAACATAGTTTAAACACCAAGACTCATTCATGAGTTAGCTCCCTTTAAAATTTCAATTTCCATGTGTATTTGTGTGAATAGTTAGTCTCATATCAATGTATTTTATTCAATTGAAATTATGCAAACATGAAATTTAACAAATCACCTCAAAGCATGCATAAATTTCATAAGTTTGCTCTTCACATACTCTATCCACTAATGTAGCCATTGTTAGCCATAGATCAATAGGTCTTTATTAGGCTTGTATTGTCAAGCTAAGGTTAAAATATGATAAAGGAAAATTTAGGCTCATAACCCTACACATGCATTACTTAGGATATTTTTCTTTGATGAAAGAGCTTTCATGAGAATTGTACACCCCCAAACCTAAAGTTTTCTTTCTTTCTCCTTTCTTTTCTTATCAAACAGCAACTTCTTAATGATTTGCATATATACCTTGTTATTTTCATATTTTCACCATTTTTTCTCTCTTTTTTTCTCAAATAGAAACTTCTTAGTGATTTGCATATATGTCTAGCTATTTTCACATTTTCACCAATTTTCTTTATTATTCTTTTAAAAAATTTTATTATTTTTTATTTGAAATATGTTTTTAGCTTTTCTTTTCTTCGTTTGCGGACAAAATTTCACCCGTTTTTATCTTTGCAACTCTTAGCACCATCTTTCTCCCAAATGCACATAACTCTTTATTTAACTTTTCAAGATCAAAATGCACATAGGGTAAGGTAGAAAAATAAAGATAATAAATAAAGTCTAGGAAATATCATGTAGGTTAAAACAAAGAAAGGATATACAATAGCTCAAATGGAGTGACTAAGGATAAACATATAAGGGTTAGCTTGAAAGGCTCAAATGATTCAAAGATAGCCTAAATCATATTCTTAGTTAAGTGTAGTCTATATTTTAGCCTTAAGATATACTCAAACAAATTCTAAAATAAGAACATAACCTTAAAGATCAATGCAATCCCATATCTACATAAACCTTAACTAAACATTCCTACATCTCCATAATCAAGTGCTCAAGAATTTGGAAATATCACAATTAAAAATAAAGTACTCAAAAACTCGTCTCATGCTTTCACTACAATTATTCTTTTTGAATAAGTTATATTCAAAGTCAATCAAAGTCAATCAAAGTTTCTATTATTGGATTATGAGAAAATAAAAAATGGAAGTAATATATTGATTCTAAACATGACAAGTTAAGTTGAAAGCAAAAAATTTTAAAAATTTTTAAAAAAATTGCACAAAATTTCTCTCCCTCCAACTTAAGCGACACATTGTCCTCAATGGAAAAATAGAACAATAGATCACAAAAGAAAGAGAGATACTACCCTAAACATCTAAGATCAATTTTGCTTATGTAGCATTCTCTTCATTGTACCACACATTTCTTAAGCTTCTTGATCCTTGTATCTACAAAAGCAAAAAACAACAAACCAAAGGCATTACTTGTTCCTAATAGAAAGAAATATAAAACTAGTCCAAAGTATGCAAAACTAAAATTAAAAACTTGGGTTGCCTCCAAAGAAGTGCTAGTTGTAGTCAAGTTTGACTAACTACTAAATATCTTCATCCTTGTAAATTTACCACACCTTTCTTTGTAGAAGCATCTATCGTGATGTCTTGGGACTCGAAGGTGGATTGACCCAAAAGCTAAACAAAATGAGATAGAGATGCTAGAAAATGCAAAGGATGAATATGGAATGGATACCTTCAAGCCAGGCACCAAAAATTTTTCCTCTATTTCTTTTTCACATTTTTTACTCTCTTTTTTTTTGTGTTTTTCATGTTTTTAGCTCCTCTTTCATGCAGTAAAAAATCCCCCCTTGAATGAAGAAAAAGCCAAAAAAACATCTTACAAGATTGAATATGGAACCTAGGATTAAAAACCTTCTACTGGCTTATATTTTACCCTTATTGTCATTTCAAGAAACCAACTTTCACCATTAGATCCACCTTCCTAATATGATCTAATGGTCCACATTATTCACTACAAAGGTAAGATTTTTACAATCCCTAAATCATAAGAAAAAAAACCATTCTGCCCTTAGTGTAAGGTTTTTGTTATTTTGGTCATTTTCTTAGAAATCAATGTTCCTGTGCTCATTTTTTAGACTTTTAAGCATAAAAAATAATGAAATATTATGAAAGTGAGATCTGAAAATTTTTGTGAAAATTCAACCTTAGGAAGATCAAATTACGAAAATACCCTTAAAAGGGTATTTTGGTAATTTCACACCTCTCAAGGTACTATGATGCTTCTGAATGAACCAAAATCATCAAACATTATAAATCATGATCTAGAAAGTTTTACAAAAAATCAACCTCTGAAAGCTCAAATTACAAAAATACCCCTAAAAGACATTTTGATTGTTGTTTTACACCTCCCAAGGTACAATCAACATTTTCAACATTTTAAAATCCATCAAATATTATAAAATCATGATCTAGAGCTTTTTGAAAAATTTCAACCTCAAAGAGGTCAAATTATAAAAATACCCTTAAGGGGCATTTTGGTAATTTCAAACCTTTAAGGTGCGATTTGGGTTTTAGTGTATCAAAAATATCAAATAACATTCATTTATAATCTAGAAGTTTTCACAAAAATTTAACTTTGAGAAAGCCAAATGACCAAAAATACCCTTAAATGTGTTTTGATAATTTTACACTTCCCAAAGTGCAATCTAACTTTTTAGTGTTTTAAAAATCATAAATTTCCATTTCAAACCATATTCCATTCAATTTTGTTATGAATTTTGAGGATTGGCCCAAATTCGATATGTTTTTATTGAGTTTAACCAAGTTTGACTGATTTTGATTTTGTTTAACCGATTTTGGCCGAAGTTGACTTTGGGGTATTCAAGTCAAATTGATCCAAAATTTAATTTGAAAAGCTTGGAAAAATGTTGGATTTGAATCGAGTTAGATTTTAAGAACTTTACAAATGGTCAAAAATTTTGCCCAAACAAAATTAGGTGTTTATAACTACCCTTATTTGCATATTTCTGAGAATAAAAAGTAATACAAAGACTAGAGGCACCAATTTTGTTCGGTGTTAAGGGCTGAGAGGAAATGTTTTTGTGCTGTCTCTTGCTTTCATGTTAGAGAAGGTCTTTTTTCTTTTTGTGGGAACCTATTTGAAAATGGATCCTATAAAATAGGCATCAAACTTTAAAAATCTATTTGAAAAAGGCTATAATAAAATAGGCATCAAACTTTAAAAAAAAAAAAATGTTTGAAAAGGGCTCCTATAAAATAGGCATTGAACTTTTAAAAAAATCTGTCTAGAAAAGGGCTTCTATAAAAAAGGCATCAAATTTATAAAAAATCTATCTAGAAAAGGGCTCTTATAAAATAGGCATCAAACTTTTAAAACAAAAGTCTGGAAAAGGCTATTATAAAATAGGTTTCAAACTTTAAAAAATTTCTCTAGAAAGGGCTCCTATAAAATAGGCATCAAACTTTTTAAAAAAATTGTTTAAAAAAGGCTTCTATAAAATAAGCATCAGACTATAAATATATGTCGAGAAAGGGCTCATATGAAATAAGCAGTAAACTTAAAAGAATTTTATCAGGTGCTAGTTAAACTAGGCTTAATTACCTTCGGCATCAGCTAGATTGGACTTAATTCTTGTTAATGCCAACTAAATTAGGCTTAATTCTCTTTGTGCCAACTAGACTAGGCTTAATTCTCATCTCAATGTCAACTAAATTGGGCTTGATTCTTATATCATTCCAAAATTTTTTTATATTCATTCTTTCTATGAACGCATTCTGATTATCACATCTCATTTTTACTTTCACTTTTTTAGCAACCCTTCCTCTTTTGCAGGTTCTCTTTTTTTTTTTTCTTTTTTTCTTTTCCTATTTTCTTCTTCTCTCTCTTTCTTTTTTTTTTTTATAAGAGCTCATATAAACATAGGTAGGTGACTATAAAAATCAATTTTGAAAAGGGCAAATCTAGTTTCAAAAAAGTTTGAAAACTTTCATTTTAAAAGTTGGGTTGTATAGGAAACTTTAGAATAGATTTTGATCTTCTTTAGAGGATTATTTCTCATATTTGGTTTTAGGATTTTTTGTTTTTTTCTTTTTTTTTACAAAAAGGGTTCATTTGTTTAGTGGATTTGTTTCTTCAAGGTCAAACTCAATTTGCATGCAATGTATATGATGAATGCAAGGAAAGCATTATGATTTCAAATTTGTTCATATCATGCCCTTGTATTATAGGAAACAAGATTTTTATGATTACAATTATTCTTCAAATTTGCAGTTCTGGCTAGGCCATCAATAGTCAAACATGACCTATCTAATTGAAGTTTTTTTTCTTTTCTTTTTTCAAAACTTTTTGCCTTGACCTCTAATGGTTATGTTGTGAAATTTTACCAAAAGCATTTTCCTTTCCTTTTTCCCTTATCCCTGTCATTCATCTTTTTAGTCATCCTTTCTGTTTCTCCCATCATTATCCTTTGGTCAATCATCATTCATTTTCCCCCATTCAAATTGATGTCTTTTACTTGGTATCATTTCCAATTTTTCTTCCCTTACTTTTCTTTTCTTTAAGAGCCTAAGTCTATTTATCTCAGTTATCTTAAAACCTTCTATATGCATGTTTCAAGTTTGATTATGAGAATTATCATTCAATATCAACAATATCATGTTAAATGCAACACTTTTTCAATCATTGATGAACAAAAAGGTTTGAATGAAAAGGACAACAAGGTGTTCATTGAAGTTATGGAGATTTGATCTAAAAACTAAGTGGCTAAAAGGGAATGAAAGTATAATTAAGCATAAGAGAAAAGTAAACAAATGAAATGGTAAAGAGAAACTATTTTCAAAACTAGCAAATACTAAACACAGATCATTCATTTTTTATTTTTTTTCAAGAATCTTGTCTCATCAATCTTTTTGAGTAATGCTGACTCATTGGTGGTAATGCTACCCCCTGACTTGTAAACTAATGATCTATCTTCTATTTTCTCTTCTATGAACCAATGAAGATGCCTTTTATTTTTTTCTAGTTCAAGCTTGGAATCCAATTTCCTTTTTTTTACCTAAATCATTTTTTTAAGGTTTTAACTTAGATATTTCCTTTTGTGATCTAGATCGCCTTTTTTGGGTTTTCAACCTGGACCTTCCATTCTCTTTTCTTTTTATTTTTTATTTTTTCCTTTTTTCCTTTTTTTCCTTTCCATTTACTTTTTTTTCTTTCATTTTATCTTTATCTTTTTCTTTTTCTTTCATTCTTTTCTTTTTTTTCAAGCATAGTATTTCTTGATAGCTTATGAGTTTATAAGACTTGATAGTTCATCTCCATCCAATTTTTCTTAAATCAAGGCTACTTTATAGAATACCTTTTTGACTATATATGGACCTTCCTAATTGGGTGTCCATTTTTCCCTATTATCGTGTTGATTTGACAATATCCTCTTAAGGACTAATTCCCAAGCATCTGGGCTTCATTTTCTTATGATGGGCCCTTATCATTCTTTTTTGGTACATTTGGTCATGTTTGAGTGCTACTAGCCTTTTTTCTTCAATCAAATTTAACTATTCAAAATGGTTATGAACCCATTTAGTTTCCTCTAATTGTATTTCCATCAGAACTTTTAAAGAAGGGATTTCAACTTCAATTGGCAAAACCACCTCCATTTCGTATACCAAAGAAAAAAGAGTTGCCTCTATAGAGGTATGGGTTGATGTTCTATATGCAAGTAAAGCAAATGACAACTTTTCATGCCAATTTTTATACGTTTTAGTCATTTTTTCAAAATCTTCTTGATATTCTTATTAGTGGCCTCTATTGCCCCATTTATCTTTGGATGATAGGGTGCCAAATTATGATGGCTAATTTTGAATTGAGAGCAAACTTTTTTCATCATTTTGGTATTCAAATTGCTAGCATTATTAGTGATAATCCTTTAAGGCAACCCATAACAACAAATTATTTCCTTTTTCACAAATCTGCACACTACTGATCGAGTTACATTGGCATAAAATGCTACTTCCACCCATTTTATGAAATTGTCAATTACAATAAAGATGAATTTGTGAAAGTTTGAAGCTTTTGGGGTGATGGGTCCAATCACATCCATTCCCCATATGAGAAAGGCCATAGAGGTACTAAAACATGCAATGGTGCAAGAACATGGATTTTATTTGCATAGATCTAACAATTATAGCATTTTCTTGCATAATTGATATAATCACTTTCCAAGGTCATCCAATAGTAACCTGCTTTCATTACTTGTTTGGCCATCGTGTGTCATTGGCATGTGTCTGGCATATCCCTTCGTGTACTTCTTTGAGTATTTTCCTTGCTTCTACAGCACTCACACATCTCAATAGAATTTGATCCCAGCTCTTTTTATATAATGCTACCCCATCCAATACAAATCTTATTGCCAATTTTCTCAAAATTCTTTTTTCATTCTTTGATGTGTGTTCAGGATACTTTTGGTGCTTAAGATAATGCATAATTTCAAAACACTAGGGCTAGTCATCAACTTCTTATTCTACACTCACCTAATGTGCTGGGAAATCAAAAGTTTGTATTCTAATAGGTTAAACTTCATTGTTTGCATTCATTTTGAACATAGCTTATAGCTGATAATGTGGCCTGAGCATCAACTATTTGGTTTTCTTCTTAGGCACATGTTAGAATTGAATGTCTTCAAATCGCTTTACCAATCGAGTAATAAATTTTTGGTATAACACCAACTTTAAATTCTTTGTTTCCCATTCAATGTTTAGTTGATAAATTATTAATGCCGAATCCCCGAAGACTTTTAAAACCTTGACTTTTCTATCTAGAGGCATTTACAATCCTAAGATGCATGCTTCATATTAAGCTATATTGTTGGTGCAATAAAAGGATAATTTTGTAATGCCAGGGAAGTATTCTCCTTTAGGAGAAGTCAATATAGCTCCAATGCCATGCCCCAAAGCATTTGATGCCTAATCAAAAAATATTTTCCATACAGCATCCACATGTTCTACTTTTACTATTGATAAGATAGCCATAAGATCTTCATCTTTAAATTTAAATTGCATTGGCTCATAAGTATCAGTAACTCTATTAGCTAAAAAATCAACTATGGCACTCCCTTTAACAACCTTCTAAGCCATATATATATCATATTTAAAGAGTAGTACCTGCCATTTTGCTATTCTTATTAATAAAGATGACTTTTAAAATATGTACTTGAGGGGATCTAATTTTGATATCAACTAGGTTGTATAATGCAACATGTATTGCCTAAACTGATGAGTAGTCCTTACCAAAGCACAACACATCTTCTCAAGCTAGGAATACTTGACTTCATTATCAATATATTTCTTGCTTAGGTAATAGATAGCATGCTTTTTCTTGCTCATGTCATCTCTTTGCCCTAGTATACATCCTATAGAGGCTTCATTCACGATCAAGTACAATATCGAAGGCTTTTCTACCATAAAAAGTACCACACTGACAGGTTCACCAAATACTCTTTAATCTTATCAATGCTCTTTGGCATTCTTCATTCAATTTTTTGAGATCATATTTTTTCAACAATTTGAAGATAAGGTCACATTTTGTTGTGAACTAAGATACGATTCAAGCAATATAATTTAATCTCCCTAGGAAACTCCTCACTTTTTTCTATGTTCAAGGAAAAGTCAACTTTGTGATTGCCTGAATTTGGTTGGGATCTACCTTAATTCCTCTCTCGCTGAGCATATATCCCAATAACTTTCTTGATTTCACCCAAAAAGTGCACTTGGCTAGATTCAATTTGACTTTATATTTAAGGAGTCTTTCAAAGAGTTTCATAAGGTTTTTTGCAAGATCTTCACCTTTTTAGGACTTTACAATCAGATCATCCACATAAACTTCTATCTCCTTATGCATCATATCATGAAACAAAGTGACCATAGCTCTTTAATAGGTAGCACCAACATTTTTCAACCCAAATGGCATGACTTTATAACAAAATGTTCCCCACATAGTCAAAAAAATGGTTTTCTCCATATCTTCCTTTACCATCTTGACTAATTTTACCCAAAAAACCTATCTATGAAGGAAAATACTAAATGCTTTGTCGTATTGTCAACCAAAGTATAAATATAAGGCAATGGGAAATTATCTTTAGGACTAGCCTTATTCAAATCTCTATAACCCACACACATTGTCAGCTTTCCATCCTTATTCAGAACTGGAACTATATTGACCACTCATTCGGGATATTTAGCCACAACCAAAAAGCTAGCATCAAATTACTTTTTGACTTCTTTTTCAATCTTTAATAGCATCTCTGGTTTTATACGCCTTAATTTTTGTTGTATTAGTTTAGAATTCGGGATCAGTGGCAATTTATGCTCTACAATATCTATGTAAAGCCCTGACATATCTTGGTACGACCATGCAAACATGTTTATATACTCTTTGACTAATTTTTCTAGTCTATTCCATTCTTTTTATGGAAAGAAAGTACCAACATTTATCTTTTTTTATTCTCATCATCCGTCAAATTAATCAACTCTACTAGCTCTTGATGGGGTTTTTTTTTTACTTTTTCCTCCTACTTACTAGTCTAATTAGATCAGGATGTAAGATGCAATCCTCTAAATCTTCATCATCAAACTCATTAACTTGAACAAAATTCTCAAAATTAAACTTGGAATAATCATCATGATCATCCATGATCAGCATTTGGAAACCTAAAAATTGTTAAGATCACAAGGATATAGATGGATATTTTGGCAAAGAATCAAAGACATATTTGGAAAAAATAATAATAACAACAACACACTAAGCCTTATATCCTATATTCTACATTTGGCTGTATGAAACACCCAATAAGAGTATTAAATTAGGTTGTAGTTTGAATTCTCTTATACAACTCATTTCTATTAACAACTACCTTTTATCTAAGTTCTTAATCATCATATCATTTTTTATTACTTGCATCCATATCTTTCATGGTCAACCTTTAGATGTTTTGATCTCTCATAGACTTAGAAACTCAATTCTCTTAACAGGTGCATAATTAGGCCTATGTTTCATATGAAAAATGCATTGTATTCAATATTTTATTAATGATACTAAAAAATAAACCTATACAAACTATCCACTTGCCATTGGGCAAAGGCAATTGGATTCGATGCAAGGATAACTATAGTAAGTAAACTAGTCTCAATCATTCATCCTCTTCTTCTTCATTGTAGAACTCAATAATTTCAGTATCCATTAATCTTTGAACTGTTTGTTTAAACTTACAATAATCCTAGATTACATGATCTTTCATTATGCCATGGTATTTGCAAATTCGATTAGATTCCAAATGACTAACATCAATCTCAAAGCCTACTACTTGGATCCTATCAACCTTTACTAAACAAACATATACCATTTCTAAAGGATTCTTCACCTATTTTATCCATCTTTTGACCTTTTACCATTTTCTATTGCATTGGTCATTCTTTCGATATGGTTGGGCAGTGGATTCCTCCAATATTGGGCCTTGTATAGATATTGAAATTGAGCCACCCATCCTTTATCAATGCTTGCACTCTATATTTCAAAGTAATATAGTATTCTACATAATAGCCTACAACACCAAAATGATATTCACATTGAGCATTGGGGTTATACCATTTAAGATACAATGGTTTAAGAGGTTGGATGGGAATTGGGGCAATGAGGTGGCTTTTTAGAAGTTAAGGATAAAGATCAATCTATGACATGGGAATCAAGTCAATAGGAATTCTTTCTTAGATGGTGCAAGGATTTTTTGTTTAGGGGTTGGGTTACTTTGTGGAGAAAAAGGTCATGCAGTTGAGGTAGGAGTGAATTAGGGAGCTCTAGGTCTGAAGTTAGGTTGATATGTTGATGGTGGTAGTGGTGTATATGGGTATGGTGCTTGGGATATTTGATTGGCAGATGTGTAGTAAGGTGTGTATATGGGATATGAATGGTAGGGAATGAATTAAGGGCTAGAGACGATCATTTCATGGGTTTCAAATTCTTTCTTTCTAGTTGCTAGATTATTTTTGGTGTCTGAGGCCTTTTGACTATCAATCTTGCCATTTTTTATAGCATTCTCAATCATATCACCTAATATCACCATATCTGCAAAAATTTTGGTTGCATTACCCACTAACTTATTATATTATGGAGCTTTCAAGGTAGTAACAAAAAGAATAGTGGTTTCTTTTTCTGTCAATGGTGGTTGAACTTGTACAGCCATATCTTTTTGACCTATGTGCATATTCTTTGAAAGTTTTAGTTGCATTTTTCTCCATATTCTACAAGGACAACTTATTTGGCGCCATATCCTCAACAAGCTTATACTATGTTATAAAAGCCCTAGCTAAATCTTTCCAAGAATGTATCTTGCTACAATCCAGTTGAACATACCACATGGTAGCAAATCTGATAAAATTGTCCTGAAAATAGTGTATCAATAGCTTGTCATTTTGGGTATGACTGGTCATCTTCCTACAAAACATTATGATATGAGCTGAAAGGCATTTTGTTCCATCATATTTCTTAAATTTTGGAACTTTAAATTTTGATGAAATCACTAAATCGCATACTAAGCTCAACTATTGAGCACCACATTTCCATACATATCATGCCCTTTTATGGCTTTCAATCATTCTTCTAACATATCATACTTATTCTTCATTTTAGTGCTTTCCACTAGATCAAATACCCTTTTTAGTTTTTTCTATTCTTTTAGATCATTAAGGTTTGGCATGGGATTAAATGGAGTGGATCTAGGATTGATATTCACTTTGACTAGTGATGGTCTAGCAAAAGTACCAGCATATTGTTGATGAGTGGCTGGTGGTGTCTAAGTAACATGCGAATAAGGATATGTGAACCTAGCATATATTGGCTTTTCTATGGCGATTTCTTATTTTTCAATAGTGCCTTTTCCTTTAACCAAGCCAACCAACATTTATTTTAACTTTGCTATCTATCTATTTATATTTTGTTGAATTTTCAAAACTATTTTCCTAATCTTTTCTTGGGCCCTTTCCATCTTGTCTACTCGATTGACAAATTCACCTTTCATGAATCCTGCACAAGTTTAAGTGTTGTGGGTGTGTAAAATGAACTGGTCTCATTTCTTTGGAAGTGCTATCCTGAAACCTTTTATTGATTCCAAAAGTCAACAATGCAGATATGAATCTTATTATTGGCCATGAGAGATAGTTTAAAAATCCTCCCATATTTAGGTAAGACCTTTAACAGTATCTCTTTGCTTTAGAGGTTTAATGAAAATATACTTGCAATCACCATCCCTTATCCTTAGCTAGCATGAAAAACCATGAATTTAGACAAATCATGCATGCAATGCAATTTTGGTTTTATAATTATTATTAAGAAGGAGCTTAAATTCCCTCATATATTTAGGTAAGGTTATTTAAAGACATTCATCCCACCTCAAAAGTTTGGTGAAAGTAATATTCACATCCATCATTCTTTTTCATCTGCACCTTTAAACATATTTTTAAATATAAGCAAAGATATTCATTTCTAGATAATTTAAATCAATAGAAGTTCTTATTCATTTCAAAAATTTCCAGTTCTACATATCAAGATCTTTCTTATAACAAAGGTCATAAATATACTGAACTTGTTTATATTGTCCCTTTGCTTCTTTCAAAAACTCTAAGAAAAGCTAGTTATGACTACTAGTAGGGATGACTTTTTATTTCAAAGCTTCTACCTTCTCCATCATTACCTCGACCTGTTTGACTACCTTTTGGATCTAAGTACTAAGGTGGTCAATATACATCTATCTCTCTTAACTCTCAGTCTTCTAATACTCATAGGCTTCTATCTCTTGATTACAGACTTGTTTCTATTCAACCTTATTTTCTTGCCATTCTCTGTGTAGGCAAGGAATTTAATCCTTGTTTTCTTGTAACTACATCTCCATGGCCTTGATTTCTATTCCTAGTGCATCTTTTTCCACTTGAGTATTTGATCGCCTGTTCTTCTCACATCTTAATTCTTCATTCAATTCTTCATTCTCTCTATGCATTTTGCTTAATTTCCTTTTATATGCTATAAGGGCTTTGTGTGAGTCCTTCTTTTCTTACACTGTCATATTGATTTTTTCATTACTACCCCAAGCCCTCTACTTTCATAAATGAACTTCATCCCGAAGCTACTCTATCTCATCTTAATCTTTGTTTTCTTTTACTTTATCTTTTAACTAAGCCTTGAATCACTGGTTTTTCGAGTGTAAATCCTTAAGGTCACTTTGAGCCAAATCCATCTTCGAGCCAAATCTTTCTCCTTTGTCATCTTTTCCAACATGTCCTTTTGTACACCATTTTTATACTTGACCTAACCTATTTCTAGTTATAGCCTTTGGTTTTCTTACTTTCACTTTTTTGTTTCGACTTCAAACTCTTTCCTAGCAATCTCTAGTTTGATAATGGTGACTTAGCCCATAGGTCCATTAGCTATACTAACTCCTGATCTGCCAGCAATAGCAAATCATTGACTTACTTGGCTCACCAAACTAGGCATCTTGGGGCTACATCATCGTATTTCTCTCTAATTCTGACCTTACTATATGCCCCCAAGCTTTGGTGATGATATGCATTTTAGCCATGCAACTTTCTATGCCATAGTCAAACTCTACCTGATCTAATCCTTAAGTCTTCAGGATAAAATGCTAGGACCCATACTATCATCTAACTATCAATAGTGTATAATTGAAGCCTCCTCAAATACCAGGCAATGAAACCCAAGATTGATCTCCACAACCATACATAATAGAAACTCCAAGCATCCAAGGTGCTTTCCAAGTCACCACTTCTCCTTCTAAGCTTTGAAAGAAAAACATCCACTATTCCTTTAAAAGATTGGTAAGCCATTCCTTTGTATTGAACTCGACTAATAGTGCTAGGACTCTTATATAAATCAATAACAAAGCTCGATCGATACTCTAAAAATGGCTTTAAATCCACACATACAATAATTGAATTCAATAAATTGATTTTCCTTTTCCCTTCTTTTGGTAATAATTCAAAGATCCAATGGTTTCTACCAAAATTGTCAGTGAAAGGTTAATATTCTATTCCAACTACACGAAGAAGTCCACAACAGATGCACTATATATCCTAAAGTTCTTGGAAATATCACCAAATTATAAACAGCCAAAGTAAACATATCTATGACTTCATCTTCATTCAAACTTTGAAGCATGATATCTCAAAGAAAAGTCCACGGTACCCCTTTGTCAGATCTCTTTTTCTTCTCAACCACCTAAACATCGACCCCTCTTATCATTGCTAACTTTTTCTTATATCTAGTCAACTTTTATGCTTTCTAATATACTCTATTGAACTTGGGATGCTCTAAGTGTAATAGGGCAGAATATTCTTCTATAGTATGTATCAAGTCTTATTTGTTGAATGTGAAGCACCGATATGCTGGATTCCAAAATCTTATGATGACTTTTAACATCTGATCATTAGGTTTTAATGGTACTAACAAAGTAAAATCCTATACTTTGTTATGAAGGCTGACTTCACTTTTGGACTCCATCAATTCCAAATACCCTCTAAATCCATCATATCATTTCTTCTCAAATCCAAATAAACCATCTCCGGCAATTTCTAAACATACCCATCTATCAAACAATCCCCTTCTATCTGTTGCCTATTTTTTTACTAATCATTGACTTCCCAAAATGTCTTACTTGTTGAAGATCCTACTCAAGACTCTTAAGATGCCATAAGAACTTTTATTAACAAATAAATAAACAAAGAAAATAAGAAAACATAGAAAAATTAGTATAAAAAATTTAAAGAATGCAATGTAAAAAATAATTAACAAATAATTTCTTTTATTCCATTTTTTTAGTGATTTAAAGATTTATTTTTTTATTTTTTTTCTTTTTTCATTTCTAATGATTCCCTATGTCTTTTATTAACAACAATAAATATAGAGTTATCAAATTAACAATAACATGAAAATGAGAAAGGCAGGAGGTGTTCCTTCACGTGACCAATTTTAGGTAATTTCTATGGAAAAGGTGTGGCATGGCTCTACCTAGGGCTAGCTCCCTAAAACTTACTATGTGCTAGGTCAGGAATTGACACATTTAGGATTCCTAAATTGCTCCTCACATCATTGTCCATTACAAACTAGTGTGGCACCTTGACCCTCACCCATTACAGGCTACAAATAGATAAGGTTCAATCTAAGTAGGAGTGTTTCACTAGCTATTGCTGACACCTCACAAGGGCATAGCTACTTTACTTCCTCCCAATTAGAGTTAGAGCCTAGGTATAGAGCTTATGCTGAAACGCAAAGTGAGTGTGTTTGAAGGAACAATTAAACCTTTCACATTTTCCTAAACTACCCCTATCCTAAATGCCTCATTAATATTAGGAACAAAGTAAAGAACAACAATATAAAATAAATGACACAATTTAAATATACATGAAATGAAATAATTAAAATATTCATGAAATGACATAAGTAAAATATACATGAAATGAAATATTAAAATATGCATGCAATGATATATTTACAATAGCCATGAAATGATATAATTAAAATATGCATGAAATAACATAATTAAAATATGCATGAAATGTAAAACACACACATTTTTTTTAATATTTCATTTTCATTTTTCTTTATTTTTTTTTCACTTTTCCATTTTGTTTCATTTTATTTTGTATTTTCATTTTTCCATTTTTTTAGATTTTTTTAAGAAATTAAGGAATTAAGATTAAACACTAATTAGACCATTAAACCAAAAGTAAGGATAACATGCAATCAATTTTTGGCCTTACTCTTTAAATGTAGCTTTTAGTGGATTTGCCAAGCTGTTGCAACATCTCGGGACCTAGGGTTGGGCTGACCTAAAAACTGAACGAATGGGAAACTTTTGGAAAATGGGAGGATTAAAAATATTTCAAATAAAAACAAAATAAAAAGAGTTGCTACAAGTCTTTTTTAAAGTGTGATTAGCCACCAAAACGTTTTTAAAAAGAACAAATTTATGATCTGTAAAATCATAATTGAGTCCAGGAATCAGTTACATGTGGGGAAGGATTAGCACCCCCATAGTGCTCGTCAAAGACGGTACTAATTGATTGCATATTATCTTTTAATTTTAATTAAAATGTTTTTATTTACTTAATGTTTAAAATTAATTCATTTTTTTCTTTTCTTTTCTTTTTTTTTTTGTTTTGAAACAAGAAATAGATCAAATTTAAAACAAAACTTTTTTTCTTTTAAAAACAAAACCAAATCAAATTCAAAACAAAACTTTTTTTTAAAATTTTTGAATAAAAGAGAAAACACTTTAAATATCAAAGTACTTTTTCTACTCTTCTATAATTTGGCAGAGCTTAAAAAATATTCTTAATTTAAAAGTTTTCAAATTGTCCCACAAAACCAAGATAACACCTCATATAAATAATAATCATTGAGAGTTCTCCTATAGTTAGACAAGATTTTGATGACTATATGTACTTAAGAGATTATCTTATTTTAAAATATTTTTACTTAAAAACCCAATTTTAAACAAACAATACATGAGAAACATGAACATAATAACATGTGATGAATGCATGACAATATAATATGAATGCATGGTAATATAAAAATCCACATGATACAAGATAAAATGTAATGCAAATACATTAATGATTTTAGGGTTCGGGGATTGGTTTAGGGTTTAAATTAAGGTTTAGGGTTAGATTTTAGGGTTTGGGTTTAGGGTTAGGTTTTAAGATTGGGTTAAGGGTTTAGGGTTATGTTTTAGGATTTGGGTTTAGGATTTAGGATTTGGCTTTAGGTTTAGGGTTAAGGTTAGGGTTTAGGGTTGGGATATAGGGTTTGGATTTAGGGTTTAGGGTTTAGGGTTTTGATTTAGAGTTTAGTTTGGGGTTTGGGTTTAGGGTTTGTATGTAGGGTTTCAGTTTAAGGTTAAACAAAAAAAAATTTTTTTTGGGTTTTATGGAAATGGGAATAAAATAAATGCAAGATTGCAAGAATGCCATTAATGAATGCATGTGCCAAATGCATGACCTAGAAACAAAATTACATAATAAGGTATTTTCAAACTTTATAACACAAACATGAAATGCATAAAAATTCAAAATAAAAATGGATCAAACATGGAAACTTTAAATTTTGTTTGAATGTCCCACCATTGTTCATCATTAAACACAACCAAACAATCATAAAAGAATCATCAAAACAACTATCAAGTAACATTTTTTTTATGAAACTTTCTATCAACTTCAAACTGAGAAAATTGCTAAACACCATAAAAACATAGCATGAAGCAAAGATTAAAGAACAAAAAATCCATAAAACAAAAAACATGGTTCAGCCAACCCAAAACCTACCATTGCTAAACCTTTTGATATATATTCAAACATTTTACTTAATCTCATTTCATCCAAACATGCATGATTCATGTGAAAATCAAAGTAACAATTTCATCAAACATATAACGAACTAATATAGCTTGAAAATCTCATGAACAAATATATTATCAAAACAAGAATAAAATCTTCATTAGAAATATGATAAAGCCACATGGAAACTTGGAACTCATAACTAAAATATCATTTATCATCCATGAATCAAATAACACATATTCAACAAACCAAACACATTCAATTAAAGGAAAATTTTCAATGGCCGAACCTCTCTTGGATTTTCTTTAAGCATACTTTGATTGTATTCAATCCAA
>NW_019167856.1:0-75425 GCF_002303985.1 Durio zibethinus | reverse complement strand
TTACAACATATAGCCACATGTTTCAAGCATAGGTTTATTAGTTATTATCTGAAGAGCGACAACTTCCCAAATGTAATGAATTTGAGACCTGAAAGTTTAGTGAAATAGCTTAATTACTTGAAAAAGCAATTTACAAATTATTTGTTGAGTTGAAAGTTACTTGAAAAAAGTAAATTACTTGAACTAATACTTTCATATTACTAAAAAAACCGAGTTAATTATTTTGGAAAATTAGCAAATAAGCTTAATACGAAATGAAATAAAAGGAGAAGCAATGATCCATACAAAATAATATTTTTACACAAATCAGCATCATTACAGGAAGCATTCTTAAAAGCTATAAAAGTGACAAGGCAGTCATATAAAATTTCAATAAACATTACTGATATGCATAAATGATAATAAGAATTTACAAAATAATTCAAATCTAAATTTAAATTTAAAATGATAATGCTTAATAAAGTCTGAAGAACAAAAAGCAAAAAACAATATTCATTTGCATTAATCATTCCATGCTAACATACAATCTCCAAAAAAAAAAAAGAGCTAAACAAATGTTAATGTAAAACTCTAATCAATATTATGTCTTGTGATATTTATACCTGATTTCTTTATTAACTACAAGGCTCCATTGAAATTATTAAGTCTGTACCCATATTTCATCCTAAAATAATCACCATTTCATGGTCTACAAATTAAACTTCCACTAAGTGATTTGGGGTTTAATGCATCAACACACAAAAAGATGCTATAGTAAATGTTACAAAAATGATTATAAAAAAGCTCTAAAATGATTAGTTTCTATTAAATTAAAAGACTTTAGTACCATGTATCAATTTTTATGTTTTATTTCTTTGTAATTATTATGAGAAAAATGGATGGAATGGAATCACAAAAGCTAGTTTTCCATTTAAACCAATAACCAATTCACCACCAACACAGACATTTTAAATAAAAAACATTTACTTTCTGAAATAACTGTCACAACTATATCTGAAAAAACTTAAACTTTCTCCAATCTAAAGCATCATTTTATGAGCAGTATGAAGAAATTTTATAGTGAATTAGTGCAATAGACACATTAAGAGTTGGCTATGGCCATTGGTGTAAGATTAAAAAATACACATTCACATTAAAACCCATAAACAATTGATATTTACCTTAACAATACTTTTGGCACCAATAATCCCACGTTTGGTGGGCAAAACTACTTGAAAGATTCATATGTCAAGCGGTTTCTTCAACTTCTCATTCTTAAACAAAATTTTGATATTTATTTGTCATTGACTTGAGCTTTGCTTAATTGCCAGCATCATATTACAGTTATAGATTATACATTTTATAAGTGAAGAAATCAATTCATAGATAAAAGTTCATAAAAAACAACAAAAGGTTTTCTATTTAACCTTAGGATAGCCAACTCATTCAAGTATACATTTTTCCTTTTCCTTACTGTGTTGAAATTTTGTTCCTCAACAACTTTTTTAAAAGAAAAAAAATCTAAATTCACCAAAATGCCACATGTCTCACATAAGAAAAACTCAAAAAATAAGCAAAATAGTAATATTATCTAACTAAACCCACAATAGTCTAGCTATTACCTCTTTAGGTGATTATTTTTTTTGTCTATAGTTCATCTCTTTCTTTTTCTAACCATTATTTTTTGATGGTCGAGCCTTTCATTTGAGTACCTAAAAATAAAAAGATCATTTTTATCTAATTATTACATAAAAATTGATCCTTAAAATCTTAAAATGAAAAACTCTTTAAAATAACTTCAATACTTCACAGTATATAAGACACATAGATCCAATCAAAACCTTTATAAATATATAAAAAAACCTTATCATAAGTTTATTAACTTTAAATATGTTTATCCTTTTAAACATGTTTTATTTTCATGTCTTCTTTATTGCAAATTCAATAAACCACAAGCAACAGTCAAGATACAAACCACATAAAAAATCATCATACAAAAAATCAAACATTGACTTTTTTGATATAACTTTTATTAAAAATTAAGAAGTAACGATCATGAAAGTTTTATTTTAAAATTGTATACAACTCATAATTATCATAAAAAATAAAATGATCTATCACATGTCAACTATTGTTCAAATTGCAATATAATCTATTTAATGCTAACTCTTATTTTGGCATTTACATTAAATGCAAAATATCAAAGCATCTCACTCTACCACCACATTTATTAACAACAAAATTAATTTTCATATTTAAAACATGGCTTGGACATTTTCTACACATATTAGCTCATAATCTTTTTACCCCTTTAACCATAAACATAAGAAAATTTAAAATACAAAATCAAATAAGTAACAACCACCATCAATTATCATCATAGCAACCAAGATGCAAAGTACGTACATAACAAAAAAATCTAAAAATTATCATCATTATCATCTAAACATATACCTCTTCTAGCCACTAATTAATCGATAAAAATAAAAATTAAATATTGAAAAAGTACATGCCAATGAACCTCATATACTTCTTTACCTTTTTTCTTTTATGAGCATTGTAAAAAAATCCAGCAGTTTTTGTATATTTCTCTCAATTTCTACCTACTTCATTTTTTTTTATTTTCTGCAAGGAAAGAGAAAAAGTTGTTCAATTCCTTAATTGGTACTTTAAAACCCTATTTTCATAACATAAAAGAATCAAATTTAGTTGAAAAAATACCTAAACATAAGAAATTAAAAGATTACTTGTTATTGCTCTACTTGAGGAAGGCATATAACACCATATTTAGTAGTAATAGGTAGCAATAAAAAACACATTAAAAATTACTATTTATGAAAACTTATAACTCTTTTACAAACTCATAGCTTGAAAGTTTAAAACAAACCTTACATTATCATTTCAACCAACCTTTATCAGAAATAAAGTCAATTCTATCTATCAAAATAATAATATAAAAGAAAAAAAAGGTGAGTATTAATCATAGTACAATTCATATTTAGAGTAAAATTTGATTTTTGGATATCAATGGGCAAATTCTACTTATTAAAAGATAAAGTCAATTCTACGTATCAAAAGAGAAAATCAATTTTACCTATCATAAGATAAAATCAATTTCATACCTACAAACCTAACAAATTTTCTCATAATATGTATTAAAACATCCTAATAGGCAAAAATCGATCCAAAAACTTATCCAACATTATAAAGAAAAAAATGAAAAATAGATAATATTTTATTTATCAACTTAGGCAACTAATACACAAAAATTTAACATAGCTAACTATATAGATGAATTAAATTAAATACTCCACTTAGAGGTTATCTTAAAATATGAAAAATAGCTATATGAAAAGAAAGTAAATATAAAAAAAATTAAAAAGAAGAAGAAAAAAGAAAGATAATTATCCTTTTTAATGTAGGTGTCATAAGTGATGATATGAGCTTCTTTATCTTTCTTTCCCTTTCTTTTTTATCTTAATCTCTTAATTGTCTTTTCATTTTTTTCACCAGCAACACTTTCTTTACAATGTAATGGCTTACATTAACTACTCTTTCTTTTCAAAGTAATAATTTACACTAATTCTTTTTTCTTTTCAAACAAAGAGTAATAGTTTCTACAACTCCCTTTTCTTGTTAATGGAATAATAACATCCACCAACTATTTTTTTCAAATATATCATTTCAAAGAATTTTTCAATAAGAGAAATAAACTTTAAAAAAATGTATATGAATAATTTTAAAAAATAAATTACTTATTTTCTTCATTCAATAGTTAGATTTCCATAGAAATTTAAAAAAAAAACAAGGTAATCTAATCTAACTATATATTATTTTTAATTGAACAATTTTGAAATTATGACGCATATTACTTTTTTTAAAAAAGTTTGACCTTTTAAGTTACAATTTTCATGCACGTTTTATAATAAAAAAATGTTGTTAAATAAATCTGTTTAAATTGTAAAGCAAACTTTTTTTAAAAAAAATTCATGTCTTCTTTTTCTTTGTTTCAAAACATTTTTTTCTCTTTTTTATTTTTAAGAATACATTGAGTCAAAGACAAAAAGCTTAAGAGTCCAAAAAAACCTTTAACAAAAAATTGAATAATCAATTTAGTCTCTAATGTTTTATTACAAACAATAAAGCCTTTATATTTTTGACTTCAATCAATTATGCCCTAAATTGGATGGTAACTATTTAAGCTATTAAGTGTAATTACACTTGATATTTATTAAATACATGGCACATTATGTGGCCAATTTTATTCCAACGTGACACATCACACGAAAATGGTGGCTTTTGGCTAGATTTTCTCATATTTTCAAACATTTGACATTTTATGATTGGTGGTAAGATAAGATTAAAAAAAAGATAAAAGAACAAAAAAGAAAATCGAAATTCCTAAACCCAAAATGAAAATCCATTGCTTCTTTCTCTGCATCTTCATAATTCTTTTTTAACTACATCATTTTTTTTTGATCTTTTGATATTTATCTTTATATCTCTTTACTCAATCTTCCTCTTAATCTTTTTAGAGTTTCATCTTCATCTTCATATTGTTACATTTTTTTCTTTCTATAGTTCAAAATTTGTAGTTAATGATTTTGTCGTCCTTATCATTTGTAAGTAGTCAGAGTAATGTGCATACATGAATGAAATGGGAGTATGAGGCAAAAACAGTCTTTTGTAATTGCAAATTGAAATACTTAAGATAGACAACAAGAAAAAGGATGAATATTGGTAAGATGTCCTACAGTTGTTCTAATTATAAGATTGGTGTTGTGAGTTTTTTAGGTGGCATGATGATCAATTCAGTGAAAAAGTCAAATCTCTGATATATTAGTTAAAAAAAAAAGGATGAGTTAAAGAGAAGTAAGGGTTTAGATTTGAAAAACGAAATCGATGAACAAAGCTTAATTAAAAAGCTGAAGTTAGAAACCAAACTAATGGCCAAGAAAATGAATTTGGCAATGAAAAAGGCAAATCAATTGAGAAGGAATAAAATATGTTTCATGTTGAGATGTTGATTTCTTAGGTATTTTTCTTCTCAATTTTTGTAAGTTATATTAAGATGTAACTTATGTTATGAATTTCTGTTAAAGGAAAAAGTTGTAAAACTATATTTAAATGTAGTTGGTTGATATGAACTTATGAAATTGTGCTTATAAAATTCTTACTTTGAAATGAATTATCTGAATTCAATTTATGAATTTCATTTATTGATATGAATTTTTCTATTTGGTAAAAAAAAATAATTCATTTAACTAAACAACCAATTTCAAATGGTCCTTTATAAGTCACAAAATGTTCACATTATAGAAGACCCAAATGATCCTTCAATCATTAACCAACTATAAAAAATAATATTAAAACTATCAAAAACTATATTTCAAAAGAAAAAAGTTTATTAAAAACAACTAACTATTAAAATTCATATTTTAAAAAAATAAACAACTATCAATAGCCTTTAGTAGGAATCCATTGTCATATATAACTAACACAAAAAGAACCATTAAATTTTTAGACTTTTCAAACTGGTTTTGCTGTTGAACGAGTTTGAGATTATTATGTCCAGCTAGATTCTTTGTTGGCCTCCCCTTATTTTTCTTTTGTTTAACATCCTTCTGTTGTTGCAGTTGTCTTATGGTCATAGCTTTTTTTCTTTTTCATCTCAAGCTCTTCCCTTACCAAGTATAATTGAATGCAGCATGATCTTAAGCTCCAATTTGTCATTTTTGTGTTACAGTCATCTTACTTTCTCTACCTGACTGGCCATAAAGAATTTGTTTAATTAAAAGGCATGAAATTTAATTATAGGGATTATGGTCAATGAAGCATGTTTACTTACACTCCCACCTTATTCATCAATTTCTAGATTAGTATATAACCCAATCTCTTCCATTTGCTTTGTTTTTTGTCCAATTTGCTTATTTTTGGAATCAATTTGAAAACTATTAGAAAATAATCTTTTCCTTCATTTAACTGACTAAAACTGTTGGAGAAATACATGATGATAACTTTTCCTTTCCTTTTTTCTTAATTTTAGTTATTATGCTTGATTAACTATGACTCTAAAGCAAGATTATAATTTGTAAGTAACATAAAATTTTCTAAACCTCAATAAAATGAACAAAAACACATTCAAAATTAAGGGATAATTGTGTATAACTACACCTTTTCTTATCTTGAATGTGTTTGTGATGATTATGTATTCACCACTTCATGGATTGGTGATATTTGCTAAAATTAACAGGACATAAACTCTTTTTATGTTAAACTTAAAATACTCATTATTAGACTTTTCATAAAAAAAAATGAAATAAGTTTATCTATAATGAGCAGTTGATTGTTTTTTTTTTTTTTGAATAACTTTGCTTGTTGTGTCAGATTTGATCATAAAGTACACTTCATAATCATGCTTTTTTTGGTATATTTACCATTTTTCATTTTTTTGGCTCATTTTTGTCTTTGGTTCTTT
Organism: Durio zibethinus; assembly: GCF_002303985.1. The sequence goes on along the minus strand of NW_019167856.1, from coordinate 68,968 downwards.
TCCTTTTAGGTTTATTGGCATGACTCTAAAATATGAAGGATGAATTAAATCTATATCTTGTGACTAAAATTTCTTCTTTCTTATTGGCTGTAACACATGGTTTTAAAAGGCAATATACCTGTTTTTATTGTACCAGTCAAAAACATAATGTTTTGGCTTCTTCTTGTCATGATACATCATATAAATAGCATGAAGGTAATGAATTTCACTAAGATTTTATGCCTTATATGTGCATTTCAACTCTTTTAAGCTTACTGTATGTTGATCAACATATTGAAATACCTCAAATCTACCATCACATTTGATTTTACTCTACAATGAGTTGACAGATTTATATATTTTTTTCAACTTAACTAATATATTTGCTGATATGTGGTTAGCCAATTTTGTGCCCAAGTCCTTTTTATATGCGTCATTTTCATCATCATGACTCTAATTTCCTCTAACATACTAATAATATATTTGTATCTTGTATCAATTATCCAATCATTGAAAGCTTCAGCAAGATTGTTTTCGCTGCATCACACTTAGAAAAAGTTTTAAAATATGCTTTAGACCAATGTTGTACATGAATTTTTAAAACATCATTAATAGATCTTGATCCCATGACTTTCGATTTCTTTAGCTAATCATCAAGGTCTTTAACATATGTAGCCCTTATAGTATTTCAAAACTTGATATTTCTTTTCTTACCCTTTTATTTTTTCTACCACTTAGCATAAATGTGTTCACTAACCATTGGTATTAGTTTTTGTAACAAATATGATTTATTAGACCTTAAACCATACAGTTTACATATAACAAATCAAAAAATAAATGTAATTATATACTTTTTGCATATATGAAATTAATGTTAAGCTTTTGCCATCCATATGGTCTAGATCAACCATTTGTTTGGTTAGAAACCATTTTTAGGATACTTTAGTTTCTACCTCAACTGTTGTCCAAACAATTAGAAACATCTGATTATTTGCGTCTTTGCCTACAGCCACTAATAGTTCTCCCTTACACATGATTTTCAAGAAGCATCCATCAACACTTATTATGAGTCTACATTCATCTTTTCATCATTTTTTAATAGCTCATAAACATATATATATATATATATATTCTAAAAAACACACTTCTCTTCTTATCTTTTTATGGACTTATATTGAAACTGTACTGCTAGAATTGCTACCCATAAACTCTTTAGTATATTCTCACATATTGACAAACTAATCCATATAAGTCTCATTTTTCTCCTTCAATACTGTTATTTTTACTCTTTGACACATTATAATTTGCATAAATACCTAACTTCATTTTATACAACTCCATCAAATTTACAACCTTCATAGTAGGTTGCTCTATAATTCTATCATTAAACCTTTTTTGTATGTTCTTAGTAGATAGTAAATAATTGATGTTGCTTCTAAAACATCTATACTCAAGATGGTAAGTCTTTACCATATAACAGTTCTTTCTAGAATCAAAACTAGCAAAAAGTCTTTATGGACAGCCCTTAATACAATCTAACCTAGTTCTATTTGGTTCATTTTTTTAAAAATTTCAATTGTTCTTCCTTTGCAAAAACATATTTCTTGATAACATATTTGAACTATTTATTATCAATAAATTTTATACCTAGTTTTCCTAATGAAATTACACAATTAGGATTATACCTAGGTCCACTTGATTTCTTTCTCGCAGATAGGTTAGACTCATCATCAGATTGCTCATTGTCTGCATACTCTCTAGGATCTAAAAACTCTAAAAAATCTTTTTCATGTCTTTGTTCATTTCCTTATGTCTATGTCTTTATCCACAACCTCACATTTATCAACCTTTTCAGCACTAGAGACATTAGATTTTTTTAGTCCTAAACATGTTCTTCACCAACCTCATTAATATGTTTTTCACTAACCCTAGTTTGACTACTCAAATTTACAGCACCCCTTCATTACCCTCACCATTTAAATTGCCATTACCTTTTATATTCTCATCACCCCTTGTAGTATTTTCAACATTGACATTATCATCCAAACCCCCTACATTATTACCTTCAGCCCCTCTAGTCTCTTTATCCTATACATTAACCTCATCCAATAAAAAAGGTTCGAAGTGAGGCTCATTAACACTGTGCTTAACATATGTCTTTAGTGCCCTTATATAATAAATGATTCATCAATTGCATAATAGTTTTATCATGTATTAATACTAACCCATCATTGTTAAACACAATATTAGGGACCTTATAATAAATATAAGTTGAGTGCACATAGCTTAATGATTTCACTTGCTCTATTATTTTCCAATAGGATGTCCTGTCAAAATTTATCTCAAATCTATCCATATTTGCACTAATATAATCAAAATAAGGTTCAATGATAAATTGACCACCATAAAAATGTCTTAACACATAAATAACCTCAATATCATCATCTCTTTTGCATTTATAATAAAAAAATATATAAGCAGACAAATAATGAATATCTTAATACATAAACCATATAAAACATAAAACTTTATCATGCATAAATAGAAAACACTGAATAATGCATAAACAGACAAACAATGAATATCTTAATACATAAACCATGTAAAACATAAAATTTTATCATGCATAAATAGAACATACTGAATTATGCATAAACAAACAAACAAGGAATATCTTAATATAGAAACCATGTAAAATAGAAAACTTTATCATACATAAACAAAAAAAATTGAATAATGCATAAGCAGACAAACATTGAATATATTATACAGACACAAGAAAACATTTTGTCATGCTTTTGGATCTATTTTGAAAAAATATACCCCAAACCCTAATATGACATACAAACAAACCTTTTAGGATTCGTTTATTGTTTAACCCCGATAAAACAAGCACAAGTAAGACCATTTTATTGTTGTTTTTAACTTTCATAAAATAACTTTAACCATATTAAGACTTTTCTATTAAAAGGAATCTCAAATCAAAGATGGGTTAAAGAATAACATCCCTCACAACCTTTCAAGATTTGGCTTAGTCAATTCATCACCTGAGTTGAGACAAAAAATCAAATTGTTAAAAAATAGATAGCTTTTCGAATTTGGCTTTAGGGTTTCAACAATTGCATTTTCAACTTTCGAGATTTGATAACGAAAGATTAGAGTTTAAACGTTTAGGGTCAATTTAGCTTAATTGCTTTTAGAAAATTTCATATTTGAAAATTAGAGATCTCAAAAGGTAACTGATTAAGGATTTTTTTTGGGTCAATTTGGTTAATTACTTTTAGGGAATTTCAGATTCGACAATTAGGGATTTTAAAAGGGTAACAGATTAGGGATTTTTTTTTGGGTCAAAATATTTGGAATTTGAAAAAGTGTTTTCTTAGTTTCTTCAATCTTAATTGCTTTGTTTTTTCATTTTCAATATTACAGATAAACCTCTAAAACTAATCATAAAATATCAAGTGTGGTTTTGTTGGTGGGAAAATCCAACCAACAATCATCATTTCCAATTCATGTGCCACGCTGGAATAAAATTGGCCATGTCATGTGCCATGTATTTAATAAATATCACGTATAATTCCATTTAACAGCTTAAACAATTATCATCTAATTTATGGCTTAATTGATTGAAATTAAAAATATAAGGGCTTTTTTATTGCAATAAAACATTAGGGGCTGAATTAAATATTCAATTTTTGTTTAAAGGCTTTTTAGACCCTTAAGCCAAGACAAAACTATTTGTATTAACATTTAACAAATTATCAAAGCCCCTTTAAGAAGTAACATTTATGCATGGGTGAGAATTATTAATTCAACTTTGTAAATTCTATCATGAATATTTTGCTAACAAATGGTCTTAAGCTACTTTTTAAAATTTCTACCATAATTATTCTATACTTATCAAAAACATTAAATCCATAACCAATTTAACATAAGATCACCTCTCTACTCTAATCATATTGTCTAACACCAGTGACTAGCATAACTTGTAGCAGTATAAAGCTTTCCCTGGATAGTTTAAATGTCTTTGATTGTATAACAAACACATTCACCCCCAAAGAAAAGAACACAAAGTAAATAAAGGAAAAGCATTAAACTTCCAAAATTTTCAACCATAAATACAATCAATGAAAAACTAAAATAACTTGGAAAAATAAAAAAAAAGTAATACTTTGAATGAAACATACATCTAAAGCCATAAACTCAAGGGCCCTTAGCTTTCTTTTTGTAAATTGAATGACCCGCATAAAATCTAGGCAACAAATCTGGTATCAAACAAAACACTTTCAGCATTAGAAAAACTACAAATAAAAGCTACCATACAATTTTTCTTAAAAAAAAAAGTTGGCGACTTTGGCTTTACTTGAAAGTGGTGGCGATGAAGTAGAAGAAGAGTTATTAAACCTCTATTTCTAGTTGAAGTACTCATATTGGTAGCATTTGAGAGAAAAGTTGAAGGGTTTGGGGTCAAATAGAGGGGATTAAATTTAAAGGCATGGGTTTGGATGGGTTTAGGTAAAGGGAATGAGTAAGAGAAAAAAAGTTTTAAAAAATAAACACTAAAAACTCACAAATTTGAGATTTGGTTAGAGCCCAAATCCTAAAATATTAAGTCTTTGAGGAATATAAAAAATTGAGTTAAGAGAAAAATAACTGTGAAAAAAATAAAAATTTCAAGTTGAGATCAAGCAAAATCTTCTATAATTTTTTTTTTTAGAAATTAAAAATCTCATTGTTAAAATTTAAAAAAGTTAAACAATTGAACAAAAAAAAAGTTTGGTTTTGCAAATCGTTTATACTTGATGAAAGTTCTTTGAATCACTTTTTTATTTTAGTCAAAAGCAAGAGTGTAAAAAAAAAAAGATTGTAAGAACAAAAAATCGAGAAAGAAGAAAAAAAGGTGAGTCATTGGTCTCTCACTTTCCCCTATCCATTTTTTCTTTCTATCAAATAAAAAAACTTCGTGTGATAGAAGCTTTCACGTAGGTATGGGAAAAAGTAGGAAAGAAATGAAAGAAAAAAGAGGAAAATAGATTAATAAAGAAGGGCCATATGGATAGGTCTGGGAGAGGTCAATATTAAAATGTTGTCAAAGATATTTTCTAAGAAACATGGTTTTGTGATTCAAAAACTATGTTTTTGACATAGAAAATGTATTTTAAACAATTTTTTAAATTTAACTTTTTTATTTATTATCAACTATGTTTAGAAATAAAAAAGTAATTTTTGATAGATTATCAACTACATTCAAAAGCAAAAATTATGATATTTGTTAGCTTTTCAACTACATTTTTTTATATCAAAACATGATTTTTGTTAGCTGTTCATGTCAGAAACCTTTCACCTACCCATTTTTTATTCTTTCTTTTGCTTAAATATTTTTAAATAGAAAAAAAATTAGAAAGCAAAAAAAAAAAAGTAAACCATGAAGCCGCCACATGGCATTCCTAATGAAAAGTCCTATGCTCTATGCATTTACAAAATTTATCTTATGGTTTGTTTTTCACCCAAAAAGAAAGGAAGACAATTTTTGTGTTTTTTCATTTAATTATTTGTTGACCGAAAAACATTTTATGTTGACTTTACTTTTTTTCCTTTCAAACATATGAAAATGAAGAAAATGTTTTATGAAACCGTTTTTATGGTTACCAAACGGAGCCCTAGAAACATCGTTTTTTTCAATAAAGACTGCGTTTTCTATTTTAGAAACGTCATCTCTATTGAATTCTGAAAAATATTTTTTTTGTTTATAACAAAAATTATGTTTTTATCCTAGAACAGTTTTTTTAAGAAAAATTGCGTTTTTTTATCTTAAATATGTTGTATTTGTTAAATTTTAAAAAAAATAATTTTTTCATATTTTTAACAAAGATTATGTTTTTTATTTTACAAATATCGTTTTTGTTGAATTATAAAAACTAATTTTTTTCATCTTTTTAATAAAAATTATGTTATTAATCATAATTTTTGTAAGATTTTAATAGAACTGTGTTAAAAGCATGATTTTTATTTAAAATATATTAAGAAAAAATTATTTTTATAATATTTTATAAAAAATTACTATATTTTTTAAGTAAATAACATTGTTTATATAATCTAAAAATATAATTAAGGACAAACGGAGAAAAAATTTTACTTTTCTTTTGAAATCTTAAAAAATCTTAAAAAGGAGATGTTTTGATTGTCTATACTTTTCACTTTTTGACATTATTCAAAATCTTAAAAAACCCAATAATCATATTCCTATAAATCAAACAAAAAATCAAATTACAAAAGGTAAAAATTTTTATAAAAAGATTATTTTCTTCCAAACCAAACGTTTTCTTAATGAAATTCAATCTCACGTGATAAGTCAAATAGCTCAATTCTTCACCTGCCCCAAAAAATTTACTTATGATAAGAAAGAGAGATTTTTTTTTTATAGTAAGAGAGAATGTATTAAAACTTAAAATAGTGGAAGAACATGATTTTTAGCTTGATTAAAATTAAATAAATAAAAATCAAAAAATGATACTCACATGTAAGAGTAGTAAAATTGATTGAGATTAAAAATTCTATTTAAATTTAAATCAAACAAATTCGATTTTGAAAGAAAGTTTAAGTGAAAGGAAATGCTTTTTACACAATAATAACTAAAAATCTAATAAAACAAAAATTAAAATATGATACTCACGAATAAGAATTGACAAAATTGATTGAGATTTAAAAGATTTATTTGAATTCAAATCATGTCAAATTTGATTTTAAAAAAATCTAATAATTTAAATTTGCATGATTTAAGTATGAATTGATTTAAACATAAAATAATCTAAAATCAAATCTAAAATATTAATTTAAAAATAAATTTATTTTGTTTTAAAACTTAATTAATTCAATCCTAAAATAACTAGAGTATTAAATCTAAAAAATTTAAAATTAAAATAATTTAAATCCAAAATAGTTTGAATTTAAAGCCATTTAAATTTTTTCAATTCAAAATGACTTCGTGTAAAATATACAATTAAAAACAACCCGATCCTTTTTATTGTTATTTTTGCACATATTCAACAAGTCAAATTCGATTTTTTTTATTTATTTATTTTTCAAATATTTGTTTGTTACACGTTCTCAACAAGTTAAATTTGAATTTTTCTTACTTAAATTAAAAAAAATAAAATGATAAATTAATCTTACAATTTTTTATTATTAAATGTCAAAACTTGTAAATTTCGACGGAACAACCAAAGAAAAAAAACAAAAAAAGAGCGTTGTTCACCATCTATGCGGAATCATAATCGAATATCCTGAGTTAAATTCAATCAATTCATTCCACCCATTTGTTCTTCATAAGCGATACAACCAACAAAAAAAAAACCCGAATAATCACCCAAAAAATTAAAATAAAGCTTTATTCATAAACAAGACACTCTTTGTTCATCTTGTACCTCTCGCTAATCGTACTTGTACCTTGTTTTATATTTTCCTTTTTATTTTTTTATTTTTGATTTTTTATCCTAGTTGTATGTATGCTTGTTCGCCTATAAAAATCTTGTTCAACCGCTCATAGTTAAAGCTTCGAAAACCCGGAAACAAAAAAAAGCAAAAAAAGAAAAAGACAACCTTTTTTTTTTTTTTTTTTTCTGTCGTTGACTTGTTTCTGAGCTTCCGTTTCTTCATCAATGGAAGGAGAAGCAGGTGGGTCCGTCACGTGCGGTTCATGGATCCGGAGACCCGAAAACGTCAACTTGGTCGTGTTGGGTCGGTCAATGACCCGACCCGGTTCTTCTTCCTCTTCTTCTTCGGCTATCGAGATTTTCTCTTTTGATCCCAAGACAATTTCACTCTCTTCATCTCCACTGGTAAGTTCGTTTTTCGTTATAACAAAAATTGTTGGGCTTGTGCACAATAAAAAAAAGAAAATTTTTTTAATTTATGGAATTGGGTTTTTCATACTTAACTGAGCTTGATTGTTGGGTTTTTTTCCTTTTTTTCATAAAAAAAATGCTTTTCTATAACGACAGTGACTGTCACTTTTATGTTTTTTTTTTTTAATATCATTTATTTGGAGTTAATCGACTTACATATTTAAATTTGTTATTTGGTAGCCATGGAGCTTGAAAGAAAGTGATGGTGATCCAATAACCATTGCGTGCACCCCAAAGTGGGGGGAAGATGATTTTGTTTGTTCTACCACTAAATGGAGGCTGCAAGTGAGTTTTTTTTTTTTTGTTTTTGTTTTTGTGGTGGTGCTTTTTTTAGCATATTCTTATCTGTTATTCCGTAGCTTGGAAATGTATGAATAGTCAATTTTTTTAAGTATTGATTAATATTGTTATGAAATACTTTTTAATGGACATTAGGCTGTCGTTTTGTTGAAGGTATAAGAAACTTTTTATTCTGTTTATGAGATTGAAACCAAAGCAAGTTGTGTGCTTGGAATAACATTGTGAGAATTTGCTGATTAAATCTGTGACTTGGGATTTCCTTGTATCTTGAATCGTTGTATAGTTTCAGGGATCTTTTGCTCTGCTTTCTCTCCTTTCTTTTTAGTGTTTAAGGAAGGTCGTAGTGAGATGTGATGGAGTTTGAGATTTTTCGATCTTGAGGACAGTAATCACATGGCTTGCAAAAGTTTTTTTTTTCTTTGGAGCAGTTTGATGGAAAAGTGGGATATTTTCTCTATTTTAACCAGAGAGTTTTGTGTGATAGAAGGGGGTTTAAACGCTTGCTCTTCTTCTGAGGTTTTTTTGCATTTAAAAAATGTACTAGAACTGGTTTCTCTTTTCTCAATTAATATTTGCTTTTGGTCTTTTCTAACAATGATGTCAGTTTGTTGGGCTCTCTTTGTTGTTTCAAATCATGGGCTCATGCTTCCCTGTTTGGTTTTGAGGAATTTTTTTCAATCAACAATGTTCAGTTTTTTTTTTTTTTTCCTTGATTTTTCCATTTAAGGTTTGTGGGCTCACTCTTGGCAGTATTCGTTTGAAGCCTTGTCATAGAGTAGAAGAGTTGCAAAATATGTTGGATAGTAATAAGTCAAAATTAATATCACCCTTGGTAAAATTATAAGATCATCTGCAAAACAAAGGTGAGCTAGTGCCACTTTGGTACAATAGGGATCAAAAGTAAAGGTCTGTTTCTTAGCAGAATCATCAAGGAATCTAGAAAGCACTTTTGACGACCAGGACAAAGAGCTAGGGAGAAAGGAGATTACCCTGACTCAACCCCGTTGTGCCTGAGACATATCCCTCTAAACCTTCTTGATCCTTGGAAAAGTAATGGTCTCATGGTCATTTGTTTATGTAACTGTGTTATTCACCATCTAATGCTGCTTTATCTATTTGTTTGGTCATACTCCCTTTCTTTCTTTCTTTCTCATGTAGTCATTTATTGTGCGGGCTATCATCTATTTATTTATGTAAGTACACATGATATTATGCATTGTGGTCTGAGAAACAAGGGGAAGTTTTGACATTTCCAGATTGATGGTTATTACAGCTAACAATTACTTTCCATTATCCATTGCCCTACAACACTTAGGCAGATTGTTCTTATGGAACGAGATATTTCTTGTGATGTGCAGGTTGTTTGAGTTGTATGGTCAGGAGACAAATTTAAAGCTGTTTGTCAAAGATTTACCTCCTCTCCAAGACGCTGGTCCACAGAAATGCCTAGCTTTCAGTGTTGATGGTTCCAGATTTGCCACTGGTGGGGTGGTAAGCAGTCACCTGGAATTAATCAAGACTTTGTGTGTGTGTGTGTGTGTGGTTTTTTTTTTCCATGTTGGTAACTGCTATCTTGATCAACAATAGGATGGGCATCTTAGAATCTTGGAATGGCCAAGCCTGCGCGTCATTGTAGATGAAGTAAGAGCACATAAATCCTTTCGGGATATGGATTTTAGGTAGGAATTGAGCCTATTTGTATGTAATCGTATAGAAAATCCTTTTTTGCCCTTTAATTTTTTATACAAAGTTAAATTATTTAAGTAGGTATTTCTTTTTGAAAAAATGAGATATTCTGATTTCTTCTAGATATGTTGTTGACAAGATATTCTGTTAGAAGGCTTCTTTGCTCAAAAAATTTTAATGACCATTAAAAAGTGGCCTGAATATCTTTTTGTACATCTATGGCCTTTTCATAAAAAAGTGAATCATAAAACATATTTTTCTAAGTTGTTTAAACTGAATTTGGTTTATTTTGATGGTTTTTGGTTTCCAACCTAACTTTTGAATTTGGCCTGGGTTGTTTGTCATATTCCAGCTTAGATTCAGAGTTCTTAGCTTCAACATCTACTGATGGTTCAGCTAGAATATGGAAGGCCGAAGATGGTGTTCCTTTGATGACTTTAGCTCGCAACTCGGTACCATTTCTTTAACCAAAGAGTTTTTGTTGAATACTGCAAAATTTAGTCTTTCTGACAAATTTTTGGTATGCCTGTTCTGTAGGATGAAAAGATCGAATTATGTCGGTTCTCCAAGGATGGGACAAAACCATTTTTGTTTTGTACTGTTCAGAAGGGTATGCATACTTTTGTTTGAATTAAACAATTTACCTTCTGTTATTAGTTTACTTTTATTAAACTGTAATGCTGTAATGTGACAGATGATAAAGCAGTTACTGCAGTTTATGACATAAGCACGTGGAATAAAATTGGACATAAGAGGTTACTCAGAAAGTCTGCTTCCAGTATGTCCGTCAGCCTGGATGGCAAATACCTTGCTCTGTAAGCATTTAGCATTGCCTTTTGGGTTTCTGCTTTCTAGTATCGTGGTTCATGTTGGAAATTAGCAAAATGCAGAATTGTTGCTTTTGGCTTGGTTTGGTATAATTTGGTTTGCCTGTTTGAAAATGTCAAATTCCTATAGTATTAATTTTCAAATTTATTCCCAAGTAATTTTTTTTCACTGTAGAATTTTGCGTGTGCTCGGGAACAGCTTTATATATATATATATATATATATTTAAGAGCTCTATTTCTATGGTTTATTACCATGATTTATCATAGCAGAAAGTGTGAATCGTGTGTATGTGCATGGGTGTGCATGTGCAAATGTGTGTTGACACTTGATATACATCGTCTGTGTATTTGTTTAACTTGTTTGTATTCTCATGAAGAGAATGGATAGTGACAGATGAAGAGTTGGAGACAAAGTGGGAAGGATGGAGTAGTCAGGATTTATACATGTCAAGCACTGGTTTACGATGCTTGGGAAAATTTTCTAGAATTAATTACATTTATAATACTTTTCAGTATATATGTTCATTTGATAAGTGTGTCTGATTGTTTTCATATCAGGGGAAGCAAAGATGGAGACATCTGTGTGGTTGAAGTAAAGAAAATGGAGATCAGCCATTGGAGCAAGAGGCTACACCTGGGTACATCCATTGCATCACTAGAGTTCTGTCCTGGTCAAAGGTAAGTTTCGGTGAAACAAGTACTATTTTGGCTAATCATTGCCAGGGCAAATAATTTGGTATTTAGTTTTTCCAAATAGTGTTTCTAGATTGCTGTAGTCATGTGATCAACCTTAAAAGATCATGGATCCCTTGACCTTTTCCAGATTGAGTGCATCTCATCAAACAAATGTGACTGTGGTTGTTGTTACCGTAGCAATGACTGAGAGATGCTTCAAATGTGGTTTTCTGCTTGCTTGGTTGTTTTTTGTTTTTTTTGTTTTTTGCAACTGCTTGGTAGTTTAGATACAGAAAGTTACTATATTTTATTTAAAAGCTTATCTGCTTATCTTGTTTTTACTATGTCTAATAACATATTTATATGGATTTTCTGAATAGCAATTAATTTAAAATCCTGCTTTTGTTGTCATTCTCCCAACTACATGAGATGGGTAAATATCAATTTTGCTTTGCCAGTCTCCAGGTGATGTCACTTTTAGATTATTGTGGTGTTTTGTGGGTCTTCAATAAACACCATTTTCTTTGCTGGCACTCTCTAATCTTCCCTCCGGATCACAATTTTAACTTACCTAAATGAACTTGTGGCAATCTTTCAATCTATGTTATTATAGATCCTATTGATGTATCTTATGTTGGAAGTATATTTTATTAAATAAGTGGGTTTGATCCTTTTGCTGTTTCTTTTTTAGTTATTTTTTTATTTGAGTGTTATTATTATTATTTTTTATCTTTGTTAGGGTTAGTTTGGTTTGAAGCCATCGATCAAATTAATTACAGTTGGTATTCATTTGTATACAAGCTTTTTGTTGGTACCAAACATTTTATTGTAGACCATAAAAATGGGTGTGAACCCTAAACATGTCATTCTCCATGCCTTAAAGATATTGCACACACCATTGGACAATGGTTCATCATGAATTTTAAAGATTTCATTTGATAATTGGTTGGGTACCTTTTGTTTATTCTGTGTGATTGAATTTTAGCCTCTTTTTGGCCTTTTCACCTTGTAACATTGTCTTAGTATACATTCAACCAACTAGCCATGCAATGGATTTACAATCTTTATCTGCTAAATTTTCTTATCTATCAAAGTCCAAAGATGTGTAGAGTTTACATCTTGAGATGGCACCCTGGACTATATAATACCTGGTTCAGCTGCTTGATTTCCCTTATTGTTGCTTTGTTGCAGGGTTGTGCTTACATCTTCTAGTCAGTGGGGAGCCATGGTAACAAAATTAAGTGTTCCTGCAGACTGGAAAGGTATTCCTCTCTCTCTCTCTCTCTCTCTCACACACACACACACACACACACACATTTATGTGAACAATGTGAAGGGATACAAGAATGATGATCTTATTATTTTCAAGTGCAGAGTGGCAGATCTATTTGCTGCTTTTAGGACTGTTTTTGGCATCAGCAGTTGCATTTTACATATTCTTTCGGAATTCTGATTCATTTTGGAACTTCCCTCTTGCAAGAGAACAACAAACAAGACCAAAGACAGATTCACTTTTAGGGGATGCACAATCAGATGATCCAAATGTGTGGAATGCATTCGGACCTTTAGATATGTGAGCATTTACTTGATCCAATCAATTTGGAGATACCATCGAAGTACAAATCATCTTGTGCCAAGTAACTTGCTTGTTTTCAACTATATTTGTGTCTATCAGTCGGATGTTTCACTAAAATAACTTGTTTAGTAATTTTATTTATCCCCTTGAATTATACAGAAAAGGGTCTTTGATACTCAGTTACGGCCTTTAAGCGATGATAATTGTCATAGTTCAACTACATATGTTCAATTATAGTTTTAGTACAGAACAGGGACCAATACACCAAAGAATCCTAAGCAAAATCCCAATTCCACGCTTAGAAAAGACCAGTTCACTTCATGTGGATCATCAAGGTTTTTTCCTGCGCTGGGGCTGAACTTCACAGCATTGGAGCTATCAGTTAGGGGTGGTCCATGGAGCTCAGTGCCAAGAAAGCTGGACGCACTTAAGCTTTGTAACTGAGTACTCGTCGGGATTTTCCCACTAATTTTGTTATAGGACAAGTTCAGGTGACTCAAGAAGGTGAGGTAAGAGATACTTGGAGGGATTTCACCAGAAATGTTGTTTGTTGATAAATCAACAGATTCTAATGATCCCATTGCACCAATGTTGGCAGGAATGGTTCCTAGCAAAAGATTATGTGAGAAATTCAATGATCGCAGGCCTACAAGACTTGTCACCTCCTCAGGGATCTCACCTGATAAATTGTTATCTGAAAGGTCCATTGTTTTAACTAGTTTAAGGGTAGTGCTATAAGCCACCACCCTTCCTTTCATCACAAGTAATATATCCTCAAAAAAGCTTCCCTTGGACGTTTTATAAAATATCTTGTTATCGGATTTATTTCTCGAGGCCATGGCATTGAGATTGTTGATACAGCTCGGAATATCACCTGATAATTTGTTGTGGGAAAGGTCCAGGATCTGAAGAGATGATAGGTTACAAAGTTGTTTAGGTATGGTACCATTAAACTTGTTTGTGTGAAGGCTGAAGATGATTAATTTTGATAACCTTTCTCCCATCCATGGTGGTATGTCTCCGGAAAGTTGATTAGCACCAAAGTCAACAGTAAGCAATTCACCGCAATTTTTTAGAGAGGGTACTTCACCAACTAGACTGTTGTTGCGTATGTGTAATGATTGAAGAGAAGTTAAGGTTCCCATGGAACTTGGAATCTTACCACTGAAATTGTTGTAACATAATTTTATGGCCACCAACCTTGGAAACATCTTCCAACAGTCAGGTATTTCTCCTGATAAAAGATTATTGCCGAGATTGAGAACTTCCAATTTCATTGGCTCATTCACTTTGTAGCACAAGAAATGAGAGGTAGATCCTGACATGGAATTGTTAGAAAGATCTACAGCAGTCACATTAGATGAAAGACGAGGGAGTGGGCCACTGAAATTATTTGAGCTGAGATCAATTACGACGGGAGGATGAATCATTGTGAGTAAATCAGGAATGTTACCTTGGAATTGGTTTCGAGAGATATTCAGGTAGGACAGATTGGAAGACAAGTTCCAAAACCAAGTTGGGATTGGAGTTTCTCGGAAACCATTTTCGCTTAGGTCCAAGTAACTTAAATACTTCAAATCTAGCAGAGAAGGATTCAACTTACCACCCAACTTCGATCTTTCATATGCTTCAGCTTCAGCATTTGATGCAAACACACCCCGAGAACTCCCAAGTTGGAGCTTGATAACATGGCCAGTTTCATTGTTACAGACAATTCCATCCCATTTGCAACAATCTCCATCATGGGTCCAAGCAGCTAGCCGGTTTGAAGGATCTTCGAGATCTTGCTTAAACCGCAAAAGAGCTTGTCTCTCACTCTGAATGCAAGTGATGTTGTGGTTTGTGGCGGAAAAGCGAAGTTTAGAAGTTCCTAGACATAGCAACATAAGCAAAGTAATTGTAACAGAACCCATAACCCCACCGATCTCCAAGCAAATCTATAAAAAAAAGAAAAGAAAAACTTTAAAAAACATATATTTTGCTTATGAAGATTTTGTTATCACTGGAAAGTATTCGCTTTATAGCAGAGATTTCCTGTGTTTCAATCAAATGAGAAATTTCCAAGGAACACCTGTATCATTGACTGACTGTTTCTTGTGGAAAACTTTTCTATGCTATTAGCCCAACTGAGACTCACTGCTATTAGCAAAGTATTTCAGTCTCCTTATACATGATTCAAAATGCGTGTATTTGACTTATACTACACCAATTAGTTTGGGTTTCACATTTTAGACATGTAATCCTTTTAAATCGGATACCAT
The DNA here is from genome assembly GCF_002303985.1 of Durio zibethinus. Next base: position 53,758 of record NW_019167856.1, on the reverse strand, counting down.
TTGATTTGATACTATTTGCTTTCACATTATATCAACTTTTGAATAAGAAAATATTTTTTGATTTTTTGTAGAATTTTATTGAAAAATTTAATGAAATAATAAGGATGAGAAGAGTTATGGGATAAAAGCAGGTAGTTTTGGTGTCACATTTTAGACATGTAATCCTTTTTAATCGAATACCATTTGATTTGATACTATTTGCTTTCCCATTATAGCAGATTTTGAATAATAATATATTTTTTGATTTTTTTAGAATTTTATTGGAAAATTTAATGGAATGATAGGGATGACAAGAATTATTAGAACTATAAGACAGCAAAAAGGTAAACAAAAAAGGCTATTTAAGACTTAAAGAGTAGATCCATGAGGAGTTATATAGAAAACTAGAAACAAGAGTTGGAGAAAAAGAATTGTTCAAAATTGCTAAGATGAGAGATAAGAAGAGTAGAGATCTTAATGGCATTATATGCCTCAAAGGCAAGGACTAAAGAGTTTTAGTGAAGGATGAAAAAATTAAAAATAGATGGAGAGATTATTTTGATAATATTTTTAATAACAGTTTTAAAAATGATATTGGTGAGTTGAATATACTTTCTTAGGATATAAATTGTGTGTTTAAGCGTAATATTAAAATTTATGTAGTTAAAAATGCTTTGAGAATGATGAGATTAAAGAAAACTATAGGACTAGATAGAATCCCAATTGAAATTTGGAAATGCTTGGGTGAAATAGAGTTAATATGGTTGATGGATCTTTTCAATAAAATTTGGTGTGCCCAAAAGATGTCAAAAGAATAGAGAAAGAGTACTCTTGTGCCTTTATATAAGAATAAAGGTGATACACAAGATTGTTCGAACTATTGGGGAATAAAACTTATGAATACTATAAAACTTTGGAAGAGAGTAATTGAATGTAGGTTGTGATGTGAGGCTACTATTTTTGAAAACCAATTTGGGTTTATGCCAAGATGCTCCATAATAGAGACGATCCACCTTTTAAGGCTTTTATTGGAGGGTTTTCGGGTGAGAAAGAATGATTTACATGTGACATTTATCGATTTAGAGGAAGCATACAATAGAGTTCTTCAAGAGGTGCTTTGGTAGGCCTCCATAAAAAAAGGAATCCCTTTAGAGTACATCAACATAGTTAAAGATATGTATGAAGAAGTGATAACAAATGTGAGGACGGTTGGGGGTATGACATATAGCTTCTCTATTACCAAGGCTTAGCACTAAGTCCTTTCTTTTTTGCATTAGTTATAGACGAACCCACTAGACATATCTAAGTTAAGGTACCATGGTTTATGTTATTTATCGATAATATAGTCTTAGTTGCTGAAACTTGTGATGCCCTTAATACAAAATTAGAATTATAAAGAGTACATTGGAGTCTTAAGTTTTTAAATTGAGTAGATCTAAAACTAAATATATGAAATGTAAGTTTAGTAATTATAAGAAAGTGTGTACTAGTGTCATTAAGTTGGATGGTGATGGAGTACCAAAGAGTAGCCAGTTTTGATATTTAGGATCAATTATTCAGAGTGATATTGAGATAGAGGCAGATGTCAAATATATGATTTAAGCAAAATAGCCTAGGTGATGAAGTGCATCAAGTGTTTTGTGTGATCGCATTATGCCTTTAAAGTTGAAAGTGAAATTGTATAAAATAATTGTAAAGCCTGCATTACTTTATGAAACTGAGTTTTGGGCTATTAAGAAACAACATGAGAAAAAAAATGAATGTAATGGAGATAAAAATGCTTAGATAGATGTTTGGTAAGATTAGAAGAGACAAAATAAAAAATGAAAAGATTTGAGAAAAATTAGGGGTAGTCTGAATTGAAAAGAAGACGAGAAGGACTGTTTGCAATGGTTTGGATATATAAAACCTAGGCCTAATAGTGCACCGATTAGGAGAACTGAATCTCTAGATCTAAGAGAGTTCAAAACATTTAAAGGTAAACTAGGAAAGATATAAATACAAGTAATAAAAAACGATATGGTTAAGGAATTGGACGAAAAGGTGATTATTGATAGAAATGAGTAGCGTAAGAAGATTCAAACTATAACCTAACCTGATTATTTTATTTAGTTTTTCATATAACTGACTCCAGAGTATAGGATATAAGACTTAGTATGTTGTTGTTGTAGAATTTAATTAAAAATAAAAAAGATACAATAAAGAAAGATCTCTTACAAATTCAAACTCAAGATAGCAACCAAAACAAATAACTAAGGAACCTAAATCCAAAACCAGAACATCTAAACCCCTTAAATATAAACTTCCTAGGCTATAATACATATCAGAAAAGAAAAAAAAAAGACAGATTTAATCTTTTTAGTATAACAAATGATATGTGATAAGATCTTGTCCTACAAAATATATGTTTGCAATTTCAACAATAAATGAAACAAAAATATTTGTTCTTATATTGAAGAAATAATTTTCAGTCAAATGTGAAGTGAAAGACTTAATCTCCATCTGGTTTAGCCTCTTGATAATGACTGGTAGAGCTATTTCAGCTGACTGACGCAGGTAATCCACCATATTTCCCTATACATTTTCTCTATGGATCTAAAATTATAATCGATGAAATGTTTGTTAATATTGATTTCGATTTCACCATTGACTATCGCTTTCAACAGTTTGGTCGAATTTTCCATAGTCGATCGTCTCTTCCCACTACCATATCACGCATAAATAATATATTGTAGACACTCAATTTGGTTCAAGCTCGGATCAATTGGGCCTGATCCAAACGGATAAGCCCATTTGTATTTTTATTTTATTTATTTATATATAATTTTTATTAGTTATCTATTAATATATATTTTTTATTTATATATATTTTTTATGCTTATCTATTAATATATTTTTTTATTATTTATCTATTATTATTATTATTATTATTATTTGATTAATTAGGAGATAGTGATCAGATTAATTAAAAATAATCAATAAATTGGAATGAATCTGGCCATGGATTTGGGACTGACAGAGTTGGGATTGGATTCAAAGATTGAATCTAAATCCCAGAAAGAGTTTAGATTGATCAGAAACTCTTCTGATCAATCTCTATAAATAGGTTTACAAAAAATAAACGAGGGACATACGGAGAGAGAGCAAAAAGAAAAGAAAAAGGGTGTTTAGAAGGGTTAGAAGCAATTTTAGGAGTTTTAAAAATTTTAGGAATTTTTAACGATTTTTTTTTGAAAATTTTTGAAAAATTTCCAGATTCCATTGTATTTTTTGGTGAAATTTGAATTTTTTGGTGACTTTTCTGGCATCGATTGAACTTTCCGGCCAGTTACCCTATTTTCGGCAACAACTTTTAAAAACTAACCAACTTTTCAGCCAGATTCCGGTGACCCTACCCAGATTTCGACGAAAATCCTAGAATCCAGTAAAGGATTCAATCGGTGTTCTTGAATCCTAGAGAGCGGGGGAGAAAAAAGAAAGGGGAAAAAAGAGAAAAGAGAGGAGCAGTCTGGTGAAAAAGATCGGATTTGGCATTTTATACCCTCAGAAAACAATATCATTTTGGCCTTACTATTCTTAAAAGATCCGCGTGCTTTCAAGTGGGTAACCTAACTAGTAGCACGACCCGGTCTAGCGACCTGCGTGCCAGCCATCCCCGAGACGAGCCGAGTAGAGTCGCACACTCTCGAGTCTTGTTCTTCGAGCTGTTTTTCTTCCTTAAGTCAAGCCGAATCCAAGGCGAGCCGAGCCGTTCTCAGGTTTTTTTATGTTTTTTTTTTCATTTATTTTTCATTATTATTTCTTTATATTATTATTATTATTTATTGATTAGATTAGAATTACTTGGTATTTTTTATTTTATTTTTTAATGATTTTTCTAAATAAAAATTTCAAAAAAAAATATTTTTTGGGAAAATTGAAAGTATCAATTTTTCTAAAAAAAAAGACTTTATAAAAAAATTTTTAAGAAAAAGTTGAAAGTATTAATTTTTTTGAAAAATAAAAGTTCATAAAACATTTTGAGGGAAAGTTGAAAGTATCAATTTCCTTTGAAAACAAAACTTTCAAAAAAATATTTTTGGGAAAAAATAGTTTCCTTAAAAATAAAATTTCCAAAAATATTTTAGGGAAAGTTGAAAGTATCAATTTCCCTTGAAAATAAAATTTTCAAATGCTTTTAAGAAAAAGTTGAAAGTATCAATTTTTCTTAAAAATAAAATTTCAAAAAACGATATTTTTGGGAAAAAGTTAAAAATATCAATTTTCCTTGTATATAAGCAATGAATTTTTTTTTTTAAAAGGGAAAGATTTATATCAAAAGTTGAATCATTATTCCTTTTTCTTATTTTTTTTCTTGAATTTTTTTATATTAAATAATCCGATGATAGAGCCTTTGCAAGTGAAACAATAGTCTCCTTGCATACTCATGAGGTGAGGGAATTTTTTTAATTTTTTGCTAAAAGTATTAGAGTCAATTGGGAATAATTTCAATTAATTAATTACTTGGTAAATTTTTAAGGCTTATTGGATAATACAAAATTAAGCTGGTGTTATAACTTTTCTCACACAAAATTTTGAAGGCTTATTGGATAACATAAAATTAAGGCTTATTGGATGGGCATTATGAGGGTGCTATAACTTTTCTCACACATAACCGTATTCCCGAACCCTATTTTGGTCAACAGACCAGAACTTATTCTTTTAGGGACCCTTAAGTTTTGGTGTTCTTTGAAATGATAGATTTCTTAGGTGGCCAATCGCACCTAAATAAAAAAGATTGGTGGCGACTCCTTAAGTCAATGTCTAGCGATAGAACTCTCCAGATCTAAACGTTATGACAGTTTGGTGACTCTACTGGGGACGTTTGAGAGTCAGGCCAGCAAATAAATTTGTGTTATCCAAAAGCCTAATAAAATTGAACCTTTTGTATAGATTTTTTTTTATATTCATTCATATTTATTTACTTTATTAATTCTGTCATTCATATGCATGAGCATAACATGAGCTCTATACCCAAGCTCTGTCCTTCTAGGAGGGAGTAAAATACCTATTGCTTTCATGATGTTTAATTCCTCCGTAGTGGCTAGCAAAATACTCCCACTCAAATTGAACCTTTTTCATTTGTAACCTGTAATGGGTAAGGATTGGGGTGCCTTACTAGTTTGTAATGGACAATGATGTGAGGAACAATTTGAGAACCTTTAGACTTTTAACCTTGAACCACATATAGTGAACTTTAAGAGTGCCTAACCTATAGATAGAGCCATCTTCCTTCCCTTTTAGAATTGACCAAAAACATAGGGTTCATTCATCTTATTCTGTGTGATGTTTTAATTTACTTGGTTATTTATTTATTCCTTTTTATTTGGTATATTAACCTCTTCTCTTATTCATATTTGCATGATCCATACTCATATCATAAAGTTGCACAAAGAACATTTGCTCAAAAGATGGTCTTCAATAAAAAGTTTTTCATGGACTCCACAGAACGATTAGTTTGCTCTTCATCTGTACCAGCTCATTGTGAGTCACCAACGAAGTAAAGGTTTAGTCAGAAAAGATTCAACTAAAGATGGGGGATTGTTTACCAATCAGCCATGATTCTACCTTGTCTCAAGAAATATCTATCCTCCTCAAACAAAATAATTTAGAGGATTTGGTTGATATATAGAAAAAGATGAGTCTGTCAAGACAAGAGCAATTTTGTCAGAGACATAGGCATATAGCACACCTTCTGGTAGTAAATGTCGACAATCAACTAGTCAGAGTTGCAACGTAATTTTGGAATCCTGTATATAAGTGTTTCATCTTCAATGAAGTTGATATGACATAAACCATCGAAGAATATTAGAATTTATTGGGCTTACACCTCAAGGCTTTTGACAAGATATATGTCAAAAAACACAAATCAGGATTCCGTAAGGATTTGGCCCGTCTTATGGGGATAGACAAATAGATTGTGGATTCTTATACAAAGAAAAAATAAGAACAAGTTTGCTTATCCTAAAAATTCTTTCATGATTTTTTAGTGCAACATACCGATGAAGAATAGGGGTTAGATGTGTTTGCCCTAGCCATATACGAAATGATAATATTTTCAAAGGTTTTGGGTTATGTTGAAATACTGATGATTGACTTCTTCGAAAGTGTGATCAATAGCTGTAACTCTTCAATGATAATATTAGCAGAGACTGTCAGATCTTTGAGTTACTATCACCGAAATGGAGGGCATTTTCTAGGTTACATATAGTTATTGTACTTATGGATGAAAAGCCATTTCGAATGGAGAAAAGGTGCTTTCTCAAAGCTTTATATATGTAATCGAGTCCCAATTAAAGAATTCTATGAAAATGGATGGTCAGAATAGAAGTCAAAAAAGGAGTGGATAGCTTTCTTATAAGAACTGACAAGTGCCAAAGTAAGATGGTTAGTCGCATGGATAAATCGAGAACCTATGCTATATCAGTGTAGAGATAACACTGTCATCCCACTTTTAGGTTTATGAGAAGCAACAAGTTATGCGCCACTTCTAGTAAGAAGATAGTTTGGGGTAGAACAGTTCATTTCTATAACCCATGGGCTTCATCAAACAGATTTTTCTTACAATGAGCCAAAAGCATTTCAGAAGATGAATGAGATGATTAAAGCATAAAAAAAATCCTCGTAGAGTGAGTCTTGGACTGTTCACTAATAAGGTCACTCAGAGGTACTTGATATGGAGAGCAAGACGAAGACAAGAAATGGTATTCGCTTATGAAAGCTTCCAGTCACCAACAAAAGAAAAGTTTGAAGAGATACCATTAGAATAAGAGCTTGCGACAAAAGAATTTGAGGCTGAAAAAGATAAGTTAAAGCAAGAAATCTAAAAGCTTCGAGAGAAGAAGGATCAATGGAAAGATAAAGTTAAAAAGCACGAAGTCAAAGTTTACAAGATTGCTAGGAAACGTGACACAACTATCAAAGACTTATCAAAATTACACCATGAACATAAGAGGTTGTGTGTGAGGCTACAAGCCAAAGAGATAACAATTATTGAGCTGACTGAAAAGAATGCAAGATTGAAATAAGAATATGCTGAATTGAAAGAAGAAAGTACCCAAATACAAACAAAGAATAACATGTTGAATAGCTACCTAAGCAGGTTGAGACAGAAGTTGAATGAACAAAAAGACCACATTGCTGCTTTGGTTAGAGAGCATAGAGAGTTATCATACCAAGTTTGGGTGCGGTAAAAGAGAGAACTTAGAAAGATAAAAGTACATTGAGCACCTAACAACCTAAATTTACAAAGGAGTATGCAAGGCAAGAGAGATGGTAGAAGAGACAGAGGCATTGAAACAAGTGGTGGCCCCACGAGGAGAACATGGACAATGTCTCCTAAACTTTATCGAGGAAACCAAGGCTTAGTATGAGCAAATCAAATGATTTTATAATTATAACTCTAGAAAGATAAACTCTATGTAAATAAAAGTTCTTTAGAATAAATGAAATCTTTTAATTGAGTACTATCTTAAGGCAAATGTTCTTTGCATACATGCATTTTCATTCATTGCATTCTCATTCATTACACCTAACAAAGTAACTATGAGATAGTCATATAAACTTGCTAATTCTAAAATATAGTATTCAAGGTTCAAGGATAGCTCCATCTAGTAAGAACCACACCCACCGATATAACATAAGAGCTAGAGCTAGACAAATAGAGCAAAAAAACTCTCACAGATTTAAAAAATTAGAAAAAGCACAGAAAAAGATTGAGAATGAGTTAAACAAGATTCTATATGCTCTCAATAAGCTGAATAAGGAAAAATGAATAGAAAAAAAATACAAGCCAACAAGGCCCCATATCACAAGAAGTGGCTGACCCTTTATATCCTTCAGGTTTTGGTCCACAATAAGCCCAGCCTACACAGGATATTCTGCCACAATAGTTCACATATCTTGTATATCCTGAAATGCCATCAACTTCGAATCCAGGGCATTACCATAGCTATGTAAATCCTATTTTTACTTAAAAGGTAGTAGAACCAATTCAAGTTCCTAATCTAGATGACTTGAAAGAGAAGGTGAAAGAAAAAGCAAAAGTAGTAGAATCTCATAAAGATTCAAAAATTAGTATACTTAAACAAAGATTACGGGCTGTAGAAGGAATTGGATTTTATGATTTTATTGATGCTGCTAGGCTGTGCTTAGTCCCGGATGTAGTCATTCCACCAAAATTTAAAGTACCAAAATTTGAAAAATATGATGGTACAAAGTATCCAAATACTCATATCACCATATATTGTTGAAAGATTGTAGTCCATGCCCATAATGAAAACTATTAATGCATGTTTTTCAAGATAGCCTTACAGACTCTGTTGTCAAGTGGTATGTCTAACTGGACAGAGCCCGTATTCATTTTTGGAGTGATATGGCTCATAACTTCATCAATCAATATCGACATATTATGGATTTGGCTCCTAATCATTTGTCTTTATAGAACCTGAAAAAAAAGGCAAATGAATCTTTTGAGGAATACGCCCAGAGATGGAAGGATGTAGCTTGTCAGGTGCAACCTTCTCTAACTGAGAAAAAGACTACAGTGCTATTTGTCAGCACTTTGAAATCTCTTTATTATGAAAAGATGATAGGGAATGCAACAAAAAATTTTATTGATATGGTAATTTTAAAAGAAATTATTGAGAGTGTCATCAAGAATGACAAGCTAGAAGGAGGTGAAGCATCCATTAAAAAGGCCCCAAAGAAGAAAGAGATTGAAGCTCAAGCTGTGAGTTTTGATAGGTAATAATTTAAGGGTTATCAACCCCACCCATCGTCAGGATACCCCTCATATTATCCTGTTGTGAATAACACCTCTTCTTATCCATACCAACCCATCCCACAACCATCGTACCCCCAAACATATCAACTTTCCTTTAGGCCCCAGAATGTCACATACAGTCCTAACACTTAACCTACCTTAATACCTCAAACTCATCCAACTAGCCCAATGGGTGGTTCACGGGAGCAACGAACTATTCGTAAAAAGTTTATATTTGACCCAATTCTCATGACCTATACGAAGTTGTATCATTAGCTTTACAATAGTCATTTGATTGCTTATAGCAAATTAGAGCCACTCAAGTTACCTTACCCTAAGTAGTACGATCCCACAGCCCATTGTGACTATCACTATGGGATTGTTGGTCATTCCACTGAAAATTGCACTGTCTTGAAACACAAAGTGCAATGGTTAATCAATGATGGAATGATTAGCTTTGATACCGGAGGGATAACTACACCAAATGTTAGTGGTAATTTTTTGCCTAATCATAATGTGAATGCTTTGAGTGAAGAACATGAGTGCCATTTGAAGAGAAAAGTGCAAATATTAAGACACCTCTCAGTCAGTAGTTTGATGTTTTATGAAAAGCTGACATGATACAGCCAGTGAGTCCGCGTAGCTATCATGAAGTATATATAGCAGGCACTAGTTGTAAATATCATAATGAGGTAATTGGTCATCCTATCAAAACTTGTGAGCAGTTTCACCAAGAGGTGCAAAGCTCTTAGATTTATACCAGTTGAAAGTTTATGAAGAAGGAAAAATTTCAAAGAGTGTTGAAGTGTTCATGATAAATAAGCCTACAAAGCTATTTTCAAACCCGGTAACAATTCACTGTAGGAATAAGCCAAAGTCAGTCATAGACAAACTTATTCCTAAGCCGATGACTTTTAAAGTCTCGACTCCATTCCTATATAAGGATGACAAAGTTGTACCCTAAAAATATGGCTATAATACAATAGTTCAAGGATAAAAAAAGAATGCTTTCAAGACTGACGCTTCTAATATAATTGATGTAGGGGGCATCACTCGAAGTGGAAGATGCTACAGTCCAAAAATGTTAGAGAAGGCTAGAAAGAAAAAAGCCAAGGTAGGTGAAGAACGAAATAATCTCGAGTTAGAACCTGAAAAGGATCGTTCGAAACCAATGTAAAAAAAAAAGCATATGAATTTTTAAAGCTGATAAAACACAGTGAATATTTTGTTGTTAAACAGTTGAATAAAATGTGAGCACGAATCTCATTATTATCATTACTGTTAAACTCAAAACCACATTGAAATGCTTTGTTAAAGGTGTTAAATCAGGTATATATGGCATATAAAGTATCTGTTGAATATGTAAACCACCTGGCTGAAAATCTAGTCATGCTAAATTACATTTCATTCAGCGATGATAAGATTTCCTCAGAGGGAAGGGGAAGTGCCAAGGTTCTGTATATCACAATCAAGTGCAAGAGCCATATCATAGCTAAAGTCCTTATTGATAATGGCTTCGCCATTAATGTCATGCTTATGTTAACTTTGGTAAGGCTACCCATTGACTACTCTCATATGAAAGACAGTCAAATGATCGTGAGAGCTTTTGATGAGACCAAAAGAAAAGTCTTAAGAGATAACGAGATGCTCTTACAAATTGGGCCATGCACTTTTAATGTGAAGTTTCAAGTGATGGATATCTCTTCATCTTATAGTTATCTACTGAAAAAGCCATGGATTCACATGGCAGGTGCTGTGTCCTCTACCTTGCATCAAAAGATCAAGTTTAATGTAAAAGGTTAATTGGTAGTGGTATTTGGAGAGAAAAACATGTTGGTGACCCAACCGTTGAATGTTCCATATGTAGAGGCTACTGAAGAAGTAATATAATGCTCTTATCGATCTTTTGAGCTAGTCAATTCTATAGGTGAAAGACTTAAAAATAAATTTTTTTCAAGGATAGTGATGAGCCAAGTCATCAATAAGGGCTAGTATCCAGGATTAGGGTTGGACAAGAACTTACAAAAAATAAGAGAGCCCCCAACAATGGTAGACAATAGTGAAAGGCTAGGTTTAGGCTATGAAGCAGTAGAATGGGAGATTAGGAAAAGATCAACAGGTAAAACAGTAAGATTAATGATCATCTTGCACTTGTATGAGACTTTCAAGCTTGAAGGATTCATGTACCCAAATGTAGAAGAAGATTGTGAACAAAGTGTGGAAGAGGCATTCGTCCAGTTGACCATCCATGCCATTGAAGATGAAATAGGGCTTAAACAAAAAGGGTGGGTCCGTCTTTGTCTGCCAGATCATGATTTAAATAATTGGAGTATCATTAAAGTGCCTTTTAGTCTTAAGACCAATCAAATGTAATTGTATCTCTCAATAGCTATTGCCCAAGGTATTGAGATGATCTTTCTTGTTTGGGCTATTTATCTTTTATTATTTTAATAAAAATTAAGAAGGATGCATTTTCATTCATGTCTTCTTGTGCCTTCATTATTGTTATTTTTTCTATTTTTTTTAATTACATCTTGCCAATATATCCCATTTCATTCAATTTCAGGTCTTTAAATGATCAAGAAGATAATTATGATAACGATCAAGAGGTTAATTTTGAGAATTCAATTAACAATGATGAACTTGACAATGAAGATGATTATGAAGAGTATGCTATACCTCTGGACCTAATGAGATTGATTGAATAAAAAAATAAGTCAATCGAGCCTCATCAAGAGATAACTGACTTGGTAAATTTAAGAGATGAAGAGAATAAAAAAGAGGTCAGAATTGGCATTTCTCTTTCACTGAGAGATAGGCAATGTTTGAAAGCTTTACTTCAAAAATTCATAGATGTGTTTGCTCGTCATACCAGGATATGACAGGACTAAGTACGAAGATAGTAGAGCATAGATTACCTTTAAAGCTAGAATATAAGCGACTCCAACAGAAACTGAGGTGAATGAAACCTGAAATGCTATTAAAAATAAAAAAAGAGGTGAAAAGCAATTTGATGCAGGTTTCTTACAAGTGGCTAAGTATTCAAAGTGGGTAGCCAATATAGTGCCAGTTCTTAAGAAAAATGAAAAGGTACAAATGTGTGTAGATTATCAAGATAACTTTTTTTTGTTTCATATTGACACGCCGGTGGACAACACGACTAAACATTCAATGTTCTCTTTTATGGATGGGTTCTTAGGGTATAATCAGATAAGAATGGCTGCAGATGATATGGAAAAAACCATTTTGGTGACTATGTAGAGAATATTTTGCTACAAAATCATGCCCTTTGGGTTAAAGAATGCTGGATCAACATAGCAAAGAGCCATGATGACACTCTTTCATGACATGATGCATAAAGAGATTGAGGTGTATGTAGATGATATGATTGTAAAATCTCGAGAAAGGGAAGATCATGTCACTAATCTCAAAAAGCTATTTGAGAGATTGAAAAAATTCTTGCTCAAGCTAAACCCAGCCAAATGTACATTCGGGGCAAGGTCAAGTAAGTTGCTAAGCTTCGTGGTTAGTGAAAGAGGGATTAAAGTCGATCTAGACAAGATATGGGCCATTCAAAATTTGTTACCTCTGAGTACACCAAATGAAGTTCAAAGTTTTTTGAGAGGATTGAATTACATTTCTTCGTTCATCTCTCAGCTTACCTACAAATGTGATCCCATATTTAAGCTTTTTTGTAAGAATAATCTTGGAGAATAGAATGAGGAATGCCAAGTGGCTTTTGATAAAATTAAACAATACTTGTCAAATCTTCCAGTGTTGGTGCCACCTGTTTCAAGAAAACCCTTAATTTTATACTTGATAGTGTGTGAGAATTCAATGGGATGTGTGTTAGGGCAGCAAGATAAGTTTAGTCGGAATGAGAGAACTATTTACTATCTGAGTAAAAAGTTCACAGAATATGAATCTGAGTATTTCTCATTGGAAAAAATATGTTGTGCATTAGCGTGGACTGCCAAAAGACTTAGACAGTATATGCTCTATCATACCACATGGCTCATAGCAAAATTAGATCCAATTAAATACATCTTCGAAAAGCCTTCTTTGTCTGAAAGAATTGCTAGATGGTAAGTAATACTCTCGGAATATGATATTATATATGTAAACCAAAAAGCAATAAAAGTGAGTGCTATAGCTGAGTTCTTTACAGATCTTGCTATTGAAGAATATGAACCAATGAGATTAGAGTTTTTTTATGAAGATTTGATGATTGTTTCCCAATTAAAGAAGGGAGAACATGAAAAAAGATGCTGAAAGATGTATTTTGATGGAGCTGCCAATGCCTTGAGACATAGAATTAGGGCAATTTTGATTTATTTCGAAGAATAATACTATCCTATAACAGCGAGGTTAAATTTCAATTGCACAAATAATATCGCTGAATATGAGGCGTGTGTTATGGGTTTACAAGCTGTTATGACAGAAGAGTTAGAGTATTAAAAATGTTTGGAGACTCAGCTTTAGTTATATATCAACTGAAAGAAAAATAGGAGACGAGAGACTCAAAACTTGTTCCATATCATAAGTAGATTTTAGAGTTGATAAAGCAGTTTGAAGATATCCAATTTGATCATTTACCTCGAGAGGAGAATCTGATTGCTGATGCTTTGGCTACTCTGGCTGTAATGATTCGAATTAGTGATAATACTGACATTCAGCCTATCAGGTTAGATGTCAAAGATATGCCAGCTCATTGCTCTAATGTAAAAGAGGATGAGGATAGGAAGCTCTGATATTATGATATCTTACAGTATATTAAGGATCAATAATACCCAATTCAAGTAACAGAGAATGATAAAAGGGTTATCTAAAGATTAACTATGAGCTTTTTCCTAGACGGAGATGTTCTGTACAAAAGGAGCCATGATCAAGTATTGTTAAGGTGTGTAAATAAGGCAGAGGTAAAGAAAATTATTGAAGAGATGTATGATGGAATATGTGGGGCACATGCCAATAGACATATGATGACAAGACAGATTATGAGAGCAAGGTATTATTAGTTGACAATGGAGAACGATTGTATTGACTATGCTCGTAAATGTCACAAATGCCAGATATATACTGATAAGATCTATGCTCTACCATTTGTTTTACATGTTTTGGCACCACCTTGTCTATTCTCAATGTGGGGCATGGATATCATTGGTCCTATTACCCCAAAAGCTTTTAATGAGCATAGGTTTATTTTCGTGATGATAGATTACTTCACAAAATGGGTGGAGACAGCATCATATGCAAATGTAGCACGATCTGTGGTTTGCAAGTTCATAAAGAGAGAGATCATCTGTAGATATGGACTTTCAAAAAAAATTATTTTAAACAATGTCAAGAGTCTAAATAGTAAGATGATACGAGAAATGTGTGCCCAATACAAGATCAAGCATCATAACTTGACACTATATCGTCCAAAAATGAATGGGGCAGTTGAGGCAGCTAACAAGAATATCAAAAGAATTCTTGAAAAGATGACAGAGACTTATAAAGATTGGCATGACAAGTTACCATTTGTACTGTATGCATATCAAACATCAATGCGTACCTTTACTGGGGTAACCTCATTTTCTTTGGTTCATGGGATGAAAGCTGTACTGCGACTAAAAATGGAGATCCCGTTCTTGAGAGTTCTAAAAGAAGTTGAATTGAAAGAGGTTAAATGGATTCGAGAGCACTATGAACAGTTGAATTTCATTGAAGAAAAGATATTGATAGCGTTATGTCATGGTCAGCTATATAAAAAATGAATGATGAGGGCTCATGATAAAAAGGTTTGACCTCGTTGTTTCTGAGAGAGAGAATTAGTCTTGATTCTTTCAAATCAGCATGATAATAGAAGGAAATAGACTCCAAATTGGGAAGGAACATATGTGGTGAAATGAGCTTTCTCGGGTGGAGCGTTGATACTGACTGAGATGGATGGAAATGATTTGTCCCATCTTGTAAATTCTGATGCTGTGAAAAAGTACTATGCTTTAAAAAAATAAAAAAATAAAAAATAAAAAAATAAAAAAAAATGAAAAAAAAAAATGAAAAGAAAGACTCAAGGCGAAAACCCCAAAAGGACGATTTGAGTCATAGAGGATTTATCTAAGTTGAAAACCTAAAAAGGTAACTTAGATAGGAAAGATACAGCATCAAATCTGAAAATTTATTGGCATAGAGGCTCGTATATTCTAAGGAGCTCTAAGCTGTTTAGTGCTATCATAACATATAAATCTAAAAATCTATAGCTAGATTTAATAAATGAATGGAGTCGCCACCAATCTTTTATTAGGTGTGATTGGTCACCTAGGGAATTTATCCTTTTAAAGAACTCCTAAGCTTGACTAAGGGTCCTTAAAAAAATAGGTTCAGGTCTACTAACCAGAACAGGGTTCAAGAGTTAGTTACATATTGAGAAGGTTATAGCACCCCCACATGCCCATTCGAGGGATGGTATCGTATTATTTCAAATTTATCCTAAGATTTGAAGTCTAATGGTTTCAAATATTGGAAACAATTTTTAAGATTCTCCATCAATCTGGTAGAACTCTTAAAAAATACTTCCTCACCTCAAGAGTATTCAAGAATCTCATTTGATTTCTTGAAGAGGCTCTGTCGTCGGAAAAAGATTTATTTATTATTATTTATTATTATCAATTTTCGTTGAAAATAAATCTAATTATTCCATCATTTGGGCGAAATTACAAATATTTTCTCTTTTGAATTTCTAAAATTTTCACCATTTGGGTCTATTTAAAAAGTTCCTTTTTCTCTTTTTTCCTTGGAAAAAAAATAATATGACAATTATTTTTATTGAAATTTCATCTAAATTATTTCACAATTTGGATCAAATTTAAAGAAAATTTCTCACATAGAGATTTATTAAAAATTTACCATTTGAAATTTCTAAGAATCTTATCTTTAGATAATTATCAAATATTTTCAATCCAAATTTTTATTTGGAAAAGAATACAATTACTTGTATTGAAATTTCATCAAAATCATTCCACTATTTGGGCCAAATTTAGAGAAAATTTCTCACCTACAGATTTCTTAGAAATTTATCATTTGAAATTTCTAAGAATCTCATCATTGGGTAATTTGTATTTAATTCCAAAAATTTTTATATTTTTATGCTTTTTATGTTTTTAATTTTTTTATTTGAAAATAAATATTAATTATTGTTATTGAAATTTTATCTATATTATTCCATCATTTGGGATAAATTTAGATAAAATTTTCACTTAGGAATTTTATAAAAATTTGCCATTTGAAATTTTTATGAATTTCATCATTGGATAATTAATATTTATTCCCAAAATTTTTATTTATATTATTTTATTAAATTAAATCATGCAAAAATGCTTTTAAAATAATTAAACACATAAATAAAATAAATAAATAAAAATACAAAAAAATGGAAATGGCTCGGCTTACGGCTAAGATCGACTCGGCTTAAGACAAAAACTACGACTCAAAACATGGCTCGACTGGCAATCGGCTTAGCTCGGCTCGGCTCGGCTCAATAGTAGGGTTCGTGGAGCAGGTTGAAGCGAGTTAGCGCAATGGGTCGGGTTGCCCGAATGAAAACATGTGGATCATGAGATTTTCTGAAGCTCAAAACGGTGTCATTTTAGGGAGCTATAAAAGGCTAATTTCAGTTTTTCCCAGTAGAATCCTCTTCTTCCCTCTCTCTCTATTTCTCTTTTTCTCTCCCCTTCTCTCTACCCCCTCAAGAACACCTGTTGATATTTAACCGGATTCTGAAAATTCTTGCCAGAATCTGGGTTTCTCGTCGGAAAGTTATCGAAAAGTTGATCGGTTTCTAGCAAGTTATGTAGGAAACTGGGTAACTTGTTGGAAAGTTCAAAGTTGGCAGGAAATCTCGTCGAAAAACTTGAATCTCGCTGGAAAATTTCGTTGGATTCTGGAAAATTTTCAGAAATTTTTCAGAAAAAAAACTTCAAAAATTCTAAAAAAATTCTCACAAATTCCTAAAGTTGTTTTAACGCACCAAAACCTTTTTAAGCTTCTGTTCCTCTCTGTGTATTTTCTGTCCCTTTTCCGTATGCTCCAGCACCTAGGATTTGAATTCAATCTTTGAATCCAATCCTAACTCTGTCAGCCCCAAATTCATGCTAGAATTTTAATTTTTTCTGATCCTAATTCCAACCGAGAATCAATCAAGAAAAAAGATAAAGTCAAAAAAAAAATAGATAAAAATATTAATAGATAAATAAAAGAAATATTAATAGATAAATGATAAAATAAACATTAACAGATAAATAATAATAAATAAATAAATAAATAATATTATTAATAAATATACAAAAATAAAAATGCAAATGGGCTTACCCATTTGGACCAGGTCAATTGATCTGGGCCAGGACCAAATAGGTGTTTACAACTGCCTCTCTTTGCACATTTTCTGTAAAACAGGAATTGTACAAAGACGTAGACACCCATTCAAGACTCAACTTGACATTTTTTTTTGGTTAAAATTTTGATCAAAGCTCCTCTAAGCAGAGGCTCAACGACTTTGGAAAGATAAATAAAGCTCCTCTAATTAAAGGCTCAACTACTTTTGAAAAATAACAAAGCTCCTCTAAGCAGAGACTCAACGACTTTTGAAAAATAAATTACTCTTCTAAACAGAGGCAACCACGACTTTGAAAAAGTAAATTGCTCCTCTAAATAGAGACACCATGACTTTGAAAATTAAATTGCTCCTCTAAATAGAGGCAACCACGACTTTGAAAAAGTAAATTGCTCCTCTAAATAGAGACACCATGACTTTGAAAATTAAATTGCTCCTCTAAACAGAGGCAACCACGACTTTGAAAATTAAATTGCTCCTCTAAACAGAGGCAACAGAACTTTAGGAAAATAAATTACTCCTTGACAGTCATGTCCAAAGGAGTTATAAATCGTGACTAAAGGAATTTTGTAATGGGAACTCAAAGATTCAAAATTTGAGTTCAACATTCAAAGGTTCAGATTCGCAAGAACCTTTCAACTTCGTAAGAATTTACTAAAATTTGATTATCAAAATTTTAGTTTTCATAAAAATTTAAATTTGCAAGATCTCAAGATTTGCATTTGTAACTTGCAAGACTCGCATCCAACATTTAAAGATCTTTATTTGAATTTTAGAGATTCATATCCAAAAGTTCAAGGCTTTTCACTTGAATTCAAAGGTTTGCATTTGGCAAACTTGGGATTCACATCCAAAAGTCTGAAGCTTTTCGTTTGAATTTTGGAGATTCACATTCAAAAATTCAATGATTTTCATTTGAGTTCAAAGGTTCACATGCAATAAAACTTAGAGTTTCACATCTAAGTTCAAAGGTTCCCATTTAAAAAATTTAGAGATTCGTATCCAAAAGTTAAAGCTTTGTATTTTGGAGATTCACATCCAAAAGTTTAAAACTTTTCATTCTAGTTCGAGGATTCACATTCGACGAACATTAGGGTTTCACACCTCAAAGATTCTCATTTTGGAACTAAAAAATTCTCATTTGAGTTCTCAAAAATTCTCATCAAAATATTCACAATTTATTTTTCAAGTGACTCAAAAATTTACATGAATGAATGTCATGACCAAATATGCAAATGCCTTCTTAACGATGTAAATGCGACAACTTAGATTCTCATAGTGCCATGCATGTCCAAACAAAGTTTAATTCATCAAATTATGTGTAGTACTATTTAAGCAATGATGCCAACATGATGTATGTAATGTGGACGTCAATGTCATAAAATTTTATATAATTATGGTAATATGGCTCTCAAGACTCCACCATTTTACTTTTTTTCGTTGTTCGATTTCTCAATACTTGGGAACAAGTTTCATCAATTGATCATTACTTGACCACCATTCATGGGCTTCTCAGCACTAACAAATTTCAGAATAAGTTTCATCCACCATCACTGGGTCACTACTCATAGGTGTCTCAACATTAATCATTCTAAACAAATTTCATCGTCCTTCCTTATGTTACACTCATAGGTTTTTTAGCCCTAACCATTCCAAAACAAACTTTATCCACTGATTATTTTCATCATTCAATCATAACTTGCAGGTCATGTCGATCAATTCATCCTTGTATTCATCACTTGGTCATATCACATTTTCAAGTTTTTGCACTCTCTTCATTTGTTGACCAACCCATCACCATTTTCATCATTTGATCACACCACGTGTTATCTCAAATCATTCTTCTCAAGTTTCTACGATCTCTTCATTTTTTTTTGTCATCTTAGATTTCTTTTAAAAGGAATGCAAGACTCTTTTAAGCACATATTCATTCATTCATTCATTATCATTTCAATTCTTGACAAACACAATGTAATTAAACATTTTCTTGATTCATTTTAGGGATGTGAGAACAAAAGAGCAAAATGTGCATTTGAAAAAAAAAAAATTTAATGAGAAGTGAGTCTTAGTATAAAATCAGATGGAGAAAAGAGACAAGTGAATTAATGGGACAAATGAATATTCAGATAATTTAAACATTAATTCAAGATTCTTTTTCAAAAACTCATTCCATTGATTATCAAAGTCATTTTAAGCTCATCAAACTTTGCCTTAGCTTTGAAAGATCTTTAGATGCCTTGATCTTCTATATATTTGAACTGTTCATCCAACTTTCAGCTCAGAGATTTAGTATGCCCAAATTGCCCTTTCGAGTTTTCAATTTGAGTCTTCTTTTTTTTTTTCATATTTTTATTTTATTTTTTTTCTTTTTGCCTTTTTTTTTCTTTTTTTTTTCATTTTTTCTCTTTTCTCTTTTTTTTTCATCCATTTTTTTCATCTTTCAGCCTCTTTTTTTTTTTTCATCTTTCATCCATTGTTGATATCTCTCACACATTAATTTTTATAGTAATATAATATGATTTTGTCATGAGCATACCTTAGACCAACATATGATTATTCAATTCGAGCATTCACACTTAATCCAAATGAACTTTTCAAGGTTGTAATATAGGCCATGGTATGGGGTCATAAAAAATGGATAAAATAAGCTTAATATATATGTTTAAAGGGTTCAAAACCAAAGGATCATCACTTGATGCAGCTTGGCATTTTGCCCCACTTTACATTATTTCACTATTTCTCTCTTTTTCATCTCATTCTTCACAAAAGATTCTCATTTCTTTGCCTCAAATCATTTGTGGCATTTTTCTTTGCTCTTTCTCACTTTTTTTTTAAAACCATTTAGATTATTTTTTTTCAAAAAATTACTCCATAGTATGGAGGGTGATCCTTGGTCGGAGTTTCTAGAAAAAAAAATTATAATAGGCTAAAAGGGGTAGCGATGAATGCTTTTTCAAATAGTAAAAAAAATGATCATTTTTCATCTAAAATGTGAATACTTTCCTTGATCATCATCTATTGTGCAAAACCAAGCTCATGGATTTGTATAAAAAAAAATTACCCATCTTCAAGATATATTAATTTCTCATCTGTTAGTAGCTGACTTTTTTTGCTCAGATAATCTTCTTAAATCAATGTGAATGAGTTCTCAAAATTAAATCTTAAAATTATTGCTACCATTGTCTAAACATTCATCATTTGGAATTGAAGAATGGGAACAAAAGTTATGAAAGGTGACAAAGCATGGAATAGTAGTTGAATGAAAAAAAATGTAATGAAATGCATTAAATTACCTTTTATTGAAATGATAACAAATGAAATCCTACTGCCTAAAATAAACCTAACATTACTCTGAAAAAAATCTTAAAATGATAAGAAATTTTTAATCAGCCTTATCTCCATTCTCTAAAATTGTGCCTCTATACAATCAAGTGAATGATCTTTATTAACATCTTGCCCCTCAATTTATTGCGACTTTTTAGGCTTTTTTTAACCAACGTGTTCTTGATTTCCACTCAGAGCATTGACATTGTGATTTGGCAATGGATTGCCACTAACATTAGGTGTTGTTGCTCTTTTTTAATCAAAACTTACTATTTCATCCTTGATCAACCATTGCACTTTATGCTTTAGAGCAGTGCAACTTTTAGTGGAATGGCTAGTAATTTCATAGTGGTAGTTGCAGTGGGCTGTAGGATCATACCACTTGGGATAGGGTAGCTTGAGTGGCTCCACATGACTTGGGACAATTAAGTGGTTATTATAAAGCTCTCGGTATAACTTCGTATAAGTCATGGAGATTAAATCAAATACGAGTTTTTCTCGAATAGTTCGTTGCTCTCATGAATCACTTGCTCGGTTAGTAGGGCGAATTTGAGGTCTTACAAGAGTTTGAATTTTGAGGCTATTTGTAAGATCTTAAGGGCTAAAAATTGACTGGTATGTGGATGAATAAGGTGATTGTGGAGTTAACTGGTATAGGTAGGATGAGGCATTATTCATAGCACGATAAAATAGAGAGTAACCTTGGGGTGGATAGGGTTGATAACCGTGGAATTGTTGTCTATCAAAACTCACAGTCTGAGCTTCAGTCTCCTTTTTCTTTGGGGCTCTTTTACTTGATGCCTCCCTTCCTTCTAGCTTGTCATGCTTGATGGCACTCTCAATAATTTCTCTTAAAATCACCATGACGATGAAATTTTTGATTGCATTTCCTATCATCTTTTTATAATAGAAAGATTTTAGAGTGCTGACGAACAACACTGTAATTTCCTTTTTGGTTAAAAGAGGTTGCACTTGAGAAGCTACATCCCTCCGTCTCTGAGCATATTCTTTGAATGACTCGTTTGCCTTTTTTTTTTAGGTTCTGTAAAGATAAACGATCAGGAGCCAAATCCATAATATGACGATATTGACTGATGAAGTCATGGGCCATATTGCTCCAGGAATGAATGTGGGTTTTATTAAGTTGGACATACCATCTAATAGCAGAGCCTGTAAGGTTATCTTGAAAAACATGCATTAATAGCTTTTCATTGTGAGCATAGGCTATCATTTTTTGACAATACATAGTAATATGAGTTTTTGGCCACTTCGTACCATTATTTTTTTAAATTTTAGTACTTTGAATTTTGGTGAAATAACCACATCTGTGACTAAACACAGCCCGACAGCATTAACAGAGCCATAAAACCCAATTCCTTCTACAGCTCGTAGCCTTTGTTCTAGCATGCTGATTCTAGAGTCTTTCTGAGCCTCAACTTTTGGCTTTTCTTTTTCTTTTTCTTTCATGTTATCCAGATTAAGAACTTGAATTGGTTCAACTGTCTTTTTAGTAAAGACAGGATTCACTTAGCTATGGTAATGCCCTGAATTAGAGGTTGATGGCATTTTAGGATATGTAGGATATGTGAAGTATTGTGGTGGAACATCTTATGTAGACTGAGTTTGAGGTGGACCAAAATCAAGTGGATATAAAGGGGTCAGTCACTTCTTATGTTGTAGGGCCTTATTGGCTTATGTTCTTTTCTACTATTTTCTCTTTATTTAACTTGTTGAAAGCATCCAGAATTTTACTCAACTTATTCTTAATCTTCTCTTATGCTTTTTTTAATTTTTTAAATCGATGAGAATTTTTTTGCTCTATTTGTCTGGCTCTGGCTCTTGTGTTGTATCGATGAGTGGGGTTCTTGCTAGACGAAGCTATCCTTGAACCTTGAGTACCATAATTATATGATTATTAGAAACTATGTATGATATGCAAATGTATGCATGAAATGTACTAATATTTATCACATCATCGATATTGATAAAAGAAATCTCCATTTGAAACTTTGTTAAATAAAATTTTAAAATTACATCCTAATAAAGTTAAAGCAATATTCTAAAGTCCTAAACATCATTCCCTTATTTCTAATGCCTCCTTATAAACTTCCTAGCTTGTTGGTAATGATTTTGTACCTCATCTAGGAAATCAAGTAAATGTCGTCCATGTACTCCCACTGGTTACACCACAGCCTTCAGACCTTTCACTTTTTCTTTCATTTCTGATGCTTTGTCTGCAACAATGCATATTTGATCGAACAAATGCTTTAGATGCCTTTGTTTTTTCGTGTACATATCTTTCTATAGCTCATCTATTGAGCTTGTTTCCTGTCTTCATGAGACAAAGCTTCTACTTATGCTGTGCGTTGATCCACCATCTATTGTAGCATTTGGTTATGTTCGTGTGCCATAGTAGTGGCCTTTTGTTCTTTCTCCACCCTTACTTTTAACAATTTATTTTCTTTTAAAAGTCGAGCAAGCTCGGGTGTGACTGATAAATATGTCATGTTTAGATCATTAAATAAAGCTTTACATTGATCTTTTTGCTCCGTGAAACTTTTGATTTTTAGTTCTTGAAGTCGTGAACACTCTCTTATTTCTATCTTCAATCGCTTATTTTCTTATTCTAACTCGTCTTTTTCAGACTGGAGTTTTCTCTTAGTTGTTTCCATTTTAAGCAAAAGATATTGAATAATGGGTTTTGAGGGATGTTTTAACTGTTCACTAGGAATCACAATGTCTTTTCCTCTCCTCGCATACCACACACTATATTCTAGAGTGACGTCATAAGTAAACCTCCATTGGTTAACCCTGATGGTTTTCTTCCATGCTTTTTTTAATTTTTTCAACCATTCCATATGCCCTTTTATCAGTGAATGAGAACTCCCTTTGGTTAAGTCCATAGGTTTTTAGAATGAATTGTTCACAACCGGATTATCTTCTCACTAAAGCTGAAGCATAAGTAACAGCACCCTATAGGCCTAATAAAAACACCCATGGCTGATTTCCATAACTGTATAACACCATATCATGATGCATCCAAGGTGTTTTTCAAACTATCCCTTGACTATCAAGAGCTCGAAAATAGGAAATTCATTCCTCTTTTGACTTTGCTGGAGGTCATGTGCTGTAACAAAATTCCTTGATGGGGATGCTAGAACAAAGGTATGGTTTACGAAATTGACTTTCTTTACATTCCATGTAATTTTTCATCCATATATAAAGTAACTGTAGGCACCCATTAAATCACCCCTTACCATTTCTACGACAAAAGCTTAGAGAACGAATGGTTTCTGCCAGAATAGTCGATGCTGCATTGACCTGATATGCTAACTGATCAACAAAATCTACCACTGTAATATCAACATATTCGATGACTTTTAAGAAGATCACCAGTCTATATAAAGCTATAGCCATAGCCACTAATCCCTGATCATCATCCATATGCCTCTGGATGAAGTTTCATAAAAAACTCCACGAAATAGCCTTATTTTCACTTTTTATCTTGACACATGAATCGACTTGAGGTAAATTAAGTTCAAGCATTTGCACTAGCTTTTTACGATAGCTCACCTTATGGGACCAGTAAATCTTATCTGGGTTTGGCAGACCGAAGCGAAGTAAGACCATATACTCTTTAATTGTAGGTACCATGTCTGCTTCATTGAAAACAAAACATCTATATAAAGGATCCCAAAACTGAATGATGGCCCTAATCAAATTATTATCCATTTGCACTTGTAGTAGTGAAGTTATGTCTCCATATCTATTCTCAAATGCCTCACGTCTTATTCTACACATGCATCCTCAAATACTACTTAAGTCAGATAGATCATTTTACTGTAGCTCTAGATGAACTCTTTTGGGTAATGATGAAATAAAATCCTTAGGTAAGCAATCTTTTTGTTTTCTTTGACCCTCTTCTGACTTAATTTTCAATTGATAAGCAGACTCATAGTGGACTGATGTAGACTTTGGTTGCATTTGACTTTCCATGAATGTAAGTGTGAGATCTAATTTATCAATAACTGATATATGGCAAATGAAAAGGATGCAAACGATAGTGTTAAATATGGTCATGATATGATAATGCTAGAGCATGAGAATAGAGATGATGTATAAAATGAAATGCTAGAACATGAGAATGAAATGACATATAGATGCACAAAATCAAGGAGACAAAATAGTTAGTTAACAAATTGTTCCTTCTTATGTCCTAATTTTGGGTTATATTTATTGATGGATAGGAAGGGCTTTATCTTAAGTTAGTTTCTTAGGGGTGAACTATATATAGGGTTAGGAGATTTTGACCCCTAAAAGGTTCCTAAATTATTCTTTATATCATTGTCCATCACAAACTAGTAAGGCAGTCCCATCCTCACCCATCACAAGCTACCAACAGAAAAGATTTAATTTGAGTGGGAGTATTTAGCTAGCCATTGCAAAGATTATCATCTCACGAGAACGTAGGTACTTTACTCCCTTCTAAGAGGGACTGTGGCCGGGTATATAGCTCATGTAATGCAAATGCATGTGTTAGTATGTGTGAAGGAACACAAAATTATCAATCCCATAAATCAAATAAGAAACCAAAAAAGAAAAATGTTAGTAAACAAATAACTTAAAACCGTTAGTTTAAAGGATATGATAAATTCAAAAATTATGGCTTGACTCACTAGCGTCCCCAGTGGAGTTCCCAAACTGTCATAACATATAGATTTGAAAATCTATAGCTAGATTTAACAAATGAATGGAGTCGCCACCAATCTTTTATTAGGTGTGATTGGTCACCTAGAGAATCTATCCTTTTAAAAAACTCCTAAGCTTGACTAAGGGTCCCTAAAAGAATATGTTCGGGTCTACTAACTAGAACAGGGTTCGAGAGTTCGGTTACATATGGGGAATGTTATAGCACCCCAACATGCCCATCCAAGGGATGGTACCATATTATTTCAAATTTATCCTAAGGTTCGAAGTCTAATGATTTCAAATATTGAAAATAATTTTTAAGATTCTCTATCAATCTGATAGAACTCTTAAAAAATACTTCCTCACCTCAAGAGTATTCAAGAATCTCATTTGATTTCTTGAAGAGGCTCTATCGTCGAAAAATGATTTATTTATTATTATTTGTTATTATCAATTTTTGTTGAAAATAAATTTAATTATTCCACCATTTGGGCAAAATTAGAAATATTCTCTTTTGAATTTCTAAAATTTCCACCATTTGGGTCTATTTAGAAATTCTCTTTTTCTTTTTTTTCCTTGGAAAGAAAATAATATGACAATTATTGTTATTGAAATTTCATCTAAATTAGTACACCATTTGGGTCATATTTAGAGAAAATTTCTCACCTAGAGATTTATTAAAAATTTACCATTTGAAATTTTTAAAAATCTCATCTTTAGATAATTATCAAATATTTTCAATCCAAATTTTTATTTAGAAAAGAATACAATTACTTGTATTGAAATTTCATCTAAATCATTTCACCATTTGGGCCAAATTTAGAGAAAATTTTTCACCTAGAGATTGCTTAGAAATTTATCATTTGAAATTTCTAAGAATCTCATCCTTGGGTAATTATATTTAATTCCAAAAATTTTATATTTTTATGCTTTTTATGTTTTTAATTTTTTTTGTTTGAAAATAAATATTAATTATTGTTATTGAAATTTTATCTATATTATTCCATCATTTGTGACAATTTTAGATAAAATTTCTCACTTAGGAATTTTATAAAAATTTACCATTTGAAATTTTTATAGATTTCATCATTGGATAATTAATATTTATTCCCAAAATTTTTATTTTTATTATTTTATTAAATTAAATCATGCAAAAATACTCTTAAAATAATTAAACACATAAATAAAATAAATAAATAAAAATACCAAAAAAATGGAAATGGCTCGGCTTACGGCTAAGATCAGCTTGGCTTAAGATAGAAACCATGGCTCAAAACGTGGCTCAGCTGGCAATCGGCTTGGCTCGACTCAACAGCAGGGTTCGTGAAGCAGGTTGAAGTGGGTCAGCGCAACGGGTTGGGTTGCCCGAATTAAAACACATGGATCATGAAATTTTCTTAAACTCAAAATGACGTCATTTTGAGGAGCTATAAAAGGCTAATTTCAGCCTTTCCCAGTAGAATCCTCTTCCTCCCTCCCTCTCTACTTCTCTTTTTCTCTCCCCCTCTCTCTATCCCCTTAATAACATCGGTTGATATTTAATCAGATTTTGGAAATTCTTGTCAAAATCTGGGTTTCTCATCGGAAAGTCATCAAAAAGTTGGTTAGTTTCTGGGAAGTTATGCCAGAAACTGGGTAACTTGTCGGAAAGTTCAAAGTTGGCAGGAAATCTCGTCGGAAAACTTGAATCTCGTCGAAAAATTTCGTCGGATTTTGGAAAATTTCCAAAAATTTTCCAGAAAAAAACTTCAAAAATTTTAAAAAAATTCTCACAAATTCTTAAAGTTGTTCTGACGCACCAGAACCTTTTTTAGCTTCTGTTTCCTCTCTGTGTATTTTCTGTCCCTTTCCCGTATGCTCTAGCACCTATTTATAGGGATTGATTAGAAGAGTTTCTGATCAATCCAATTTCTTCTGAGATCTGGATTCAATCTTTGAATCCAATCCAAACTCTGTTAGCCCCAAATTTACGCCAGAATTTTAATTTTTTTTTATCTTAATCCCAATCGGGAATCAATTAAGAAAAAAGATAAAGTAAAAAAATTAGATAAAAATATTAATAGATAAATGATAAAATAAACATTAACAGATAAATAATAAAATAAATAATAATAATAATAATAATAAATAATATTATTAATAAATACACAAAAATAAAAATGCATATGGGCTTGCCCATTTGGATCAGGCCTAATTGATCCGAAGCCAGACCAAATTGGGTGTCTACAAGTGCATTAGATGATTGAGTTTTCAAAAAAGATCTTGAGATGTGTTATCATGATTGTCTGATTGTTCATTTTTTAGCATTGTTTCCCCATACCTATCTTTGTAATTCTTTCTTGACCAAAGTTTGCCAACTTTTTTTTTTGCTAAAAAATACATTCCTGCTGTTGATTATTTCCTAACCATCCTTATTCTTTTCTTCCTAATACCTTGCAAATGTGTGAATACATTCTTACTTTTTGAGATTGAAATAACGATTGATAGATAAATAATAGCATTAAAGATTTTTTACATTACATTAGAAAGGTCAAGAGTGATAAAGGTAAATTTGATATGTTCAGTTCCTAATAAGGACATTGAATTTGAAAGGAAATTTCTTGCAGAAAGAATGTGAGAATTAAAAGAAAAGGATGATTAAGAGTTATGCTAATTTGGTCTTTGAAGAACAAAGGGTTCGAGGCCCAAGAAAAGAGCTTGAGAAACTTGAGTACCATAACTAAATGGAAAATAATTAGCCAGCATTAGCATAGCATGTATCGAATTTCACACACATTATATTTCGCATAGCATATACTGCATTCAAGAAAGCATAGTGCATAAGTTCAAAAAGTAAGGGTATTCTAGGATCCCCACATGGAGAAGACAGATTTGAAGACTTTTTGATTTTTCAATTCTTGGTTGAGAAAAAGCATATGAGGTAAGTTTTTAACCTTTGAAAAAGGAAATCTCTTGGTATCAGGATCAATTTGTAAGACCTTTAGACATAATCTCCTGAAATTCCTTCAAACATGATCTTTGACTCCTTTGGACATGATTGTCAAGGAGTATTTTATTTTTTAAAATTCTGTTGCATCTATTTAGAGGGGCTATTTATTTTCCCAAAAGTTCTATTGCCTCTTATTAGGGGAGCCATTTATTTTCCCAAAAGTTCTGTTACCTCTGATTATGGGAGCCATTTATTTTCTCAAAAGTTCTATTGCCTTTAATTAAGGGAGCCATTTATTTTTTCAAAGTTGTTGAGCCTCTGTTTAGAGGAGCTTTATTTATTTTTCAAAGTTGTTGAGTCTATGTTTAGAGGAGTTTCATTTATTTTTTCAAAGTTGTTGAGCCTCTGTTTAGAGGAGCTTTATTTATTTTTCAAAGTTGTTGAGCTTCTGATTAGAGGAGCTTTGTTTATTTTTTCAAAAGTCTTTGGGCCTCTACTTAGAGGAGTTTTGATTAAAATTTTAATACAAAAAAAGCAAAAAAAAATAAAAAAAACAAAAAAAAAGGTCAAGTGAAGTCTGGAATGGGTGTCTATGTCTTTGTACAATTCTTGTTTCATAGAAAATGTGCAAAGAGGGGCAGCTATAGACACTTAATTTGGACCAAACCCGGATCAATTAGACCTGATCCAAACAAGTAAGCCCATTCGTATTTGTATTTTTTATTTTATTTATTTATATATATTTTTATTAGTTATCTATTAATATATATTTTGTATCTATATATATATTTTTTATCCTTATCTATTAATATATTGTTGTTATTTATCTATTATATTATTATTATTATTTGATTATTGAGATAATGATACAGATTATAAATAATCAATAAATTGGAATGAATTGATTATTATGGTTGCCAGAGTTGGATTAGATCAAAGAAAATCCAATTTCTGAGGAGTTATGTTGATTAGAAATTTTCTGATCAATCTTATAAATAGGTTTACATAAAATGACGTCATCATTCAGAAAAAGAAAGAAAAATTGTTTAGAATTGTCAGAAGCAAATATTAGACTTTTTAAGAAATTTTGAGAATTTTTGAAGATTTTTTTTTTGAAAATTTTTCAAAAATTTTCAGATTCCGTTGTATTTTTCGATGAAATTTAAATTTTTCGATACTTTTTGGCTAGTTACCCAGTTTTCGGCAACAACTTCCAAAAAATCGACTAACTTTTCGGCCAGATTCCGGTGATCCTACCCAGATTCTGACGAAAATCCCAAAATCCAACAAAGGATTCAACCGGTGTTCTTGAATCCTAGAGAGAGGGAAAGAGAAAAGAAAAGGGAAGAGAGAGAAGAGACAGGAGCAGTCTAGTGAAAAAGATCGGATTGGGCCTTTTATACCCTCAGAAAACGACATTGTTTTGGCCTTACTATTCCTAGAGGATCCGCGTATTTTCAAGTGGGTAACCCGACTCGTAGCACAACCCGATCCAGCGACCCAAGTGCCAGCCATCCCCGAGCCGAGTCGCACACTCACAAGCCATGTTTTTCGAGCCGTTTTTTTTCCTTAAGCCGAGCCGAATCCAAGTCGAGTCAAGCGTTCCCATGTTTTTTTATTTATTTTTTATTATTATTTATTGATTAGATTAGAATTACTTGGTATTTCTCATTTTATTTTTATTTTTTTATTTTTTAATGATTTTTCTAAAATAAAAATTTTAAAAAATATATTTTTGGGGAAAGTTGAAAGTATCACTTTCCCTGAAAAATAAAAAGACTTTAAAAAAATTTTAAGAAAAAGTTGAAAGTATCAATTTTTCTTAAAAGTAAAATTTCAAAAAAAAATGCTTTTAAGGAAAAGTTGAAAGTATCAATTTTCCTGAAAAGTAAAAGTTTCAAAAACATTTTGAAGGAAAGTTGAAAATATCAATTTTCCTTGAAAACAAAATTTTCAAAAAAAATATTTTTGGAGAAAAATTGAAAGTATCAATTTTCCTTAAAAATAAAATTTCCAAAAGCATTTTAGGAAAAGTTGAAAGTATTGATTTCTCTTGAAAATAAAATTTTCAAATGCTTTAAATAAAAGTTGAAAGTATCATTTTTTTTAAAAAATAAAATTTCAAAAAAAAAAGATATTTTTAGGAAAAAGTTAAAAATATCAATTTTTCTTGTATATAAACAATGAGTGTGTTTTTTTTAAGGGAAAGATTTATATCAAAAGTTGAATCATTATTCCTTTTTCTTATTTTTTTTCTTTTTCTTGAATTTTTTTATGTTAAATGATCCGATGATAGAGCCTCTGCAAGTGAAACAGTAGTCTCCTTCCATACTTTTGAGGTGAGAGAATTTTTTCAAGTTTTTGCTAAAAGTATCAGAGTCAATTGAGAATAATTTCAAGTAATTAATTACTTGATAAATTTTTAAGGCTTATTGGATAACACAAAATTAAGTTGATACCGTCTTTCAATGGGCGTTGTGAGGGTGCTATAACCTTCTTTACACGTAACCGTACTCCCGAAACCTGTTCTGGTCAACAGACCTGAACCTATTCTTTTAGAGACCTTTAAGTTTGGGTGTTCATTGAAAGGATAGATTTTTTAGGTGACCAATCGCACCTAAATAAAAAAGATTGGTGACGACTCTTTAAGTCAATGTCTAACGATAGATCCCTCAGATCTAAACGTTATGACACTCATCTTCATGTTTATTCAACATCTTCTCGCAAGGGTCTTTAGGCCATACCTTGAAATTACATGAACCCACATAAAAGCAGCAAAAATTAAATACTTCTTTCCCGAGTTCGTCAATTCCACTTCTTTGGACTCCTGAAAGATTCTTCGGAAGAAATTTGTAGCTTGGTGTGATCATATTACTCATGTTTTTGTTTGGTTTTATCTGCTCTTCAGGTTCCGATGATAACTGAGTTAAACTCTCATAGAACTTCAGAACCTCAACGAAATCATCAACAGAATTTGGGAAGTAATCGACTACCATTGTCTTCAAACCGACCTTTGTAATCTTTGCAGTGCTATAATCGTGTAGGGATTTCAGCAATGTCAAATAATCTTCAGAACTGGTTTCTTTCCTAACTTTTTCACCGAACCGTAATGCTCGAAACCATGGATCTTTGTTTTGTTTCTTGGGGTAGATTCAGGGTTAGGTTTTTGAACTGAACTACAAGTTAACCTGATCTTGTTGTTGTTTCTTTTGATTTCTCCAACTCCCTTATCGGAACCAGGCTCCTTCTTCTTCCTTCTGTTGCTTCTTTCAACTGAATCTATTGATGGAGTTAAACCATCAGATAACTAGGAAACATAAAGGAACTCATGAAAAAATCCTTAGTATTTTTGAAGCAAATCTTCCACCAAATCATGCAAACCGGTCGTCGTGATTCTTCCATTGCTGTGGCCATGAAAGTACTCCAACAAGGCCAAATATTCATCAGAACTTGCGTTTTCCTTAACCTTCTCACAAAATGACCTCATCTTTTAAGAAACCAAATAGGGCCTGGCGTTTTTCTTTCTTTTTCTTTTGGAAAAAAATGGCTGATTTTTTGTTGCTTTGAGCTGCTGCCTTAAATAATAAATGAAGCAAATGCCGAGTTCCTTCCTGAGTAGGAAAGAGTTATTTGGAAAGAGTTAAATGAAGCAAATGCCAAGTTCTTTCCTGAGTAGGAAAGAGTTATTTGGAAATTTCCCAAACCTAGTTAGAGTTAGAAAGGGTTGCTTGGAAGGGCAAAACTTAAGATGAAGTATTTTTTGTTGAAGTTTTTGAATTTTAAAAAAAATAGTTTAATAAAAATTCTAATAAAAAATTTAAATTGATAAATTGATAGAATTAATATGAAAATCAATAATTATATAAAAAATTATTAAAAATATTATTTATAATTTAAATTTGATAAGTATTTATTCAATTATAAAAATTCTGTAAAATTTTTTATTAAAAATACTTATCTAAAATATATATAAAATTTATTAAAATTTTTAAAAAATCATACATTTGATCTATGTAATAAGACCTTTTAATTTATCTATTTTAATTTTTGATTTTAATTTTAATTTAATTATTTTTAGTAGAGAATTTCACAAATTTCATCTGAGAAATTCATCTGAGTTACTTTATTTGAAAAATATTTATTATGTTGTTTAATAGGATTTTTTCATTTTAATTTTTAAATAAAAATTATATTTTATACATTGTTAGTGCATAAATTTTGTATATTATCATAAATCAGATTATATAACATCATTAATGAATAAATATAAATTTTTAGAAATCTTTAAAATAAATACACAAAATTTAATTTTTTAAATTTTCCAAAAAATTCTCTCCATTATTTAAAAAGTAATGAAAGTTTACACTACTTTATCTATCAGTGAATATGCATATTCACCTAAATTTATGTTTAATATTTATTTAAATAATTTTTACCTAAATCTAACTTCGGCTGTTGGCTTTATATATATATATATATATATATTAGCTTTTTATTTTCATTTTAATTTTTAGGGTAGGAAATTGAAAAAGGAAAAAATTTTATAGTAGTACTTGCTATAATTTTATAATAAAAAATAAAATTCAATCTAGTTACATTATTATTTGTAGCAATAAAATAATTATTTTTTTGAAATAATAAAATAAGGGTTAGCATTTGATACTCTGTTATATATTGTCAATCAATTATAATACCTCGTAAATGAGTATAACAAAAAACAATTAGGTCCTTGAAAATAACAATGAGTGAGGCTATCAAGCAACTTATTAATATTTTTTAAAGGATTTGATTACTTTTGTTTTATTCATTAATGATATATTATCTTAAAGTTGATTAATAATATATATTTACGTTTATATGCCATTACTTCATCAAATATTAACGCATAAAGTAATTATTAAAAACATTATTAATAATTTCTTTATTATGCTAATGAAATTTTGGTTTAGTAGTAAAAGGGAAACCTAGAATCTTAACTATTTCTTTAACCAAAGTTTTTTGTTGAATACTGCAAAATTTAGTCTTTCTGACAAATTTTTGATATACCTATTTTGTAGGATGAAAAGATCGAATTATATCGATTCTCCAAGGTTGGGACAAAACCATTTTTGTTTTGAACTGCTCAGAAGGGTATGCATGTTTTTGTTTGAATTAAAAAATTTACCTTCTATTATTAATTTACTTTTATGAAACTATAATGTTGTAATGTGACAGGTGATAAAGCTGTTACTGCATTTTATGACATAAGCGAGTGAAATAAAATTGGGCATAAAAGGTTACTCAGAAAGCCTGCTTCTTTTATGTCCGGTCAGCCTCGATGGCAAATATCTTACTCTATAAGCATTCAGCATTGCCTTTTGGATTTCTGCTTTCTAGTATCTTGATTCATGATGGGAATTAGAAAAATGCAGAATTGTTGCTTTTGGTTTGGTTTGGTATAATTCGGTTTGCCTGGTTGAATATGTCAAATACCTATGGTATTAATTTTCAAAAGATAAACTTAAGAAATATATCTTGTGATTAAGGTCAAGATAAAAGTACCCTTAAAGTTTAAAATGTAACATTTAACTATCTTATATTTTATTTTATTATTTTTAACCTAAAACAGTTATTTTTTAATTTTTTTTCTTTTATTACATCTACTTTCTCTAAAAATTCATTCTCTCTCTAAAACTAAACAATTCTCTCTTTAAAACCATATCAATCCATAAATAGTAACCTTCAAATCATTAAAAAATATCCATTTTACTACCAACAAACAGGAAGTTGTCAATAATCGAATCTAAAAAGCCAAATTTCACAACACAAGTGGTAAAGAATTTACCAACAAATCCTCAACAGAATAATTTAGAAAGAAAATCAGAATTCCAGCAAACAGTCTCAGGAAAAAAATCCACGATAAAAAATTCAGTTATAGAAATAAAAAATTACCATCTAGGCAAGAAAACAAAAAATTGCAACAACAAAATATATAAAGTTATAATATCGAGGGTTCAGTCTCTTGAGATTTATTCTTATAAACATAGAAAAGAAGCATTGTTGGTGTAAAAGAGTAGAAGAAAAAGTCCTCAATGGTTTTGGCAAGGTAACAAACAGCGACGAAGGTAGTAGGTTGTTACCAGTTTTTGGGTTTTTTTTATTTCTATTGATTTTGTGTTGTTTTTGAGAGTTTGAAGATGGTTGAGAAGTTTAAAAAGTGGTAGTAATTTTTATTTAGTGCTTTGATCTAGGCTTGTGTTGGAGATTGAGAGAATTTTAAAGGAAGAAGAAGAGAAAGAGAGAAAAATAGGATTTTCTCGAAGTTTTAAAAAATTGTTGAATAATGCATAGTGGGTGGACAATAGGAGGCAAGCAATACATTAGCACCAATTTTTATGTTGTTAATTTTTTTGTTTAAGGTTTGAAAGTTTAAAGAGAGGGGAATGAAAAGAGTTTTCGATGTTGTAAGAATTTTTTAATTGTTTGAAAGTTACTGTTTGTAGATTAGTTTGAGTTTAAACAGAGAATTGATTTGATTTTAGAGAGAAATAATGAATTTTTAGAAAAAGAGTATGAATTTTTAGAGCGAGAGTATAAATTTAGATAAAAAAAAAAAGTAATGATTTTGGATAAAAAATAATAAAACAAATCATAGAGTAGTTAAGTGTTACATTTTAAATCTCATGGGCATTTTTATTTTGATTTTAATCATAAAGTATATTTCTAAAATTTACCCATTTTCATATCTATTCCTAAGTCATATTTTTTCATTGAAGAATTTTGTACTTGCTCGAGAACAACTTTATATATCATCTATCATTTATATATAAATGTGTAAATTCTAAAAAATATTAAAAATGAATAATATAAATACCTTTATAAATTTTTAAAAATAATAAATTTACCCTTAAATTTCTAGCATGTTTAATATATATCTATATTATATATAAGATGTGATAATTTATTAAATTATCTCTATTTATTGTTATTTAATTTTTTTTCATTAAAGTACTTTTTATTTATTTTCTTATTAAATAGTTTTTCTTGGTTAATCATTCATGCCTATGCTTAAAGCAAGAATGCTATGATTGGAAGGCCTTAAAGTAGTTTTCTTATATATGAATACTTTAGTGTTTATAAGACATTAGATCTATTAATATGTTTTACACAATTAAATTAATTATCTATGATTTAATGGTAAATTGTTTATAACATAATAATAAATACATAATAATATAATAGTAAATCATTGATAATTTAGTTGTAAATCAATAATAACTTAGAACAAAATTAAAAATAACTTTATACTAAATTAATGATAATTTTGTAGTAAATTATGAATAATTTAATAATAAATAAATAATAATTTAGTAGTAAATAATTAATAAAATAGTAGTAAATTATTAATAACATAATAGTAAATGCATAATAATATAATAGTAAATCATGAATATTTTAGTTGTAAATCATGGATATTTTAGTAGTAAATCAATTAAAATAGAGTTGTAACTGCATAATAATATAATAATAAATTAAGGATAATTTAATAAAAATAAGTGATAACTTAGTAGCTAATCATGTAAATCAATGATAACTAAGCAGTGAATTAGTGATAATAATAAATCAATTTCAGTTTAATAGTAATTAAATAATAATTTTCATAATAAATTATAAATAATTTAGTAATAAATAAATAATAATTTAGCAACAAATAGTTAATAATTTAGTAGTAAATCAGTAACAATATAATAGTAAATACATAATAACTTAATAGTAAATCAAATATAATATAGTTGTAAATGCATAAATGCATAGTAGTAAATTAAGGATAACTTAATAAAAATAAGTGATAATTTAATAATTAATCATTGATAACCTAGTAGTTAATCAATTATATTTAGTAGCAAATTAGTGATAATGTAATAGTAAATTTATTCTAGTTTAATAGTAATTAAGTAATTGATAAATTTAGTAGTAAATAATAAATAACTTAGTAATAAATAATTGATAATTTAGTAGTTAAATTAAAAACTTAGTAATAAATTAATGATAATATAATAGGAACTACATAAAAATATAGTAGTAAATTATTAATGATTTAGTAATAAATTAATGATAATTTAGTAGTAAATCACTAAGAATGTAATAACAAATCATTGATAATTTAGCAAATCAGTGATAATTTAATTGTAAATTAGTTATCTTTGAATATTTTGTAGTAAATAATCAATAATTTCATAGTAAATGAATGATAACTTTATAATAAATTATTAACAATTTAATAGTAAATTATTCACAATTTAGTGGTAAATAATTTATAATTTAGTAGTAGATTAATGATAATTTAATAGTAAATCGTTAATAATTTAGTAGTAAATCAATAATAAGATAATAGTAAATTAGTGATAACTTAATTATCAATCAATGATAACTTTTTTATATTTAAAGTTGCTAAGGATTAAACTCTAATTATTAGTAAGAACAAAGTCAAAACTTTTATCTTGGAGGCTAAGATAACTTACCATGATTCTATTAAATAAAAAAAAATTTAAATTTGAATGAAACAACAATATTATTGTATAAAATGAAAATTATCTTATATAGAGTATGTAATTGATAAACTTAGTAGTAAATTAATGAAAACTTAAAGTTAATTATTAAAAACTTAGTAATAAATTCATGATAAAATCATAGTAAATGAATGAAATATAATTGTAAATAATTAAATTTAGTAGTAAATCACTAATAAGGTAGTAATAAATCACTTATAATTTAGTTCTAAATCAATAATAATTGTAAATTAATGATAATTTAGTAGTAAATTAGTTAATCATTGATAATTTTATAATAAATCATTAATAACTTCGTAGTAAATCAGTGATAACTTTATAATAAATTATCAATAATTTAGCAGTAAATCATTTATAACTTAATGATAAATCATTCATAACTTAATAGTAAATCATTAGTAATTAATAATAAATCATTGATAATATAGTAGCAAATTGGTGATAACTAAGTTGTCAATATATGATTTAATAGTTTTTTATATTTGAAATTGTCAAAAATTGAACAATGATTACTAGCAAGAATGAAGTCAAAACTTTTATTTTAATAGATTAGGAAAAATCTACTATTAATTTATTCAATAAAAAATTTAGTAAAAAATTTAGAATGAAATAATAATGTTATTAGATAAAGATAAAGTTCTTATATATTGTAGTGGTCTTTTAAACTATGTATTTTTTTTCGCAATTAAAAAAAATCTTTTAATAGTAAAATTAATTAGTATTAAATACATAAATTGATGATGCACTAAAATAAATCAAACTAATAATTTACAAAAAGTAAAGGTTATACAACCTTAAAAAATTAGAACTGTGAGTTTAAAAATAAAAGTACAAATTTTTATTGTATTAAAAGATTTTTATAAATACTCAAATATGCTGGTATTATTTAAAAATCCTTCTTTTCTAAAAATTTTTTAAGTATCACTACTCAACATATCTTAGAATCTCATCGTCAAATAAAAATTTCTTTTCTTACATTTAAACAGTTTATTTATTTTTATTTTATTTTAAAAAATGAAATTTAAAATTATCAAAAATTTAAAATTTTTTCATAAAACATATTTATTTTAGAAGATAAAAAATATACTGAAAATAATAATGATAAGAGATAAAAAAAGTGAATTAAAATAAGAATTAAAAAAATAAAAAAATAAAAAACCTTGAACCAAGTGGTTTGAAGGCAATTTGAAATGGTCTGATCTGGTTTAGTTCGACTGAGCCTGTTACGATTTTAAAAGGGAATGGCCAATCTAGAAGCAGTCAAGTTCAGTTAAGTGATTCAAATGCAGTTTGGTTAGATCAGTTTGAGGGAGGCAGTATCAAATCGAGTCACAGGTCAGATGCGTAAACCTAGGGCCGGGCAGTGAGCATAGGTGTGGATTTTTTTTCCCCAAAACAATGTCATTTTGACTTTTTATTTTCTATAAAAGGAGCAAAATTTTTTTAATTCAATTCTTTCTTCTTTTTAAAAAAAATGGTCAGCCCCCAAAAATTTTTTAGATATGCCATTATATTGGGTGCCGTCGATGGTTGTTGATTGTCATTATCGATGGTAGAAACATGTTTAGAAAACACCAAAATGATCATTTAAGCCTTTTCTATATCGATCTAACCTCATTTTTGTAAAAAAAAAAAAAAAAACTCAACCAACCTAGATTTGCCCTTCAAGGTTTTGGCCAAAACCCCTTTTTTATGCTTTTTTTTTTTTGGGTTAAGGCTTGTTCTTGGCGTTGGTTCCTTATTTCAAGAAATGGTTTTTGTTTTAGGTTTGTGTTTTCCAATAGGCTAGATAAGGTTTTTTTTTTTTTAAAAGATTTTCCTTTTTTTCCCTTACATCTTATCCTTTTCCTAGTATTTTTAAAAAGAGACTCTATCTATAAAGCTATATCGGATTCAAATCCTAGATTTTTTAAGATTTTAGGTTGAAACTTTTGTACCCAAAAGTTAAGTCGATTGTCGAACGATAGTTAAAATCTTGGATTTGGTGGTGGGCGGCCAATTTGGTGCATTTAATGCAACCAAACTTTCAGCCAAAACGAACTAAAAAAGAAGAAGAAACCAAAAAATAAAAAAAATAAAAAATAAAAAAATAAAAAAATGATGATGATGATAATAATAATAATAATAATAAACAAAATTTTATTTGGGCCTAATAGATCAAGTTAGAATCGAGAATCAATTCGAAATAACGTTCGGTTTTTTCTGAACAAAATGGATGTCTACACACAATATACAAAGCAATTTAATACTTTTTTGGGTATATTTTGTCAACATGGAAAGAAATTGTTTTGACTAAAAAAAGGAAAAAGACATAATAATAAGTATGAACATGTTTTGAATAGAAAGAAGATGTTTATATTTCACATTGGTCAAATTAAGAATATAAATCTAAAAAATAAAAGGTTAACACCTTATTGAATTTACCATACAAGTGAGAAGAAGGCAAATTATAAGTTTTAAGGTGACCAAAAATGAAAAAATTAGGTGTGAAGGATTTAAGTAAATTAAGATTTTAAAAGGTAGAGGGGATATGTCATGTCTGCCCTAACTTCGATTTTGATAACTAAAATTGAAAGTAAAGGACTAACAGATCACATGGTTTTTGTGTAATAGCAAATCATTTATAATAATAAATTAGCACTAACAAGTTATTACTAAATCAATTTTAACTTAGCTATAAACTAGTGATAACAATAAATCAATGATAACTTATTAGTAAATCAATATTAACTTAATATTAAATCATGGATAACTTAATAGTAAATTATAGATAATTTTGTAGCAACTTAATAAGAATATGATAGTTAATCATTGATAACTCAATAATAAATTATTTATAATTTAATAATAAATTATTGATATAACTTAGTAGTAAATCTTCGATAACTTATAGTTAGTGGTGACTCTTGATATTTATCTTTGGAAGAACCAACTAATACTATACTTTATCTCATTTTTTTGTAATACTTCTATCACATACATACATATATATATTAATAAAAATTAACCAAGCACATAAAATATACTGATAAAAATAACCAAACACATAAAATTGTAAAATAAAAATATTATTATAACAGCTTTAAAAATTTTAAGGATAACAAAACAATTAAATTAATGGTAGAATTACTAAGTATATAGTATTTCTATGAGTTATAGAAATTTTTAGTTTTTGATAATTTAAAAATGAAATAAAAGAGTATAAGTAAATCAATTGTTGAATAATTTTTTTTTTCAAAACAAGAAAAATAAATAATTAAAAAAATGAAGTTGAAACTTTGAGATTATAAGTTATGATTTTTTTCTATCTTTTTAAAGGGGTTCGAATCTAACTTTTTTTTAAAAAGAAAATATATTGCAATACAACATGAGATAGAGATTTAAAGTGAAATTAAAAAAAAAAAAGAAAATTATACAAAGAGGAGAAATTGAAATAAGCTAGAAAGAAATGGGAAAGCATATATTGAATACTTGGTTGAAAATTGGAGTATTTTTAGAAAAATAGAAAATTAATTTAGTTTTTGTTAAGTTCATGTACTTGTGGTTTAAAATTTGTGGTCAATCTATTAATTTTAAAAATGTATAAGTAATAATTGGTAGGTACAATAAATAGACAAATAATAATATAATTTTAACAATTTTTATTTGTCGAGGTCAATTTAAATTTATTCAATAATATATATATATATATATACACACACACATGCACACACACATACTATATACTTCTAAAAACTTTTGCTCTAACAATGCATTGTACTTGCTTATAGCAATAAATCATTGTTAATTGAGTAATACTTTTATTTTAGTTGAATATTGATGTAGAGCTATGTCAAACATATTTAATTAATTTTAAAAAATTATAATGATTGTCAATTAATACAAAGGTACTAACTTACAATATTTGTGGATACTATACGTAATTATATATGATTAAA
Organism: Durio zibethinus; assembly: GCF_002303985.1. The sequence continues at coordinate 13,173 of NW_019167856.1, read as the reverse complement.
ATAATATTTAGTTATCAATTATTATAACATATTTTTATTAAAAATTTAATTTTTTAGTAAAAATTTAAATTAATTTATCTTAATGTGTATGTCGTTGATTGTTTACGTGATAATATATTAATAGTATCTAAATTAATGCCATCTCTTTACTAAAAGAAATTGATGTGTTATCACGGATTTAGTACAAAATTATTTCTAATTTTGTTCAAATTATTACTAATTTACATCTAAATTATCAATAATTTATTATTATATTATTATGTATTTATTATTATGTTATAAATGTTTTAACATTAAATCATAGATAATTAATTTAATTGTGTAAAGTATATTAATAGATCTAATATGTTATAAATACTAAAGTATTCATATATAAGAAAACTATTTTAAGCCCTTCCAATCGAAGCATTGTTGCCTTAAGTGGAGGCATGAATGAATAACCAAGAAAAATTATTTAATAAGAAAAAAAATAAAAAAGTAGTCAATATTTTAATTTAATAAAAATATTAAATAAAAATAAAGAGAGATAATTTAATGAATTATCACATTTTATATATAATATAGATATATATTAAACATGCTAGAAATGTAAAGATAAATTTGTTATTTTGGAAAATTTATAAGGTTATTTATATTGTTCATTTTTAATATATTTGGAGTTCACACTTTTATATAGATGATATTGATGTGTCGTATGATATCCTTGCAACTAAACAAAATATTATTGCCAAGAGACATTTTTAAAATGAAAAAGAGAAATTATGAGTCTAACATAAAAATTTACCGGTAAGTATTTTTTTGGGTACATAATATTTTTAAATCAAAATATACTATTTAATGATAATAATAGTATGAATTCTATAACTTATAATTTTATTAACAATATCAATTAAATGATGAATTTTTTATATTACTTATATTAGATACATAATTAGGTGTACATCAAATAAAGAAATTAGTCCATTTTAATTAAAAGAGAGTTCAAATATTAAAACTATATTCACTATTAATTTTAAGGTCTAAGAGTTAAAACATATATAGTTTACATTAAAATTATAAGAATATGATTGTTGTCTAAAATTTGTCATATCTTATTAATTTTAAAGTTTTTATATTTTATTTTTAACAAACAATAATAATATTAAACCTAAGGTAATTGAGAAAAGCATTTTAATATTTAAAAAACAACATAAAAACTATTTGGTTTAGAATAAGGTATACCTGTAAGTGCAAATATGTTATTTAAACTCTTATTATAACATCTTTTTTTGTAAATTATGTATATTTATTGACTTTTTAGAAAATCAAGATTTGATACTAAAAATAATTTTACTCAATATCCCTTAAATAAACTTGATTGGTTATTACATTGAGCGCTAATATTTCTTGACTGTTTTATATCTTTTTTTGAGAACATTTATAATTTAATATTCTCTAATTAGTAAATAAGTACATATAATTTTATTTTATAATAAAAGTATACACTTTTATTATAAAATAAAATTACAAAATGATTTATATTGTATAAATAAGTTCATGTTAAAAACAAAAGTAAGCGATGAAGAGAAAGCATTATATATTTGTTTTATTTCAACAAAAAAAATTTAAAAATTTAAAATTTCAATAATAAATAGATGAAAAGATAGAGTTTAAATGATTTCAAGGATGATAGATTGCCTTAGAAATTCATAACATTGAAGATAAAGATCTACTACCACAAAAGCTAATAAAAACTTTAGAAAAAGCACAAAGTAGAAAAGAAGGAAAATACAAAATTTAATCTCATTGTAATAGAAGATGATCATCTATAGTTGAAAAAATTTTAAAAAGTAGAAGACAATACAAAAAAAAAAAATGAATGAAGTTGATGACTAAACACTAGAAGACTTGACGAAAAAATTTCTAAATAGAAAAATCAAAATAAAAAAGATTAGATATTTATTCTCTATTGAACTTCACTTTAAAATTTTTGTTATATTTTTTTCTTTTTAAATTTAAATTTACATTTTCAATTTAATTTAATATTGTGATAATTATTTCAAATTTATTATTATTATAAAAAATACTAAAATTATTATATTATATTATAATTATAATTTAATTAACAATCACGCGTAGAGCACGTGTGTGTATATATTTGCTGAACACAGATGATTTATTGAGTGTTGACACGCATTTGCACATGAACACCATTCACATTTTCCGCTACGATAAACCATGGAAATAGAGCTTATATATATATATATATATATTTGTTTAACTCGTTTGTATTTTCATGAAGAGTGGAGACAAAGAGGGAAGGATGGGGTAGTCAGGATTTAAACATGCCAAGGACTGGTTTATGATGCTTGGGAAAATTTTGTAGAATTAATTACATTTATAATACTTTTCAATGTTCATTTGATAATGTGGTCGATTGTTTTCATTTTCGGGGAAGCAAAGATGGAGACATCTGTGTGGTTGAAGTAAAGAAAATGGAGATCGGCCATTGGAGCAAGAGGCTACACCTGGGTACATCCATTGCATCACTAGAGTTCTGTCCTGGTCAAAGGTAAGTTTCGGTGAAACAAGTACTATTTTGGCTAATCATTGCCAAGGCAAATAATCTGGTGTTTAGTTTTTCCAAATACTGTTTCTAGATTGCTGTAGTCATGTGATCAACTTTAAAAGATCATGGATCCCTTGACCTTTCCAGATTGAGTGCGTCTCATCAAACAAAGATGACTGTGGTTGTTATTACCGTAGCAATGACTGAGAGATGCTTCAAGTGGGGTTTTATGCCTGCTTGGTAGTTTTTTGTTTTTTTGTTTTTAGCAACTGCTTGGCAGTTTAGATACAGAAAGTTACTATATTTTATTTAAAAGCTTATCTGCTTATGTTGTTTTTACTTTGTTTAACAACATGTTTATATGGATTTTCTGAAAAGCAATTAATTTGAAATCGAGCTTTTGTTGTCATTCTCCCCGACTACATGAGATGGGCATATATCAATTTTGCTTTGCCAGTCTCTAGGTGATGTCACTTTTAGATTATTGTGGTGTTTTTTGGGTCTTCAATAAACACCATTATCTGTGCTGGCACTCTCTAGTCTCCTCTCTGGATCACAATTTTAACCTTACCTAAATGAACTTAAGGCATTCTTTTCAATCTATGTTATTACAGATCCTATTGATTTATCTTTTGTTGGAAGCATATTTTATTAAATAAGTGGGTTTGATCCTTTTGCTGTTTCTTTTTTTAGTTATATTTTTATTTGAGTGTTATTAATATTATTTTTATGTTTGTTAGGGTTCGTCTGGTTTGAAGCCATCGATGAAATTAATTACAGTTGGTATTCATTTATATACAAGCTTTTTGTTGTTACCATACATTTTAGTGTAGATCATAAAAATGGGTGGTGAACCCCAAACATGTCATTCTCCATGCCTTAAAGATATTGCGCACACCATTGGACCAAGGGTTCAGCACAAATTTTAAAGATTTCATTTGATAATTGGTTTGGTACATTTTGTTTATTCCGTGTGCTTGAATTTTAGCCTCTTTTTGGCTTTTTCACCCTCGAGACAATGTCTTAGTCTAACTAGCCATGCAATGGATTTATAATCTTTATCTCCGAAATTTACTTATCTATCAAAGTCCCAAGATGTGTAGAGTTACATCTTGAGATGGCACCCTGGACTATATAATACCTGGTTCAGCGGCTTGATTTCCCTTATTGTTGCTTTGTTGCAGGGTTGTGTTTACAACTTCTAGTCAGTGGGGAGCTATGGTAACAAAATTAAATGTTCCTGCAGACTGGAAAGGTATTCCTCTCTCTCTCTCTCTCTCACACACACACACACACATTCACACGCTTACGCTTGCGGGCACACAGATGCATGTGAACAATGTCAAGCGATACAAGAATGATGATCTTATTATTTTCATGTGCAGAGTGGCAGCAGGGATTTAAATTATGGTAACGGTCACGTTTTCGGTCGTATCGTATTTGTCACGGTTACAGATATAACGGAGACTTTCTCGATCATTGCGGTTATTGCGGTCGTAAATTTTTTTAAATTTTGCTCAACTTGTTATAAAATATAATAATTTTAATTATTAATCATAAAACCTTTTATTTTATGATTTTTAAAGTAATTTATATCATATCATACGTTTTATTTATTTTTAAAAAAATATTTCTAGTAAAATATTCATATTTAAAAAAGTATTTATATGATAATTAAAAAATAAAAAGAGATAAATAAATATGTGAAAAATAAATAATCATAACAAATAATATATTTAATTATTTAATTACCGTACTCATTAAATTATTACCGAACTATATTATGCATAAATTAAATAATAAGTGATTATGTATTCATAAATTAAGTAAGAGCATTATTATTTATGAGTCAAAAGAATTACTTTTTATGAACTTACAGTAAATCAAACTTAACAGCCTTCATGTTATGGTCGATTTTCAACAATAATAACCTCAAGTCTACTTTTTTTGTCTCTTGACTAAATTGCACAGACCCACACAACTTCTTATCCCTTCACCTTGCATTCAATAATTTTTTTTCTCCAAACCTTCATCTTCATCCCCATCTCTCAGTTCTCTTTTTATTTGGTGTGTGCTATCTGTTTGCTTCTATAAACCTCAAGTTTCACTTGCATCTCTTATCTCTTATTTTAAGTCCCATCAACTCTTGCCTCATTCTATCAATGTAACATAGCCCAATCTAATCCCAAACACACAAAATCATGGCAAATTTGGAAATTAAAAAAAAAGAAAGATAATTTGAGTGTTGAATTAATTGTTTACTTTAAATTGCATATATTTGATTTTGATTGAAGTTAAACTTGAGAGAATTGATTTTTTTTGAAAGTTTAAGTTTTGTGGGGTTTTTTTTTTTCTGAATTTTTAAATTGATGTTTATTTTTTTTCTTATTGTTTTTATTTTAAATTTTTTAAAAAAATCAAATGAATTTTTTTTTTGAATTTTTGAATGAAAATAGGAATAGCGGCAATAACGGTAATAGCAGACCGCTATTGCTGCTATTCACTGTTATACTACAATTCACGGTCGCGATTCATCCGTTACAGACGAAATTCAAATTCTCTCCCGTTTTTTCTCCAATAGCGGTGGCGAATAATGGCGCGACCATGAAATAGCGGCCGCGACACCGCTATCCGACCGCTATTTGAATCTTTGAGTGACAGATCTATTTGCTGCTTTTAGGACTATTTTTGGCATCAGCAGTTGCATTTTACATATTCTTTCAGAATTCTGATTTATTTTGGGACTTCCCTCTTGCAAGAGAACAACAAATAAGACCAAAGATAGATTCACTTTTAGGGGATGCACAGTCAGATGATCCAAATGTGTGGAATGCATTCGGACTTTTAGATATGTGAGCATTTGTTTGATTCAATCAATTTGGAGATACCACCGAAGTACAAATCATTGTGTGCCAAGTAACTTGCTAGCATTCAACTATTTTTGTTTTTATCAATCGAACGTTTCACTAAAATAACTTATTTAGTATTTGTTGTTATACCCTTGAATTATACAGAAGAGGGTCTTTGCTAATAATACCTTGAAGATTTATCACATTCATAGTCAGTTACAGTCTTTAAGCGATGATAATTTTCATAGTTCAACTACATATGTTCAATTATAGTTTTAGTACAGAACACGGACCAAAGAATCCTAAGCAAAACCCCAATTCCATGCTTAGAAAGGACCAGTCCACTACATGTCGATCTTCCAGTTTTTTTCCTGCACTACCGCTGAACTTCACAGCATTGGAACTATCAGCTAGGGGTGGTCCAAAGAGCTCAGTGCCAAGAAAGCTGGATGCACTTAAGCTTTATAACTGAGTACTCATTCGAACTTTCCCAGTAATTTTGTTATAGGACAAGTTCAGGTGACTCAAGAAGGTGAGGTAAGAGATGGAGGGATTTCACCAGAAATTTTGTTTGTTGATAAATCAACTCATTCTAATGATTCCATTGCACCAATGTTCTCAGGAACGGTTCCAACCAAAAGATTATGTGAGAAATTCAATGATTGCAAGCCTACAAGATTTGTCACCTCCTCAGGGATCTCACCTGATAAATTGTTATCTGAAAGGTCCATTGTTTTAACTAGTTTAAGGGTAGTGCTATAATCCACGACCCTTCCTTTCATCACAAGTAATATATCCTCAAAAAAGCTTCCCTTAGACTTTTTATAAAATATCTTGTCATCGGATTTATTTCTCAAGGCCATGCAATTGAGATTGTTGATATAGCTCGGAATATCTCCTGATAATTTGTTGAGGGAATGGTCCAGGATTTGAAGAGATGATAGGGCACAATTTAGGTATAGTACCATTAAACTTGTTTGTCCGAAGGCTGAAGATGATTAATTTTGATAACCTTTCTCCCATCCATGGTGGTATATATCCGGAGAGTTGATTAGCACCAAAGTCAACAGTAAGCAATTCACTGCATTTTTTTAGAAAGAAGGGTACTTCACCAACTAGAATGTTGTTGCGCATGTGTAATGATTGAAGAAAAGTGAAAGTTCCCATGGACCTTGGAATCTTACCACTGAAATTGTTGTCACATAATTTTATGGCCACCAACCTTGGAAACATCTTCCAACAGTCAGGTATTTCTCCTGATAAAAAATTATTGCCAAGATTTAGAACTTCCAATTTCATTGGCTCATTGGATTTGTAGCACAAGAAATGAGAGGTAGATCCTGACATGGAATTGTTAGAAAGATCTATAGCAGTCACATTGGATGAGAGACGAGGTAGTGGACCTCTGAAGTTATTTGAGCTAAGATCAATCACAGCAGAAGGATGAAGCATTGTGAGTAAATCAGGAATGCTACCTTGGAATTGGTTTCGAGAGATATTCAGGTAGTACTGATTGGAAGACAAGTGCCAAAACCAAGTGGGAATTTGAGTTTCTCCGAAATCATTGTTGCTAAGATCCAAGTTACTTAAATACTTCAAATCTATCATGGAAGGATTCAACTTACCACGCAACTTCAACCCTACACGTGCTTCAGCTTCAGCATTTGGTGCAAACACACCCTGAGAACTCCCAAGTTGGACCTTGATAACATGGCCAGTTACATTATCACAGACAATTCCATCCCATTTGCAGCAATCTCCATCATGGGTCCAAGCAACTAACCGGTTTGAAGGATCTTTGAGATCTTGCTTAAACCTCAAAAGAGCTTGTCTCTCGCTCTGAATGCAAGTGATGCTGTGGTTTCTGGCGGAAAAGCCAAGTTTAAAAGTTTCTAGACATAGCAACATTAGCAAAGTAATTGTCACAGAACCCATGACCCCACCGATCTTCAAGCAAATCTATAAGAAAAAAAAGCTTTAAAAAACATATATTTTGCTTATGAAGATTTTGTTATCACTGGGAAGTATTTTAAATTCCTTTTTGGTGCATTAATGCATCATTGATTCGCTTTATAGCAAAGATTTCCAGTGTTTCAATCAAATGAGAAATTTCCAATGAACATCTGTATCCTTGACTGTTTCTTGTGGAACACTTTGCTATGCTATTAGCCCCACTGAGACTCAATGGTTAACATGTTGGAAGTCTAGATAATAATAAGAGTGATAATGAGAGAGAGGCACCTTTTCCTTGACATTTATAATTAATACGAACGTAAGTTTGATGTTATTTTCTTTGAAAATTTGCAGATGGAGAAAGCAATAGACTCTATGTTAAATTCTCTTCCACGTTAATAATAGTAGAAGAACATGAGCATTACCCACAACTGCAACTTTCTTTTCTTAAGCATAATTAGCAAAAGTATTTCAGTCTCCTTATACATGATTTAAAATGCGTGTATTTAACTTATATACATACAACTATTAGCTTCGGTGTGACATTTTAGACATGTACTCCTTTTTAATCGAAGACCTTTTGATTTGATACTATTTGCTTTCACATTATAGTAACTTTTGAATAAGAATATATTTTCTGATTTTTTTGAGAATTTTTTTGGAAATAAAAAAGATACAATAAAGAGAGAGATCTCTCACAAATTCAAACTCAAGATAACAACCAAAACAGACAAGTAAAGAACCCAAACGCAAAACCAGAACAGCTAAACCCCCAAAATATAAACTTCCTAGGCTATATAATACATTTCAGGAAACAAAAAAAAAAAGATTTAATCTTTTTAGTTTAACATATGATATGTGATAAGATCTTGTGCTGCAAAATATGTGCTTGTAATTTCAGCAATAAATGAAACAAAAATATTAGTTCTTATATTATTTTTCATAGAAGAACTAATTTTTAGTCCCAAGTGAAGTGAAGGACTTAATCTCCATCTGGTTCAGCCTCTTGATAATGATTGGCAGAGCTATTTCAGCTGACTGACGCAGGTAATCCACCATATTTAACCCCTCCTCCCCATACATTTTCTCTATGAATCTGAAATTGTAACCGTTGAAATGTTTGTTAACATCGATTGGCCTCTCGATTTTACCATTGATTATCGCTTTCAACAGTTTGGTCGAATTCTCCATAGTCGATCGTTTCCATGCCACCAACATATCACGCACAAACAACTCACCTTCGTGTTTATTCAACATCTTTTCGTAAGGGTCTTTAGGCCATACCTTGAAATGACATGAACCCTCAGAGAAGCAGCAACAATTAAGTACTTCTTGCCCGAGTTCATCAATTCCACTACTTTGAACTCCTGACAGATTCTTCGGAAGAAATTTATAGCTTGGTGTGATCATATTACTCATGTTTTTGTTTGGTTTCATCTGCTCTTCAGGTTCCGATGATAACTGAGTTAAACTCTCATAGAACTTCAAAACTTCAATGAAGTCATCAACAAAATCTGGGAAGTAATCGACTACCATTGTCTTCAAACCGACCATTGTAATCTTTCCAGTGCCAAAATCGTGTAGGGATTTCAGCAATGTCAAATAATAGTCAGAACTGGTTTCTTTCCTAACTTTTTCACAGAACCCTAATGCTCGAAGCCATGGATCTTTTGTTTTGTTTCTTGGGGTAGATTCAGGGTTAGGTTTTTGAACTGAACTATAAGTTAACCTGATCTTCTTGTTGTTTCTATTGATTTCTCCAACACCCTGATCAGAACCAGGCTCCTTCTTCTTCCTTCTGTTGCTGCTGTCAACTGAATCTATTGATGGAGTTAAACCATCACATAACTGGAAACATAAAGAAACTCATGAAAAAATCCTGGGTATTTTCGAAGCAAATCTTCCACCAAATCTTGCAAACCGATCGTCGTGATTCTCCCATTGCTGTAGCCATGAAAGTACTCCAACAATGCCAAATATTCATCAGAACTTACCTTTTCCTTAACCTTCTCACAAAATGCCCTCATCTTTTACGAAACCATATAGCTACTGGCGTTTTTCTTTCTTTTTCTTTTGGAAAAAAAGTGGCTGATTTTTTGTTGCTTTGAACTGATGCCTTAAATAATAAATGAAGCAAACGCCGAGTTTCTTCCTTTTCGAAGTAGGAGCAAGGAAAGAGTTACTTGGAAATTTCCCAAACCTAGTTAGACTAGGGAAAGAGTTATTGGAAATCGTCCAATCCTTGTTTAGAGTAGGAAACCGTTGTCTGGAGGGAAAAAACTTCAATGAAGTATTTTTAGGTGAAGCTTTTGAATTTTTTTTAAAAAATAATTTAATAAAAAATTTAAATTGATAGATTGATAGATATAATATGAAAATCAAGAATTATATAAAAAATTATTAAAAATATTATTTATTATTTAAATTTGATAAGTACTTATTTAATTATAAAAATTCTATCAAAATTTTTATTAAAAATATCTATCAAATTTATTAATTTTTTTCAAAATTTATACATTTAATTTATGTGATAAAATCTTATAATTTATCAATTTTAATTTTTTATTTTAATTTTAATTTAATAATTTTTAATAAAAAACATCATAAATTTCATCTAAGTTTTTTTTTTTAATTTGAAAAATATTTAATTATGTCGTTTAATAGGATTTTTTCTTTTTAATTTTTAAATAAAATTTATATTTTATATACTGTAAGTGCACAAATTTTATATATCATCATAAATCATATTATATAACATCATTAATGAATAAACATAAATTTTTATAAATTTTTAAAACAAATACACAAAATTTAATTTTTTAAACTTTTCGATATATCATATAAAAGAGAAATAATTCTCTCCATTATTTAAAAAATAGTGAAAGTTTACATTACTTTATCTAATGGTGAATATGCACCTTCACCTAAATTTATGTTTAATATTTATTCAAATAATTTTCACCTAAATCTAACTTCGACTGTTGGCTTATATATATATATTAGCTTTTTTATTTTCATTTTAATTTTTAGGGTAGGAAATTGAAAAAGGAAGAGTTTTTATAGTAGTGCTTGCTATAATTTCATAGTAAAAAATAAAATTCAATTGAGTTATTTTATTATTTGAAGTAATAAAATAATTTTTTTTAGAAATAATAAGATAAGGGTTAGTATTGGATACTCTATTATATATTGTCAATTAATCATAATACCTAGTAAATGAGTAAAACAAAAAATAATTAGGTCCTTTAAAATAATAATGAGTGAGGTTATCATGCAAATGATTAATACTTTTTAAAGGATTTGATTACTTTTGTTTTATTCATTAATGTTATTATGTCATCTTAGAATTGATTAATAATATATATTTAACATTTATATACTATTACTACATCAAATATTAATTCAGAAAGTACCTATTTTAACATTATTAATAATTTTTTTATTATGCTAATGAACTTTGGTTTAGTAGTAAAGGGAAACCCAGAATCTTAACCATTTCTTTAACCAAAGTTTTTCGTTGAATGCTGCAAAATTTAGTCTTTCTGACAAATTTTTGGTATACCAGTTCTGTAGAATGAAAAGAAGGAATTATGTCGGTTCTCCAAGGATGGGACAAAACCATTTTTGTTTTGTACTGTTCAAAAGGCTATGCATGCTTTTGTTTGAATTAAAAAATTTACCTTCTGTTATTAATTTACTTTTATGAAACTGTAATGCTTTAATGTGACAGGTGATAAAGCAGTTACTGCTGTTTATGACATAAGCACGTGGAATAAAATTGGGCATAAGATGTTACTCAGAAATCCTGTTTCCATTATGTCCGTCAGCCTGGATGGCAAATATCTTGCTTTGTAAGCATTCAGCATTGCCTTTTGGATTTCTGCTTTCTAGTATTCTGGTTCATATTGGAAATTAGCAAAATGCAGAATCGTTGCTTTTGGTTTGGTTTGGTATAATTTGGTTTGCCTGTTTGCAAATGTCAAATTCCTATAGTTGCAAATGTCAAATTCCTATAGTATTAATTTTCAAATCTATTCCCAAGTAATTTTTTTCACCGTAGAATTTCGTGCTTCCTTGGGAACAGCTTTATATATATATATATATATATATATATATATATATATATATTTAAGAGCTCTATTTCCATGGTTTATCGTAGCAGAAAGTGTGAATCGTGTGTGTGTGCAGGGGTGTGCATGTGCAAATGTGTGTCAACACTCAATATACATCATCTGTGTATTTGTTTAACTTGTCTGCATTCTCACTAAGAGAATGGATAGTAACAGATGAAGAGTTAGAGACAAAGAGCGAAGGATGGAGTATTCAGGATTTATACATGCCAAGCACTGGTTTATGATGCTTGGGAAAATTTTGTAGAATTAACTACATTTATAATACTTTTCAATGTATATGTTCATTCGATAAATGTGTTCGATTGTTTTCATTTTACGGGAAGCAAATGTGTGGTTGAAGTAAAGAAAATGGAGATCAGCCATTGGAGCAAGAGGCCACACCTGGGTACATCCATTGCATCACTAGAGTTCTGTCCTGGTCAAAGGTAAGTTTCGGTGAAGCAAGTACTATTTTGGCTAATCATTGCCAAGGCGAATAATCTAGTATTTAGTTTTTCCAAATACTGTTTCTAGATTGCTGTAGTCATGTGATCAACCTTAAAAGATCATGGATCCCTTGACCTTTTCCAGATTGAGTGCATCTCATCAAACAAAGATGACTGTGGTTGTTATTACCGTAGCAATGACTGAGAGGCTTCAAATGGGGTTTTATGCCTGCTTGGTAGTTTTTTGTTTTTTTTTTTTTTGCAACTGCTTGGTAGTTTAGATACAGAAAGTTACTATTTTTTATTTAAAAGCTTATCTGCTTATGTTGTTTTTACTTTGTCTAACATGTTTGTATGGATTTTCTGAAAAGCAATTAATTTAAAATCCTGCTTTTGTTGTCATTCTTCCTACCAAATGAGATGGGTAAATATCAATTTTGCTTTGCCAGTCTCCACGTGATGTCACTTTTAGATTATTGTGGTGTATTTTGGGTCTTCAATAAACACCATTATCTTTGCTGGCACTCTTTAATCTCCTCTCTGGATCACAATTTTAACTTACCTAAATGAACTTGTGGCAATCTTTCAATCTATGTTATTACAGATCCTATTGGTGTATCTTATGTTGGAAGTATATTTTATTAAATAAGTGGGTTTGATCCTTTTGCTGTTTCTTTTTTAGTTATTTTTTATTTGAGTGTTGTTATTATTATTATTTTTATGTTTGTGAGGGTTAGTTTGGTTTGAAGCCATCAATCAAATTAATTACAGTTGGTATTCATTTGTATACTAGCTTTTTGTTGGTACCATACATTTTGTTGTAGATCATAAAAATGGGTGGTGAACCCTAACCATGTCAATCTCCATGCCTTAAAGATATTGCACACACCACTGGACCAATGGTTCATGAATTTTAAAGACTTCATTTGATAATTGGTTTGGTACCTTTCGTTTATTCCGTGTGCTTGAATTTTAGCCTCCTTTTGGCCTTTTCACCCTTGTAGCGTTGTCTTAGTATACATTCAACCAACTAGCCATGCAATGGATTTACAATCTTTAACTCTGAAATTTACTTATCTAAGATGTGTAGAGTTACATCTTGAGATGGCACCCTGGACTATATAATACCTGGTTCAGCTGCTTGATTTCCCTTATTATTGCTTTGTTGCAGGGTTGTGCTTACATCTTCTAGTCAATGGGGAGCTATGGTAACAAAATTAAATGTTCCTGCAGACTGGAAAGGTATTCCTCTCTCTCTCTCTCTC
>NW_019167855.1:0-75766 GCF_002303985.1 Durio zibethinus | reverse complement strand
ATTTAAGTTTCAATTTGTTTAATTTTAAATAATAAGATACTAATAGTTGAAATTTCTAAAAATTCCATCATTGGATAATTATTATTTATTCTTAACATTCTTAGAGCACCTAAAAATGTATCTAAAAGCAAATAAGTATGAAATACAATAAAAAATTAAAATCGTGCAATAATTGTGCGAATGGCTTTTAAGCCCAAAATTGTTCAGAAACAAAATCTAACGTTTTAAATCATAATTATTATTTATATGCCTTTTTTTATTTATAATAACTTGAAATAGATAATTGTTCAAATAGTAATAACTATTTGAAGTGGTCATAATTATTTATACCGGATTGGTAAATAAATTTATTTTTTAAATCTCTTACTAATTCTTTAAGTATTAAAAAATTAGTATTATTTTGTTTCAAATAAGTTTATAAGTTGAAAATCAATTGTTTTATGACAAAAAGAAGGTAATAACAATTTTATTTAATAAGCTTGTATGTTGGAAAACAATTGTTTTATGACAAAACGAAAGGTAATAATGATTGGAAATAAATAGTTATTCAAGGCCATAATTATTTGATATAATTTGGCAAGCTGATTTATTTTTTAAATCTCTTATTAATTTTTGAAATATTAATAAAGTAGTATTATTTTATTTTGCATAAGCTTTTATACTGAAACAATTATTTTATGAAAAAACAAAAGGTCATAACGATTTGAAATAGATAACTATTCAAATGGACATGACTATTTGAACTAATTCGATAAAAAAATTATCTTTTTAAATCACTTAGTTATTAATAATTATTTAACAAAATTCATAAATTATATTATTATTTAATAGCTTATTTATTAATAAATATCAATAATTAAATAATAATATTTTAATATTTTAATTTAAATATTTAAAACTTTTAATTATTAACATTCAAAATATTAATAAACAAAGGATATGAAAAAATAAATCTGTTTACCAATCAAGTTCAAATAGTTGTGACTATTTGAACAATTATTTATTTAAAATCATTATGACCTTTTGTTTTGACAAAAAAACAATTGTTTCAATTCATAAAAGCTTATCCAAGATAAAATAATAATAATTTCTTAATATTTCAAAAATTAATGAGCAAGAGTTTAAAAAAATTAATTTGTTTATTTAAATTTAAATAGTTAGGGCTATTTGAATATTATCTATTTAAAATCATTATGATCTTTTTTTTGTCATAAAACAATTGTTTCAGTTCATACAAGCTTATTCGAAATAAAATAATAGTTATTTATTAATATTTCAAAAATTAATAAGTGATTTAAAAAATGATTTTGTTTACTGAATTAGTTCAAATAATTATGGCTATTTCAATAATTATCTATTTGAAATCAATATTACCTTTTGTTCGGTTATATAATAATTGTTTTTTTATCATACAAGCTTCTGAATAAAATAACACTAATTTATTAACCTTTCAAAAGTTAGTAAGTAAGAAATTTAAAAAATAAATTTATTTATCGAACCTGTTTAAATAGTTATGACTATTCGAGCGAATGTATAGTTTAAATCAGTTATTTAAAAAGTAAACCTTTTTTGTTCTGTCATAAAACAATTATGCATGTTTATACAAGCTTATACGAAATAAAATAATACTAGTCTAATAATACTCTGAAAATTAATAACTAAGAGATTTAAAAAATAAAATATGTTAGCTGAACCAGTTTAAATAGTTAAGACTATATGAACAATTATCTATTTTAAATCGTTATGATCTTTTGTTTTCTCGTAAAATAATTTTTTCAATTCATGCTAGCTTATTCAGAATAAAATAAAATGAATTTATTAATATTTCAAAAATTAATAAGAAATTTAACAAATAATTTTGCTTATCTAACCAGTTCAAATAATTGTAATTATTTGAATAACTATTTATTTCAAATAATTATGACCTTTTTTTTGTCGTAAAACAAATGTTTTTGTCCATATAAGTTTGTTTGGAATAAATTAATACTACTCTATTAATATTTTAAAAATTAATAATAGATCTAAAAAATAAATCTTTTTAGATATCTATTAATTAATAAAAATCAATAATTAAAATATTTAAATTAAAATCAATTCCAGATAATTAATAATAAATTATAAGTACTTATAATAATAGTAATTATAACCAAGAAATAATTTAATTTATTAAAGTTAATAGAATTAAGTTAATTAAATATTTATAAATAGTAAATAAATAAACTATAGAAAAAGCTATAGTTTTTATTAATTATAAATTAATTGATAATTAAATTATTTAATTAAATTAATTATAACTTTATAGATTATAACTAAGAATTTAATATTCTTATTTAATTATTATTATATATATTTATTAGATAATTAAATTTATTTATGATAAATTAGATAATAGTAGATATAAGATCTCAGGACAAATTTAAAGCTTTTATTCATAATATAATTATTAATTTTTAATTATTTATTAATTACGAATAAATTTATTGGATTGCTTATAAATTTATATAATTATGTAATATAATTATATCACATAACAAATAGTTTATTTTTTGTTATAATTTATTTTTAATTAATAATTAATAATTGTGTTAATTGTAGCTATTTTGTTAAATGTATATATTATTTGATTTATTAAGTAGCTAATTAAAAATTATTTATAACAATAAATATAGTTATGTCAATGCATTAAATATTCACAACTATTTGAATATTATTCTAATTTAAGTTTCAATTTGTTTAATTTTAAATAACAAGATACTAATATTTGAAATTTCAAAAAATTCCATCATTGAATAATTATTATTTATTCTCAACATCCTTAAAGCACCTAAAAATGTATCTAAAAGCAAATAAGTATGAAACACAATGAAAAATTAAAATCGTGCAATAATTGTGCGAATGGTTTTTAAGCACAGAATTGTACAGAAATAAAGTCTGATGTTTTAAATCATAATTATTATCTATATGGCTTTTTTTATTTATAATAATTTGAAATAGATAATTGTTCAAATGGTAATAACTATTTGAACTGGTTATAATTATTTAAACCGGTTTGGTAAATTAATTTATTTTTTAAATCTTTTACTAATTCTTGAAGTATTAAAAAATTAGTATTATTTTGTTTCAAATAAGCTTATAAGTTGAAAATCAATTGTTTTAATTAAAATTATTTAATTAAATTAATTATAAATAGAGTATAACTAAGAATTTAAAATTCTTATTTAATTATTTTATATATATTTTATTAGATAATTCAATTTGAATTAAATTTATTTATGATAAATTAGATAATAGTAGATATAAGATCTTAGGACAAAATTAAAGCTTTTATTCAGAATATAATTATTAATTAGTAAACATATTTAAATATTAATTTTTAAGATTTATATTAATTTTTAATTATGAATAAATTTATTGGATAGCGTATAATTTTATATAATTATGTAATATAATTATAACACATAACAAATAGTTTATTTTTTATTATAATTTATTTTTAATTAATAATTAATAACTGTGTTAATTGTTGCTGTTTTGTTAAATATATATATTATTTGATTTATTAAGTAGCTAATTAAAAATTATTTACAACAATAAATATGGTTATGTTAATGCATTCAAATATTCGTAACTATTTTAATATTATTCTAATTTAAGTTTCAATTTGTTTAATTGTAAATAATAAGATACAAATATTTGAAATTTCTAAAAATTCAATCATTGGATAATTATTATTTATTCTCAACATTCTTAGAGCACCTAAAAATGTATCTAAAAGCAAATAAGTATGAAAAACAACGAAAAATTAAAATCGTGCAATAATTATGCGAATGGTTCTTAAGCCCAAAATTGTTCAGAAACATGGTCTAATGTTTAAGCTCCAAAATCCTTTATAACATTCACTTAACCTTATGAAAAATTAAAACCAATGCAAGTTTTATCATGTTTCTCTGTTTGAGCAAGTTTAAAACATTGGATTAATGATATTGAAATTCATTTGTATTTAAAAACCTTCAAAAACATTGGATTAATGATATTTTAAAGCTTGATGCCAGTGAAAATCATTTTCAAAGCAAAACATAAAATTTCAAAAGAATTAGGCTTTGAGTGCTGTGCCAATAAACTTCAAAAACAATTTAGCACATAATTAATCACATCTAGCACCAATAACAACTTCACAAATAATATCCAAATATGAAGATTGTTCATCTGTAATTCCTCAGCATCCTTAGAGCACCTAAAAATGTATATAAAAGTAAATAAGTATGAAACACAATGAAGAATTATAATCGTGCAATAATTGTTTGAATTGTTTTTATGCCTAGAATTGTTCAGAAACAAAGTCTGATGTTTTAAGCTCCAAAATCTTTTATAGCTTATACTTAACATTATGAAAAATAAAAACCAATGCAAGTTTTACCATGTTTATTTGTTTGAGCAAAATTAAAACATTGGATTCATGACATTCAAATTCATTTGCATGTAAGAACCTGGTAAAACAATGCTTTCATATTCTAAATCTTTAAACCAGAGCAAATCATTTTCAAAGCAAAACATAAAATTTCAAAAGCATTTGGCTTCGAGTGCTCTAATTATAAACTTGTAAAACAATTGATCACATAATTAATCACATCGAGCACCAATAAGAACTTCACAAACAATATCCAAATATGAAGATCATTCGTAGGTAATTCCTCAACATCTGTAAAGCACCTAAAAATGTATCTAAAAGCAAATAAGTATGAAAAACATTGAAAAATTGAAATTGTGCAATAATTGTGTGAATGGTTTTTAAGCCCAGAATTGTTCAAAAATAAAGTCTGATGTTTAAGCTTCAAAATCCTTTGTAACATACACCTAA
This sequence comes from Durio zibethinus, assembly GCF_002303985.1. The sequence goes on along the minus strand of NW_019167855.1, from coordinate 70,908 downwards.
CACTATGAAAAATTAAGACCAATGCAAGTTTTACCATGTTTGTTTGTTTCAGCATGTTTAAAACATTGGATTCAAGATATTCAAATTCATTTGCATTTAAGAACCTGGTAAAATAATGCTTTCATATTTTAAAGCTTGATACCAATGAAAATCATTTTCAAAGCAAAACAAAAAATTTCAAAAGCATTAGGCTTCGAGTGCTTCTCTTATAAACTACTAATACAATTTAGCACATAATTAATCACATCAAGCACCAATAACAACTTCACAAATAATATCCAAATATGAAGATCATTCATATGTAATTCCCCAACATCCTTAGAGCACCTAAAAATGTATCTAAAATTAAAAATCATGCAATAATTGTGAGAATGGTTTTTAAGCCCAGAATTGCTTAGAAACAAAGTCTGACGTTAAGCTCCAAAAACCTTTATAACATGCACTTAATGCTATGAAAAATTAAAACCAATGCAAGTTTTACCATGTTTCTTTGTTTTGAGCAAGTGTAAAACATTGGATTCAAGATATTCAAATTTATTTGCATTTAAGAACCTGGTAAAACAATGCTTTTATATTTTAAATCTTTATACCCGCACAAATTATTTTCAAAGCAAAACATAAAATTTCAAAAGTATTAGACTTCGAGTGCTCCCCTTATAAACTGCTAAAACAATTTAGTGCATAATTAACCACATCAAGCACCAATAACAACTTCACAAAAAAATCCAAATACGAAGATCATTCATATGTAATTCCTCAACATCCTTAGAGCACCGAAAAATGTATCTAAAAGGAAATAAGTATGAAAAACAAAGAAAAATGGTTTTAAGCTCCAAAATACTTTAGAACATACACTTAACACTATGAAAAATTAAAGCCAATGCAAGTTTTACCACGTTTCTTTGTTTGACCAAGTTTGAAACATTGGATTCAAGATATTCAAATTTATTTGAATTTAAAAACCTGGTAAAACAATGCTTCCACATTTTAAAGCTTAATACCAGGGAAAATCATTTTCAAAGCAAAACATAAAATTTCGAAAACATTATATTTCGAGTGCTCCTCTTATAAACTGCTAAAACAATTTAGCACATAAATAATCACAAATAATATCCAAATATGAAGATCATTCATATGTAATTCCTCGACATCCTTAGAGCACCTAAAAATGTATCTGAAAGCAAATAAGTACGAAAAGCAATGAAAAATTAAAATAGTGCAATAATTTTGCGAATGGCTTTTAAGCCCAGAATTCCTCAGAAACAAAGTCTAATGTTTTAGGCTCCAAAATCCTTTATAACATGCACTTAACACTATGAGAAATTAAAACCGATGCAAGTTTTGCCATGTTTCTCTGTTTGAGCAAGTTTAAAAGATTGGATTTATGATATTCAAATTCATTTGTATTTAAAAACCTGCTAAAACAATGCTTTTATATTTTAAAGCTTCATACCAGTGATAATTATTTTCAAAGAAAAACATAAAATTTCCAAAGTATTAGGCTTCGAGTGCTCCCCCTATAAAACTGCTAAAATAATTTAGCACATCATTAATCACATCAAGCACCAATAACAACTTCACAAATAATATACACATATGAAGACATTCATGTGTAATTCCTCAGCATCCTTAGAGCACCTAAAAATGTATCTAAAAGCAAATAAGTATGAAAAAAACAACGAAAAATTGAAATCGTGCAATAATTGTGCGAATGATTTTTAAGCGCAGATTTGTTCACAAACAAAGTCTAATGTTTAAGCTCCAAATGCCTTTATAACATACACTTAACACTATGAAAAATTAAAACCAACGCAAGTTTTACCATGTTTCTCTGTTTGAGTAAGTTTAAGACATTGGATTCAAGATATTCAAATTTATTTGAATTTAAGAACCTGGTAAAACAGTACTTTCATATTTTAAATCTTTATACCAGCGCAAATCATTTTCAAAGCAAAACATAAAATTTCAAAAGCATTAGATTTCGAGTGCTCCTCTTATAAACTGCTAAAACAATTTAGCACATAAATAATCATGTAAAGCACCAGTAACAACTTCACAAATAATATCCAAATATGAAGATCATTCATATGTAATTCCTCAACATCCTTAGAGCACCTAAAAATGTATCTAAAAGCAAATAAGTATGAAAAACAACAAAATTGAAATCGTGCAATAATTGTGCGAATGGTTTTTAAGCCCAGAACTGTTTAGAAACAAAGTCTAACGTTTAAGCTCCAACAACCTTTATAACATGCACTTAACGCTATGAAAAATTAAAACCAATGCAAGTTTTACCATGTTTCTTTGTTTGAGCAAGTTTAAAACATTGGATTCAAGATATTCAAATTTATTTGAATTTAAGAACCAGGTAAAACAATGCTTTCATATTTTAAATCTTTATACCAATGCAAATCATTTTAAAAAGCAAAGCATAAAATTTCAAAAGCATTAGACTTCGAGCCCCTTATAAACTGCTAAAACAATTTAGCACATAATTAATCTCATCAAGCACCAATAACAACTTCACAAATAATATCCAAATAAGAAGATCATTCATATGTAATTTCCTAGACATCCTTAGAGCACCTAAAAATGTATCTGAAAGAAAATAAGTATGAAAAACAATGAAAAATGAAAATCATGCAATAATTGTGCGAATAGTTTTTAAGCCCAGAATTGTTCAGAAATAAAGTCTAATGTTTATGTTCCAAAAGCCTTTGTAATATACACTTAACACTATGAAAAATTCAAACCAATGCAAGTTTTACCACATTTCTCTGTTTAAGCAAGTTTAAAACATTGGATTCCAGATATTCAAATTCATTTGAATTTAAGAACCCGGTAAAACAATGCTATCATATTTTAAATCTTTATACCAGTGCAAATCATTTTCAAAGAAAAACATAAAATTTCAAAACCATTATACTTCGAGTGCTCCAGTTATAAACTGTGAATACAATTTAGCACATAATTAATCACATCAAGCACCAATAACAACTTAACAAATAATATCCAAATAAGAAGATCATTCATATGTAATTCCTAGACATCCTTAGAGCACCTAAAAAAGTATCTGAAAGAAAATAAGTATGAAAAACAATGAAAAATTAAAATCGTGCAATAATTGTGCGAATAGTTTTTAAGCGAGAATTCATCATAAACAATGTATAATGTTCTAAGCTCCAAAATCGTTTATAACATTCACTTAACACTATAAAAAATAAAAACTAATTCAAGTTTTACCACGTTTCTCTGTTTAAGCAACTTTAAAACATTGGATTCATGATATTCAAATTCTTGTATTTAAAAACCTGCTAAAACAATGCTTTCATATTTTAAAGCTTAATACCAGTGAAAATCATTTTCAAAGCAAAACATAAAATTTGAAAAATATTAGGCTTCAAGTGCTCCTCCTATTAACTGCTAACACAATTTAGCAAATAATTAATCACATCAAGCACCAATAACAACTTCACAAATAATATCCAAATATGAAGATCATTCATATGTAATTCCTCAACATCCTTAGAGCACCTAAAAATGTATCTTAAAGCAAATAAGTATGAAAAACAACGAAAAATTAAAATGGTGCAATAATTGTGCGAATGGTTTTTAAGCCCAGAATTCCTCAAAAACAAATTCTAATGTTTTAAGCTCCAAAACCCTTTATAACATACACTTAACACTATGAAAAATTAAAACCAATCCAAGTTTTACCATGTTTATTTCTTTGAGCAAATTTAAAACATTGGATTCAAGATATTCAAATTTATTTGCATTTAAGAACCTGATAAAAAAATGCTTTCATATTTTAAATCTTTATACCGGGGTAAATCATTTTAAAAGCAAAACATAAAATTTCAAGTGCTCCCATAATTAATAACATCAAGCACCAATAATAACTTCACAAATAATATCCAAATAAGAAGATCATTCATATGTAATTCCTCAACATCCTTAGAGCACCTAAAAATGTATCTGGAAGCAAATAAGTATGAAAAACAACAAAAAAGTAAAATCGTGCAATAATTGTGCGCATAGTTTTTAAGGCCAGAATTCCTCACAAACAAAGTCTAATCTTTTAAGCTTCAAAATCCTTTATAACATGCACTTAACACTATGAAAAATTAAAACCAATGCAAGTTTTACCATGTTTCTTTGTTTGAGCGAGTCTAAAACATTGGATCGAAGATATTCAAATTCTTTTGTATTTAAAAACCCGTTAAAATAATGCTTTCGTATTTTAAAGTTTGATAGCAGTGAAAATCATTTTCAAAGCAAAACATAAAATTTCAAAAGAATTAGGCTTCGAGTGCTCCCCCTAAAAACTACTAAAATAATTTAGCACATAATTAATCACATCAAGCACCAATAACAACTTCACAAATAATATCCACATAATGAAGATCATTCATGTGTAATTCCCCAGCATCCCTAGAGCATCTAAAAATATATTTAAAAGCAAATAAGTATGAAAAACAACGACAAATTGAAATCGGGCAGTAATTGTACGAATGGTTTTTAAGCCCAGAATTGCTCAGAAACAAAGTCTAATGTTTAAGCTCGAAAAACTTTATAACATACACTTAACACTATGAAAAATTAAAACCAATGCAAGTTTTACCATGTTTCTTTGTTTGAGTAAGTTTAAAACATTGGATTCAAGATATTCAAATTTATTTGCATTTAAGAACCTGGTAAAACAATGCTTTCATAATATAAATCTTTATACCAGCGCAAATCATTTTCATAGCAAGACATAAAATTTCGAAAGCATTAGACTTTGAGAGCTCCACTTATAAACTGCTAAAACAATTTAGCACATAATTAATCACATCAAGCACCCATAACAACTTCACAAATAATATCCAAATATGAAGATCATTCCTATTGAATTTCTCAACATCCTTAGAGCACCTAAAAATGCATCTGAAAGCTAATAAGTATGAAAAGTAATGAAAAATTAAAATAGTGCAATAATTTTGCGAATGGTTTTTAAGCCCAGAATTCCTCAGAAACAAAGTCTAATGTTTTAGGCTTCAAAATCCTTTATAACATGCACTTAACACTATGAAAAATTAAAGCCGATCCAAGTTTTACGACGTTTCTCTGTTTGAGCAAGTTTAAAAGATTGGATTCATTATATTCAAATTCATTTGTATTTAAAAACCTGCTAAAACAATGCTTTCATATTTTAAAAGCTTAATACCAGTGAAAATCATTTCAAAAGCAAAACATAAAATTTCAAAAGTATTAGGCTTCGAGACCTGCCCCTATAAAACTGCTGAAACAATTTAGCACATAATTAACCACATCAAGCACCAATAACAACTTCACAAATAATATCCACATAATGAAGATCATTCATGTGTAATTCCTCAGCATCCCTAGAGCATCTAAAAATATATCTAAAAGCAAATAAGTATGAAAAACAATGACAAATTGAAATCATGCAGTAATTGTAAGAATGGTTTTTAAGCCCAGAATTGCTCAGAAACAAAGTCTAATGTTTAAGCTCCAAAAACTTTATAACATACACTTAACACTATGAAAAATTAAAACCAATGCAAGTTTTACCATGTTTCTTTGTTTGCGTAAGTTTAAAACATTGGATTCAAGATATTCAAATTGATTTGCGTTTAAGAACTTGGTAAAACAATGTTTTCATATTTTAAATCTTTATACCAGTGCAAATCATTTTCAAAGCAAAACATAAAATTTCAAAAGCATTAGACTTCGACTACTCCCCTTATAAACAGCTAAAACAATTTAGCACATAATTTATAACATCAAGCACCAATAACAACTTCACAAATAATATCCAAATATGAAGATCATTCATATGTAATTCCTCAACATCCTTAGAGCACCTAAAAATGTATCTAAAAGCAAATAAGTAAGAAAAACAATTAAAAATTAAAATTCTGCAATAATTGTGCGAATAGTTTTTAAGCCCAGAATTCCTCAGAAACAGAGTCTGAGCTCCAAAATCCTTTATATGATACACTTAACACTATGAAAAATTAAAACCAATGCACGTTTTACCATGTTTCTTTGTTTGAGTAAGTTTAAAACAGATTCTAGATATTCAAAGTCATTTGAATTTAAGAACCTGGTAAGACAATGCTTTCATATTTCCCATCTTTATAACAGAGCAAATCATTTTCAAAGCAAAACATAAAATTTCAAAAGAATTAGACTTCGAGTGCACCACTTATAAACTGCTAGAATAATTTAGCACATAGTTAATCACATCAAGCACCAATAACAACTTCACAAATAATATCCAAATATGAATATCATTCATATATAATTCCTCAACATCCTTAGAGCACCTAAAAATGTATTTGGAAGCAAATCAGTATGAAAAACAATGAAAAAGTAAAATGGTGCAATAATTGTGCGAATAGTTTTTAAGCTCAGATTTCCTCAGAAACAAAGTCTAATGTTTTAAGCTCCAAAATCCTTTGTAACATGCACTTAACACTATGAAAAATTAAACCAACGCAAGTTTTACCACGTTTCTCTGTTTGAGCAAGTTTAAAAGATTGGATTCATTATATTCAAATTCATTTTGTATTTAAAAATCTGCTAAAACAATGCTTTTATATTTTAAAGCTTGATAACAGTGAAAATTATTTTCAAAGCAAAACATAGAATTTCAAAAGTATTAGGCTTCGAGTGGTCTCCCAATAAAAGTGCTAAAACAATTTAGCACATAATTAATCACATCAAGCACCAATAACAACTTCACAAATAATATCCACATATGAAGATCATTCATGTGTAATTCCTCAACATCCTTTAGAGCAACTAAAAGTGTATCTAAAAGCAAATAAGTATGAAAAACAACAAAAAATTGAAATCGTGCAGTAATTGTGCGAATGGTTTTTAAGCCCAGAATTGTTCAGCAATAAAGTCTAACGTTTATGCTCCAAAAGCCTTTATAACATACACTTAACACTATGAAAAATTAAAACCAATGCAAGTTTTGCCATGTTTCTCTGTTTAAGAAAGTTTAAAACATTGGATTCATTATATTCAAATTTATTTGTATTTAAAAACCTGCTAAAACAATGCTTTTATATTTTAAAGCTCGATACCAGTGAAAATTATTTTCAAAGCAAAACATAAAATTTCAAAAGTATTAGGCTTCGAGTGCTGTCCCAATCAAACTGTTAAAACAATTTAGCACATAATTAATCACATCAAGCACCAATAACAACTTCACAAATAATATCCACATATGAAGATCATTCATGTGTAATTCATTAGCATCCTTAAAGCACCTAAAAATGTATTTAAAAGCAAATAAGTATGAAAAACAATGAAAAATTGAAATCGTGCAGTAATTGTGCAAATGGTTTTTAAGCCCAGAATTATTCAGAAATAAAGCCTAATGTTGAAGCTCCAAAAACCTTTATAACATACACTTAACACTATGAAAAATTAAAACCAATGCAAGTTTTACCATGTTTCTTTGTTTGAGTAAGTTTAAAACATTGGATTCAAGATATTCAAATTTATTTGCATTTAAGAACCTGGTAAAACAATGCTTTCATATTATAAATCTTTATACCAGCGCAAATCATTTTCATAGCAAAACATAAAATTTCAAAAGCATTAGACTTCGAGTGCTCCACTTATAAACTGCTAAAACAATTTAGCACATAATTAATCACATCAAGCACCAATAACAACTTCACAAAGAATATCCAAATATGAAGATCATTCATATGTAATTCCTCAACATCCTTAGAGCACCTAAAAATGTATCGAAAGCAAATAAGTATGAAAAACAACGAAAAATTAAAATGGTGCAATAATTGTGCGAATGGTTTTTAAGCCCGAAATTCAACAAAAACAAAGTCTAATGTTAAGCTCCAAAATCCTTTATAACATGCACTTAACACTATGAAAAAGTAAAACCAATGCAAGTTTTACCACGTTTCTCTGTTTAGGGAAGTTTAAAATATTGGATTCATGATATTCAAATTCATTTGTATTTAAAAACCCGCTAAAACAATGCTTTTATATTTTAAAGCTTGATACCAGTGAAAATTATTTTCAAAGCAAAACATAAAATTTCAAAAGCATTAAACTTCGAGTGCTCCCCATATAAACTGCTAAAACAATTTAGCACATAATTAAGCATATCAAGCACCAATAACAACTTCACAAACAATATCCAAATATGAAGATCATTGATATGAAGGATTTTAGAGCTTAAAACATTAAAATTTGTTTCTGAGGAATTCTGGGCTTAAAAACCATTTGCACAATTATTGCACCATTTTAATTTTTCATTGTTTTTCATACTTATTTGCTTTCAGATGCATTTTTAGGTGCTCTAAGGATGTTGAGGACTTACATATGAATGATTTTCATATTTGGATGTTATTTGTGAAGTTGTTATTGGTGCTTGATGTGACTAATTCTGTGCTAAATTGATTTAGCAGTTTATAGGGGAAGCACTCGAAGTATAATGCTTTTGAAATTTTATATTTTGCTTTAAAACGATTTCCAATGGTATCAATCTCTAAAATATGAAAGCATTGGTTCTTAAATGCAAATGAATTTGAATATCTTGAATCCAATGTTTTTAAACTTGCAAAAACAAAGAAACATGGTAAAACTTGCATTGGTTTTAATTTTTCATCGTGTTAAGTGTATGTTACAAAGGATTTTGGAGCTTAAACATTAGACTTTGTTTTTGAACAATTCTGGGCATAAAAGCCATTCGCTCAATTATTGCATGATTTCAATTTATCAATGTTTTTCATACCTATTTGCTTTGAGATACATTTTTAGGTGCTCTAAGGATGTTGAGGAATTCCATATGAATGATCTTCACATTTGGATATTATTTGTGAAGTTATTATTGGTGCTTGATGTGATTAATTATGTGCTAAATTGTTTTAGCAGTTTATAAGTGGAGCACTCACAGTCTAATGCTTTTGAAATTTTATGTTTTGCTTTTAAAATGATTTGCATTGGTAGAAAGATTTAAAATATGAAAGCATTGTTTTACCCGGTTCTTAAATGCAAATGAATTTGAATATCTTGAATCCAATATTTTAAACTGCTCAAACAGAGAAACGTGGTAGAACTTGCATTGGTTTTAATTTTTCATCGTGTTAAGTGTATGTTACAAAGGATTTTGGAGCTTAAACATTAGACTTTGTTTTTGAACAATTCTGGGCATAAAAGCTATTCGCTCAATTATTGCACGATTTCAATTTATCAATGTTTTTCATACTTATTTTTTTTTTTGAGTTACATTTTTAGGTGCTCTAAGGATGTTGAGGAATTCTATACGAATGGACTTCATATTTGGATATTATTTGTGAAGTTATTATTGGTGCTTAATGTCATTAATTATGTGCTAAATTGTTTTAGCAGTTTATAAGTGGAGCACTCACAGTCTAATGCTTTTGAAATTTTATGTTTTGCTTTTTAAAATGATTTGCATTGGTATAAAGATTTAAAATATGAAAGCATTGTTTTACCTGGTTCTTAAATGCAAATGAATTTGAATATCTTGAATCCAATATTTTAAACTGCTCAAACAGAGAAACGTGGTAGAACCTGCTCATAGTGTTAAGTGTATGTTACAAAGGATTTTGGAGCCAAAAAAATTAGACTTTGTTTCTGAACAATTTTGGTCTAAAAAACCATTCGCACAATTATTGCACGATTTTAATTTTTCTTTGTTTTTCATACTTATTTTCTTTCAGATACATTTTTAGGTGCTCTAAGGATGTTGAAGAATTACATATGAATGATCTTTATATTTGGATATTATTTCTAAAGTTGTTATTTGTGCTTGATGTGACTAATTATGTGCTAAATTGCTTTAGCAGTTTATAGGAGGAGCACTCGAACCCTAATACTTTTGAAATTTTATGTTTTGCTTTAAAATGATTTGCACTTGTATCACGAGTTAAAATATGAAAGCATTTTTTTTACTAGGTTTTTAGTTGCAAATGAATTTAAATATCTTGAATCCAGTATTTTAAACTTACTCAAACAAAGAAACATGGTAAATCTTGCATTGATTTTAATTTTTCATAGTGTTAAGTGTATGTTATAAAGGATTTTGGACCTTAAACATTAGACTTTGTTTCTGGACAATTCTAGGCTTAAAAACCATTCGCTCAATTATTGAACGATTTCAATTTCTCACTGTTTTTCGTACTTATTTGCTTTTAGATACATTTTTAGGTGCTCTAAGGATGTTGAGGATTTACATATGAAAGATCTTCATATTTGGAAAATATTTGTGAAGTTGTTATTGGTGCTTGATGTGATTAATTATGTGCTAAATTGTTTTAGTAGTTTTTAGGGGAGCACTCGAAGCCTAATTCTTTTGAAATTTTATGTTTTGCTTTGAAAATGATTTTCACTGCTATCAAACTTTAAAATACGAAAGCATTGTTTTAACAGGTTTTTAAATACAAAAGAATTTGAATATCTTCAATCCAATGTTTTAGACTTGCTCAAACAAAGAAACATGGTAAAACTTGCATTGGTTTTAATTTTTCATAGTGTTAAGTGTATGTTACAAAGGATTTTGGAGCTTAAACATTAGACTTTGTTTCTGAAAAATTCTGGGCTTAAAAACCATTCACACAATTATTGCACGATTTCAATTTTTCAATGTTTTTTATACTTATTTGCTCAAGTTAGCACACAATTAATTACATTAAGCACTAATAACAACTTCATAAATAGTATCCAAATATCAAAATCATTAATATGTAATCCCACAAGTTCCTTAGAGCACCTAAAAATGTATCTGAATGCAAATAAGTATGAAACACAACAAAAAATTAAAATCATGCAAATATTGTTCGAAACCAAAGTCTGACATTTGAAGCTTCAAAATCCTTTCTAGGTTACACTTAACACTGTAAAAAATTAAAAACCAATGCTAGTTTTACCTTGTTTCATTGTTTGAGCAAGTTTAAAACATTGGATTCAATATATTCAAATTCATTTCCATTTAAAAACCTTCTAAAACAATTCTTTCATATTTTAAAGCTTGACACTAGAGAAAATCATATTAAAAAAAAACGTAAAATTTCAAAAGCATTAGGCTCTGAGTGCTCCTCCTATAAACTGCTAAAACAAGTCAGCAAACAACTAATCACATCAAGCGCCAATAACAACGTCACAAATAATATCCAAATATGGAGATCATCCAAATGTAATCTCACAAGTTCCTTAGAGCACCTAAAAATGTATCTAAAAGCAAATAAGTATGAAACACAACGAAAAATTAAAATCTTGCAAAAATGGCTTTTATGCCACAATTTTGAAATTTTGCAAATGGTTTTTATGCTTAAAATTGTTCAAAAATAAAGTCTGATGTTTTAAGCTTCAAAATCCTTTATAACATACACTTAACACTATTAAAAATTAAAACCAATGCAAGTTTTATCATGTTTCTTTGTTTGAGCAAGTTTAAAACAATGGATTCAAGATATTCAAATTCATTACCATTTAACAACCTGCTAAACAATGCTTTCATATTTTAAGGCTTGATACCAGTGAAAATCATTTTCAAAGCAAAACATAAATTTCAAAAGCATTAGGCTTCGAGCGCTCCTCTTAGAAACTACTAAAACAATTTAGCACACAATTAATCACACCAAGCACCAATAACTTCACAAATAATATCCAAATATGAAGATCGTTCATATGTAATTCCTCAACTTCCTTAGAGCGTCTAAAAATGTATGTAAAAGAAAATAAGTATGAAACACATCAAAAAATTAAAATCGTGCAATAATTGTGCGAAATGTTTTTATGCCCAAAATGTTTCAGAAACAAAGTCTGATGTTTTAAGCTCAAAAATCCTTTCCAACTTACACTTAACACAACAAAAAATTAAAATCGAGCAATAATTGTGTAAATGATTTTTACACCCAAAATTGCTCAGAAACAAAGTCTGATGTTTTAAGCTCCAAAATCCTTTACAAGTTTTATCATGTTTCTTTGTTTGAGCAACTTTAAAACATTGGATTCAAGATATTCAAATTCATTTCCATTTAAAAACCTGCTAAAACAATACTTTCATATATTAAAGCTTCACTCCAGTGAAAATCATTTTCAAAGCAAAACATAAAATTTGAAAAACATTATGTTCCGAGTGATCCCCTTATAGACTGCTAAAACAATTTAGCACACAATTAATCACATAAAGCACCAATAACAACTTCACAAATAATATCCAATATGAAGATCCTTCCCAAGTAATCCCACAAGTTCCCTAGAGCACCTAATAATGTATCTAAAAAGCAAATAAGTATGAAACGCAATGATAAATTAAAATCATGCAAAACTGGTTTTTAAGTCACAATTTGAAATTATGCGAATGGTTTTTATGCCAGATTTGTTGAAAAACAAAGTCTCACGTTTTAAGCTCCCAATTTCTTTATAACTTACACTTAACGGTATGAAAAATTAAAACCAATGCAAGTTTTACTATGTTTCTTTGTTTGAGCATACTTAGCACATTTTAGTCAAGATATTCAAATTCATTACCATTTTAAAACTTGGCAAAATAATACTTTCATATTTTAAAGCCGGACTCGACCAAAAATTATTTTTAAAGCAAAACATAAAATTTCCAAAAAATTATCCTTCGAGTGCTTCCCTTACAAACTGTTAAAACAAGTTAGCACATAATAAATTACATCAAGCACCAATAACAACTTCACAAATAATATCCAAATATCAAGATCATTCTTATGTAATCCCACAAGTTCCTTAGAGCACCTAAAAATGTATCTAAAAGCAAATAAGTATGAAAAACAACGAAAAATTAAAATTGTGCAATAACTGTGCGAATGGTTCTTAAGCCCAGAATTGTTCAGAAACAAAGTCTAATGTTTTAAGTTCCAAAATCCCGTATAACATACACTTAACACTATGAAAAATTAAAACAAATACAAGTTTTACCATGTTTCTTTGTTTGAGCAAGTTTAAAACCTTGGATTCAAGATATTCAAATTCATTTGCATTTAAAAACCTGATAAAACAATGCTTTCACATTTTAAAGCTTGATACCAGTGAAAATCATTTTCAAAGCAAAACATAAAATTTCAAAAGCATTAGGCTTCGAGTGCTCCACCTATAAACTTCTAAAAGCATATAATTAATCACATTAAGCACCAATAACAACTTCATAAATAATATCCAAATATGAAGATTTTTCATTTGTAATTCCTCAGCATTATAAAAATGTATTTAAAAGCAAATAAGCATGAAACACAATGAAAAATTAAAATCGTGCAATGATTGTGCGAATGGTTTTTATGCTCAAAATTGTTCAGAAACAAAGTCTGATGTTTTAAGCTCCAAAATCCTTTATAGCTTACACTTAACATTATGAAAAATTAAAACCAATGCAACTTTTACAATGTTTCTTTGTTTGAGCAAGTTTAAAACATTGGATTCAAGATATTCAAATTGATTTGCATTTAAAAACCTACTAAAACAATGATTTCATATTTTAAAGCTTAACTCCAGTGAAAATCATTTTCAAAGCAAAACATAAAATTTTAAAAGTATTAGGCTTCGAGTGCTCCCCTTATAAAACTGCTAAAACAATTTAGCACACAATTAATCACATCAATCACCAATAACAACTTCACAAATAATATCCAAATATGAAGATCATTCATATGTAATTCCTCAACTTCCTTAGAGCGCCTAAAAATGCATCTAAAAGAAAATAAGCATTAAAACACATCGAAAAATTAAAATTGTGCAATAATTGTGCGAATGATTTTTACGCCCAAAATTGTTCAAAAACAAAGTCTGATGTTTTAAGCTCCAAAATCCTTTATAACTTACACTTAACATTATGAAATTTAAAACAAATGCAAATTTTACCATGTTTTTTTGTTTGAGTAAGTTTATAACATTGGATTCAAGATATTCAAATTCATTTCCATTTAAAAACCTGCTAAAATAATGCTTTCATATTTTAAAGCTTAACCCCAATAAAAATAATTTTCAAAGCAAAACATAAAATTTCAAAAGCATTATGCTTCGATTGCTCTCCTTATAGACTGCTAAAAGAATTCAGCACACAATTAATCACATAAAGGACCAATAACAACTTCACAAATAATATCAAAATATGAAGATCGTTCATAAGTAATTCCTCAACTTCCTTAGAGCGCTTAAAAATTTATCTAAAAGAAAATAAGTATAAAAGACAACGAAAAAATTAAAACGTTGCAATAATTGTGCAAAAGGTTTTTATGCCCAAAATTGTTCCGAAACAAAGTCTAATGTTTTATGCTCCAAAATCCTGTATAAACTACACTTAACACTATGAAAAATTAAAACTAATGCAAGTTTTATATGTTTCTTTGTTTGAGCAAGTTTAAAAGATTGGATTCAAGATTTTCAAATTCATTTGCATTTAAAAACCTGCTAAAACAATGCTTTCATATTTTAGAGCTTTACTCCAACGAAAATCATTTTCAAAGCAAAACATAAAATTTCGAAAGTATTATGCTTCGAGTGCTCCTCTTATAAACTGCTAAAACAATTTAGCACACAATTAATCACAACAAGCACCAATAAGAAATTCACAAATAATATCCAACTATCAAGATCCTTCACAAGTAGTCCCACAGGTTCCTTAGAGCACCTAAAAATGTATCTAAAAGCAAATAAGCATGAAACACAATGATAAATTAAAATCATGCAAAAATGGTTTTAAGTCACAATTTGAAATTGTGCGAATGGTTTTTACGCTAGATTTGTTCAAAAACAAAGTCTCATGTTTTAAGCTCCAAATTTCTTTATAACTTACACTTAACGCTGTGAAAAATCAAAACCAACGCAAGTTTTACAATGTTTCTCTGTTTGAGCATGTTTAGCACATTTGATTCAAGATATTCAAATTCATTTCCGTTTAAAAACCTGGCAAAATAATGCTTTCATATTTTAAAGCCGAACTCGAGCAAAAATTATTTTTAAAGCAAAACATAAAATTTTCAAAAAATTATCCTTCGAGCGCTTCCCTTACAAACTGCTAAAACAGGTTAGCACATAATTAATCACATCAAGCACAATAACAACTTCATAAATAATATCCAAATATCAAGATCATTCTTATGTAATCCCACAAGTTCCTTAGAGCACCTAAAAATTTATCTAAAAGAAAATAAGTATGAAATACAAATAAAATTAAAGTCGTGCAAAAAATGTTTTTATGTCACAATTTGAAATTGTGCGAATGGCTTTTACGCCCATAATTGTTTAAAAACTATGTCTGATATTTTAAGCTGTAAAATCGTTTATAACTTACACTTAACACTGTGAAAAATTAAAACAATTCAAGTTTTACCATGTTTCTTTGTTTGAACAAGTTTAAGACATTGGATTCAAGATAGTCAAATTTATTTCCATTTAAAAACTTACTAAAACAATGCTTTCATATTTTAAAGCTCAACTCCAGCGAAAATCATTTTCAAAGCAAAATATAAAATTTCAAAAGCATTAGGCTTCGAGTGCTTCCACTGTTAACAGCTAAAACATGTTAGCATACAATTAATCCCATCAAGCACCAATAACAACTTCACAAATAATGTCCAAATATGAAGATCGTTCATATGTAATCCCACAAGTTCCTTAGAGCACCTAAAAATGTATCGCAAAGCAAATAAGTACTGAACACAACGAAAAATTACATTCATGCAAAGATGGCTTTTATGTCACAATTTAAAATTCTGTGAATGTCTTTTATGACTAGAATTGTCGGAAAATAAAGTACAATATTTAACACTGTGAAAAACTAAAACCAATGCAAGTTTTATCAGGTTTCTTTGTTCAAGCACATTTAAAACATTTGATTCAAGATATTCAAAGTCATTTCCATTTAAAAACCTGCTAAAACAATGCTTTCACATTTTAAAACTCAACTCCAACGAAAATCACTTTCAAAGCAAAACATAAAACTACAAAAGCATTAGGCTTGGAGTGCTCCCCCTATATACTGCTAAAACAAGTTAGCACACAATGAATCACATCAAGCAGCAATAACAACTTCACAAATAATATCAAAACATCAAGATCATTCATATGCAATCACGAAAGTTCCTTAGAGCACCTAAAAATATATCAAAACGCAAATAAGTATTAAAGACAATAAAAAATTAAAATAATGCAAAAATGGTTTTTACGTCACAATTTGAAATTGTGTGAATGGTTTTTATGCCCAGAATTGTTCAGAAACTAAGTCTGATGTTTTAAGCTCTAAAATCCTTTATAACTTACACTTTGTGAAAAATTAAAGCCAATGCAAGTTTTAGCCGGTTTATTTGTTTAAGCATGTTTAAAACATTAGATTCAAGGTATTCAAATTCATTTCCATTTAAAAACCTGCAAAAACACTGCTTTCATGTTTTAAAGCTCCACTCCAGTGAAAATCATTTTCAAAGCAAAATTTAAAATTTCAAAACCATTAGGCTTCGAGTGCTGCTTCTGTAAATTACTAAAACAAGTTAGCGCACAAATAGTATAGAAATATCAAGATCATTAATATATAATCCCACAAGTTCCTTAGAGCACCTAAAATTGTATCTGAAAGCAAATAAGTATGAAACACAACAAAAAAATTAAAATCATGCAAAAATTGTTCGAAAACAAAGTCTAATATTTGAAGCTTCAAAATCCTTTCTAAGTTGCACTTAACACTGTGAAAAATTAAAAACCAATGCTAGTTTTACCTTGTTTCATTGTTTGAGCAAGTTTAAAACATTGGATTCAATATATACAAATTCATTTCCATTTAAAAACCTTCTAAAACAATTCTTTCATATTTTAAAGCTTGACACTAGAGAAAATCATATTCAAAGAAAAACATAAAATTTCAAAAGCATTAGGCTTCGAGTGCTCCCCCTATAAACTGCTAAAATAATTTAGCACATAAATTAATCACATCAAGCACCAATAACAACTTCAAAAATAATACCCAAATATGAAGATCATTCATATTTAATTCCTCAACATCACCTAAAAATGTATCTAAAAGCAAATAAGTATGAAAAACAACAAAAAACTAAAATCGTGCAATAATTGTGCGAATGGTTCTTAAGCCCAGAATTGTTCAGAAACAAGGTCTAATGTTTAAGCTCCAAAATCCTTTATAACATGCACTTAACACTATGAAAAATTAAAACCAATGCAAGTTTTACCACGTTTCTCTGTTTGAGCAAATTTAAAACATTAGATTAATGATAGATATTCAAATTCATTTGTATTTAAAAACCTTAAAAAACAATGCTTTCATATTTTAAAGCTTTATGCCAGTGAAAATCATTTTCAAAGCAAAACATAAAATTTCAAAAGAATTAGGCTTCGAGTGCTCCGCCTATAAACTTCTAAAACAATTTAGCACATAATTAATCACATCTAACACCAACAACAACTTCACAAATAATATCCAAATTTGACGATTGTTCATTTGTAATTCCGCAGCATCCTTAGAAAACCTAAAAATTCATATAAAAGCAAATAAGTATGAAACACAATGAAAAATTATAATTGTGCAATAATTGTGCAATCATTCATAAGTAATTCCTCAACATCTTTAGAGCACCTAAAAATGTATCTAAAAGCAAATAAGTAAGAAAAAGATTGAAAAATTGAAATCGTGCAATAATTGTGCGAATGGTTATTAAGCCCAGAATTGTTCAAAAATAAAGTCTGATGTTTAAGCTTCAAAATCCTTTGTAACATACACCTAACACTATGAAAAATTAAGACCAATGCAAGTTTTACCATGTTTGTTTGTTTCAGCATGTTTAAAACATTGGATTCAAGATATTCAAATTCATTTGCATTTAAGAACCTGGTAAAATAATGCTTTCATATTTTAAAGCTTGATACCATTGAAAATCATTTTCAAAGCAAAACAAAAAATTTCAAAAGCATTAGGCTTCGAGTGCTTCTCTTATAAACTACTAATACAATTTAGCACATAATTAATCACATCAAGCACCAATAACAACTTCACAAATAATATCCAAATACGAAGATCATTCATATGTAATTCCTCAACATCCTTAGAGCACCTAAAAATGTATCTAAAAGCAAATAAGTATGAAAAGCAAGAAAAAATTAAAATCGTGCAGTAATTGTGCGAATGGTTTTTAAGCCCAGAATTGTTTAGAAACAAAGTCTAATGTTTAAGCTCCAAATGCCTTTATAACATGCACTTAACACCATGAAAAATTAAAACCAATGCAAGTTTTACCATGTTTTTTTGTTGAAGCAAACTTAAATAATTGGATTCAAGATATTCAAATTCATTTGCATTTAAGAACCTGGTAAAACAATGCTTTCATGTTTTAAATCTTTATACCAGTGCAAATCATTTTCAAAGCAAAACATAAATTTTCAAAAGCATTAGACTTTGAGTGCTCCCCTTATAAACCACTAAAACAATTTTGATAATAATTAATCACATCAAGCACCAATAACAACTTCACAAATAATATCCAAATATGAAGATTATTCATATGTAATTCCTCAACATCCTTAGAGCACCTAAAAATGCATCTGAAAGCAAATAAGTAGGAAAAACAATGAAAAATTAAAAATCATGCAATAATTGTGAGAATGGTTTTTAAGCCCAGAATTGCTTAGAAACAAAGTCTGACGTTAAACTCCAAAAACCTTTATAACATGCACTTAATGCTATGAAAAATTAAAACCAATGCAAGTTTTACCATGTTTCTTTGTTTGAGCAAGTTTAAAACATTGGATTCAAGATATTCAAATTTATTTGCATTTAAGAACCTGGTAAAACAATGCTTTTATATTTTAAATCTTTATACCCGCACAAATTATTTTCAAAGCAAAACATAAAATTTCAAAAGTATTAGACTTCGAGTGCTCCCCTTATAAACTGCTAAAACAATTTAGTGCATAATTAACCACATCAAGCACCAATAACAACTTCACAAAAAAATCCAAATATGAAGATCATTCATATATAATTCCTCAACATCCTTAGAGCACCTAAAAATGTATCTAAAAGGAAATAAGTATGAAAAACAAAGAAAAATGGTTTTAAGCTCCAAAATACTTTAGAACATACACTTAACACTATGAAAAATTAAAGCCAATGCAAGTTTTACCACATTTCTTTGTTTGACCAAGTTTGAAACATTGGATTCAAGATATTCAAATTTATTTGAATTTAAAAACCTGGTAAAACAATGCTTCCACATTTTAAAGCTTAATACCAGGGAAAATCATTTTCAAAGCAAAACATAAAATTTCGAAAACATTATACTTCGAGTGCTCCTCTTATAAACTGCTAAAACAATTTAGCACATAAATAATCACGTAAAGCACCATTAACAACTTCACAAATAATATCCAAATATGAAGATCATTCATATGTAATTCCTCGACATCCTTAGAGCACCTAAAAATGTATCTGAAAGCAAATAAGTACGAAAAGCAATGAAAAATTAAAATAGTGCAATAATTTTGCGAATGGCTTTTAAGCCCAGAATTCCTCAGAAACAAAGTCTAATGTTTTAGGCTCCAAAATCCTTTATAACATGCACTTAACACTATGAAAAATTAAAACCGATGCAAGTTTTACCATGTTTCTCTGTTTGAGCAAGTTTAAAAGATTGGATTCATGATATTCAAATTCATTTGTATTCAAAAACCTGCTAAAACAATGCTTTTATATTTTAAAGCTTCATACCAGTGATAATTATTTTCAAAGAAAAACATAAAATTTCCAAAGTATTAGGCTTCGAGTGCTCCCCCTATAAAACTGCTAAAATAATTTAGCACATAATTAATCACATCAAGCACCAATAACAACTTCGCAAATAATATCCACATATGAACATGATTCATGTGTAATTCCTCAGCATCCTTAGAGCACCTAAAAATGTATCTAAAAGCAAATAAGTATGAAAAAAACAACGAAAAATTGAAATCGTGCAATAATTGTGCGAATGATTTTTAAGCCCAGAATTGTTCACAAACAAAGTCTAATGTTTAAGCTCCAAATGCCTTTATAAATACACTTAACACTATGAAAAATTAAAACCAACACAAGTTTTACCATGTTTCTTTGTTTGAGTAAGTTTAAGACATTGGATTCAAGATATTCAAATTTATTTGAATTTAAGAACCTGGTAAAACAATACTTTCATATTTTAAATCTTTATACCAGCGCAAATCATTTTCAAAGCAAAACATAAAATTTCAAAAGCATTAGATTTCGAGTGCTCCTCTTATAAACTGCTAAAACAATTTAGCACATAAATAATAATGTAAAGCACCAGTAACAACTTCACAAATAATATCCAAATATGGAGATCATTCATATGTAATTACTCAACATCCTGAGAGCACCTAAAAATGTATCTAAAAGCAAATAAGTATGAAAAACAATGAAAAATTGAAATCGTGCAATAATTGTGCGAATGGTTTTTAAGCCCAGAACTGTTTAGAAACAAAGTCTAGCGTTTAAGCTCCAACAACCTTTATAACATGCACTTAACGCTATGAAAAATTAAAACCAATGCAAGTTTTACCATATTTCTTTGTTTGAGCAAGTTTAAAACATTGGATTCAAGATATTCAAATTTATTTGCATTTAAGAACCTGGTAAAACAATGCTTTAATATTTTAAATCTTTATACCCACGCAAATTATTTTCAAAGCAAAACATAAAATTTCAAAAACATTAAACTTCGAGTGCTCCCCTTATAAACTGCTAAAACAATTTAGCACATAATTAATCACATCAAGCACCAATAACAACTTCACAAAAAAATCCAAATATGAAGATCATTCATATGTAATTCCTCAACATCCTTAGAGCACCTAAAAATGTATCTAAAAGCAAATAAGTATGAAAAACAAAGAAAAATGGTTTTAAACTCTAAAATACTTTAGAACATACACTTAACACTATGAAAAATTAAAGCCAATGCAAGTTTTGCCACGTTTCTCTGTTTGAGCAAGTTTAAAACTTTCGATTCAAGATATTCAAATTCATTTGAATTGATAAACCTGGTAAAACAATGCTTTCATATTTTAAAGCTTGATACCAGTGAAAATCATTTTCAAAGCAAAACATAAAAT
Organism: Durio zibethinus; assembly: GCF_002303985.1. The sequence goes on along the minus strand of NW_019167855.1, from coordinate 49,758 downwards.
TTCGAAAACATTAGACTTCAAGTGCTGCCCTTATAAACCGCTAAAACAATTTAGCACATAATTAATCACATCAAGCACAAATAATAACTTCATAAATAATATCCAAAGAAGAAGATCATTCATATGTAATTCCTTAACATCCTTAGAGCACCTAAAAATGTATCTGAAAGCAAATATGTATGAAAAAAAATGAAAAATTAAAATAGTTCAATAATTCTGTGAATAGTTTTGAAGCCCAGAATTTCTCAGAAACAATGTCTAATGTTTTAACCTCGAAAATCCTTTATAACATGCGCTTAACATTATGAAAAATTAAAACTAATTCAAGTTTTACCACGTTTCTCTGTTTAAGCAAGTTTAAACATTGGATTCATAATATTCAAATTCATTTGCATTTAAAAATCTGCTAAAACAACGCTTTCATATTTTAAAGCTTAATACCAGTGAAAATCATTTTCAAAGCAAAACATAAAATTTGAAAAGTATTAGGCTTCGAGTGCTCCCCCTATTAATTGCTAAAACAATTTAGCACATAATTAATCACATCAAGCACCAATAACAACTTCACAAATAATATCCAAATATGAAGATCATTCATATGTAATTCCTCAACATCCTTAGAGCACCTAAAAATGTATCTTAAAGCAAATAAGTATGAAAAACAACGAAAAATTGAAATCGTGCAATAATTGTGTGAATGGTTTTTAAGCCCAAAATTCCTCAGAAACAAATTCTAATGTTTTAAGCTCCAAAAGCCTTTATAACATACACTTAGCACTATTAAAATTAAAACAATGCAAGTTTTACCATGTTTGTTTGTTTGAGCAAGTTTTACCATGTCAGTACTTATTTGCTTGTCGATGCATTTTTAAGTGCTCTAAGGAACTTGTGGGATTACATATGAATGATCTTGATATTTGGACATTATTTGTGAAGTTGTTATTGGTGCTTGATGTAACTTGAAGCCGATTAGCTTTTGAAATTTTATGTTTTGCTTTGAAAATGATTTTCGCTGGAGTTGAGCTTTAAAATATGAAAGCAATGTTTTAGCAAGTTTTTAAATAGAAATGAATTTGAATATCTTGAATCCAATGTCTTAATTTTTGTTCAAACAAAGAAACATATTTTGCCTTGAATTGTTTTAATTTTTCACAGTGTTAAGTGTAAGTTATAAAGGATTTTACAACTTAAAACATCAAACATAATTTTTGAACAATTCTGGGAGTAAAAGCTACTTGCACAATTTCAAATTGTGAAATAAAAACTTTTTTTGCATGATTTTAATTTTATTTTCTTCAAGTGCTCCACCTATAAACTGCTAAAACAATTTAGCACGTAATTAATCACATTAAGCACCAATAACAACTTCACAAATAATATCCAAATATGAAAATCATTCATATGTAATTCCTCAACATCCTTAGAGCACCTAAAAATGTATCTTAAAGCAAATAAGTATGAAAAATAATAAAAAATTAAAATCGTGCAATAATTGTGCGAATAGCTTTTAAGCCAAGAATTGTCCAGAAACAAGGTCTAATGTTTTAGCTCCAAAATCATTTATAACATACACTTAACACTATGAAAAATTAAAACCAATGCAAGTTTTACCATGTTTCTTTCTTTGAGCAAGTTTTAAAATATTGCATTCAAGATATTCAAATTCATTTGCATTTAAAAACCGGGTAAAACAATGCTTTCATATTTTAAATGTTGATACCAATGCAAATCATTTTCAAAGCAAAACATAAAATTTCAAAAGCATTAGGCTTCGAGTGCTTCCCCTATAAACTGCTAAAACAATTTAGCACATAATTAATCATATCAAGCACCAATAACAACTTCACAAACAAATATGAACATCATTCATTTGTAATTCCTCAACGTCCTTAGACGACCGAAAAATGTATTTAAAAGCAAATATTACAAAAACAACGAAAAATTAAAATCGTGCAATAATTGTTCGAATGGTTTCTATGCTCAGAATTGTTCAAAAACAAAGTCTGATGTTTTAAGCTCCACAATCCTTTATAGCTTACACTTAACATTATGAAAAATTAAAACCAAAGCAAGTTTTACCATGATTCTTTGTTTGCGCAAGTTTAAAACATCAGATTCAAGATATTCAAATTCATTTCCATTTAAAAACTTGCTAAAACAATGCTCTCATATTTTAAAGCTTGACTACAGTGAAAATCATTTTCAAAGCAAAACATAAAATTTCAAAAGCATTAGGCTTCCAGTGCTTCCCCTATAAACTGCTAAAACAATTTAGCACATAATTAATCACATCAAGCACCAATAACAACTTCACAAATAATATCCAAATATGAAGATTGTTCAACTGTAATTCCTCAGCATCCTTAGAGCACCTAAAAATGTATCTAAAAGCAAAAAGTATGAAACACAACGAAAAATTAAAATCATCCAATAATTGTTCAGAAACAAAGTCTGATGTTTTAAGCTTCAAAATCCTTTACAACATACACTTAACACTATGAAAAATTAAAACCAATGCAAGTTTTAGATTCAAGATATTCAAATTCATTTGCATTTAAAAACCCGCTAGAACAATGCTTTCATATTTTAAATCTTTATATCAATGCAAATCAGTTTTAAAGCAAACCATAAAATTTCAAAATCATTAGGCTTCGAGTGCTCCCCCTATAAACAGCTAAAATAATTTAGAACATAATTAATCACATCAAGCACCAATAACAACTTCACAAATAATATCTAAAAATGAAGAACATTCATATATAATTCCTCAACATCCTTAAAGCACCTAAAATTGTATGTAAAAGCAAATAAGTATGAAAAACAACGAAAAATTGAAATCATACAATAAATGTGCGAATGGTTTTTAAGCCCAGAATTGTTCAGAAGCAAAGTCTAACGTTTTAATCTCCAAAATCCTTTATAACATACACTTAACACTATGAAAATTAAAACCAATGCATGTTTTACCATGTTTTCTTGTTTGAGCAAGTTTAAACAATTGGATTCTAGATATTTAAGTTCATTTGCATTTAAAATCCCGCTAAAACAATGCTTTCATATTTTAAAGCATTATATCAGCGCAAATCATTTTCAAAGCAAAACATAAAATTTCAAAAACATTAGGCTTCAAGTGCTCCCCCTATAGACAGCTAAAATAATTTAGCACATAATTAATCACATCAAGCACCAATAACAACTTCACAAACAATATGCAAATATGAAGAACATTCCTATGTAATTCCTCAACATCCTTAGAGCACCTAAAATGTATCTAAAAGCAAATAGGTATGAAAAACAACGAAAAAGTGAAATAATGCGATAATTGTGTGAATGGTTTTTAAGCCCAGAATTGTTCAGAAACAAGGTCTGATGTTTTAGCTTCAAAATCCTTTATAACATACACTTAACACTATGAAAAATGAAAACCAATGCAGGTTTTACCATGTTTCTTTGTTTGAGCAAGTTCAAGACATTTGATTCCAGATATTGAAATTCATTTCCATTTCAAAACCTGCTAAAACAATGCTTTCATATTTTAAAGCTTGACGTCGGTGAAAATCATTTCCAAAGCAAAACATAAAATTTCAAAAGCATTAGGCTTCGAGTGCTCCCTATAAACTGCTAAAACAATTTAGCACATAATTAATAACATCAAGCACCAATAACAACTTCACAAATAATATCCAAATATGAACATCATTCGTATATAATTCCTCAGTATCCTTAGAGGACCTAAAAATGTATCTAAAAGCATATAAGTATGCAAAGCAACAAAAAATTAAAATCGTGCAATAATTTTGCGAATGGCTTTTAAGCCAAGAATTATTTAGAAACAAGGTCTGATGTTTTAGCTTCAAAATCCTTTATAACACACTTAACACTATGAAAAATCAAAACCAATGCAAGTTTTACCATGTTTCTTTGTTTGAGCAAGTTTAAAATATTGCATTCAAGATATTCAAATTCATTTGCACTTAAAAACCTGGTAAAACAATCTTTCATATTTTAAAGCTTGATACCAGTGCAAATCATTTTCAAAGAAAAACATAAAATATCAAAAGAATTAGGTTTCGAGTGCTCCGCTTATAAATTTTTAAAACAATTTAGCATATAATTAATCACATCAAGCACCAATAACAACTTCACAAATAATATCAAAATATGAAGATTGTTCATCTGTAATTCCTCAGCATTCTTAGAGCACCTAAAAATGTATCTAAAAGCAAAAAGTATGAAACACAATGAAAAATTAAAATCGTGCAATAATTGTTCGAATGGTTTTTATGCTCAGAATTATTCAGAAACAAAGTATAATGTTTTAAGCTCCAAAATCCTTTATAGCTTACACTTAATGTTATGAAAAATTAAAACCAATGCAAGTTTTACCATGTTTCTTTGTTTGAGCAAGTTTAAAACATTAGATTCAAGATATTCAAATTCATTTCCATTTAAAAACTTGCTAAAACAATGCTTTCATATTTTAAAGCTTTACTCTAGGGAAAATCATTTTCGAAGCAAAACCTAAAATTTCAAAAGCATTAGGCTTCGAGTGCTTCCCCTATAAACTGCTAAAACAATTTAGCACATAATTAATCATATCAAGCACCAATAACAACTTCACAAATAATATCCAAATATGAAGATTGTTCATCTGTAATTCCTCAGCATCTTTAGAGCACCTAAGAATGTATCTAAAAGCATTAAGTATGAAACAAAACGAAAAATTAAAATCATGCAATAATTTTTCGAATGGTTTTTACGCTGAAAATTGTTCAGAAACAAAGTCTGATGTTTGAAGCTCCAAAATCCTTTATAGCATACACTTAACATTATGAAAAATTAAAACCAATGCAAGTTTTACCATGTTTCTTTGTTTGAGCAAGTTTAAAACATTAGATTCAAGATATTCAAATTCATTTCCATTTAAAAACATGCTAAAACAATTTTTCAGAATCCTTAGAGCACCTAAAAATGTATCTAAAAGAAAATAAGTATGAAACACAACGAAAAATTAAAACCGTGCAATAATTGTGGAAAAAAAATTTTCTGCCCAGAATTGTTTAGAAACAAAGTCTGATGTTTTAAGCTCTCAAATCCTTTCTGACTTACACTTAACGTAGGAAACAATTAAAATCATGCCATAATTGTGCAAATTCTTTTTACGACCAAAATTGTTCAGAAACAAGGTCCGATGTTTTAAGCTCCAAAATCCTTTGTAACTTACACTTAACATTATGAAAATTTCAAACCAATACAAGTTTTACCATGTTTCTTTGTTTGAGAAAGTTTAAAACATTGGATTCAAGATATTTAAATTCATTTGCATTTAAAAAACTTGCTAAAACAGTGCTTTCATATTTTAAAGCTTGACTCGAGTGAAAATCATTTTCAAAGCAAAGCATAAAATTTTAAAAGCTACTTCGAGTGCTCCCCTTATAGACTGCTAAAATAATTTAGCACCACATTAATCACATAAAGCACCAATAACAACTTCACAACTAATATCCAAATATGAAGATCATTCATAAGTAATTCCTCAACTTCTTTAGAGCGCCTAAAAATGTATCTAAAAGAAAATGACTATGAAACAGAAAGAAAAATTAAAATCGTGCAATAATTGTGCAAAAGATTTTTATGCCCAAAATTGTTCCGAAACAAAATCTGATGTTTTAAGCTGCAAAATCCTTTATAACTACACAGAACACTATGAAAGATAAAAACTAATGCAAGTTTTATATGTTTCTTTGTTTGAGAAAGTTTAAAACATTGGATTCAAGATTTTCAAATTCATTTGCATTTAAAAACCTGCTAAAACAATGCTTTCATATTTTAAAACTTTACTCCATTGAAAATCATTTTCAAAGCAAAACATAAAATTTTGAAAACATTACGCTTCGAGTGCTCCTCCTATAAACTACTAAAACAATTTAGCACATAATTAATCACAACAAGCACCAATAACAACTTTACAAATAATATCAAACTATCAAGATCCTTCACAAGTAATCCACAAGTTCCTTAGAGCACCTAAAATTGTATCTGAAAGCAAATAAGTATGAAGCGCAATTATAAATTGAAATCATGCAAAAATGGCTTTTAAGTCATAATTTTAAAATTGTTCGAATGGTTTTTATGCCAGATTTGTTCAAAAACAAAGTCTGATGTTTTAAGCTCTAAATTTCTTTATAACTTACACTTAACTCTGTGATTCAAGTTTTATCAGGTTTCTTTGTTCGAGCACATTTAAAACATTTGATTCAAGATATTCAAAGTCATTTCCATTTAAAAACCGACTAAAACAATGCTTTAATATTATAAAACTCGACTCCAACGGAAATCATTTTCAAAGCAAAACATAAAACTACAAAAGCATTGGGCTTCGAGTGCTCCGCCTATATACTGCTAAAACAGGTTAGCACACAATTAATCACATCAAGTAAAAATAACAGCTTCACAAATAATATCCAAACATCAAAATCATTCATATGTAATCCTGAAAGTTCCTTAGAGCACCTAAAAATGTATCAAAAAGCAAATAAGTATGAAAGACACTAAAAAATTAAAATCTTGCAAAAATGGTTTTTACGTCATAATTTGAAATTATGCGAATGGTTTTTATGCTCAGAATTGTTCAAAAACTAAGTCTAATGTTTTAAGGTCTAAAATCCTTTATAACTTACACTTTGTGAAAAATTAAAACCAATGGAAGTTTTACCATGTTTATTTGTTTAAGCAAGTTTAAAACATTGGATTCAAGATATTCAAATTCATTTCTATTTAAAAACCTGCTAAAACACTACTTTCATATTTTAATGCTCCACTTCAGCGAAAAACATTTTCAAAGAAAAATTTAAAATTTCAAAACCATTAGGCCTCGAGTGCTGCTTCTATAAATTGCTAAAACATGTTAGCACACAATTAATTTCATTAAGCACTAATAACAACTTTACAAATAGTATACAAATATCAAGATCATTAATATGTAATCCCATAAGTTCCTTAGAGCACCTAAAAATATATCTGAAAGCAAATAAGTATGAAACACAACAAAAAATTAAAATCATGCAAAAATTGCTCGAAAACAAAGTCTGATATTTGAAGCTTCAAAATCCATTCTAAGTTACACTTAACACTGTGAAAAATTAAAAACCAATGATATAGTTTTACCTTGTTTCATTGTTTGAGCAAGTTTAAAACATTGGATTCAATATATTCAAATTCATTTCCATTTAAAAATCTTCTAAAACAATTCTTTCATATTTTACAGCTTGACACTGGAGAAAATCATATTCGAAGAAAAACATAAAATTTCAAAAGCATTAAGCCTTAAGTGCTCCTCCTATAAACTGGTAAAATAAGTCAGCAAACAACTAATCATATCATGCGCCAATAACAACTTCACAAATAATATCGAAATATCGAGATCATCCAAATGTAATCTCACAAGTTCCATAGAGCACCTAAAAGTGTATCTAAAAGCAAATAACTACGAAACACAACGAAAAATTAAAATCTTGCAAAAATGGTTTTTATGCCGCAATTTTGAAATTTTGCACATGGTTTTTATGCCCAAAATTTAAAAAAAAAAAAAAAAAACTATGATGTTTTAAGCTTCAAAATCCTTTATAACATACACTTAACACTATGAAAAATTCAAACCAATGCAAGTTTTACCATGCTTCTTTGTTTGAGCAAGTTTAAACATTGGAGTCAAGATATTCAAATTCATTTTCATTTAAGAACCTGCTAAACAATGCTTTCATATTTTAAAGCTTCATACCAGTCAAAATCATTTTCAAAGCAAAAACATAAATTTTCAAAAACATTAGGCTTCGGGTGCTCCCCCAATAAACTGCTAAAACAATTTAGCACGTAATGAATCACATTAAGCACCAATAACAACTTCACAAATAATATCCAAATATGAAGATCATTCATATGTAATTCCTTAACATCCTTAGAGCACCTAAAAATGTATCTAAAAGCAAATAAGTATGAAAACCAATGAAAAATTAAAATCGTGCAATAATTGTGCGAATGATTTTTACATTCAAAATTGTTCAGAAACAAAGTCTAATGTTTTAAGCTCCAAAATCCTTTATAACATACGCTTAACACTATGAAAACCTAAAACCAATGCAAGTTTTGTCATGTTTCTTTGTTTGAGCAAGTTTAAAACATTGGATTCAAGATATTCAAATTCATTTGCATTTAAAAACTTGGTAAAACAATGCTTTCATTTATTTAAAGCTTGACTCCAGTGAAAATCATTTTCAAAGCAAAACATAAAATTTCAAAAGCATTAGGCTTCGAGTGCTCCACTTCTAAAACTGCTAAAACAATTTAGCACATAGTTAATCACATCAAGCACCAATAACAACTTCAGAAAAAAAATCCAAATATGAAGATCTTTCATATGTACTTCATCAACTTCCTTAAAGCTTCTAAAAATGTAGCTAAAAGAAAATAAGTATGAAACATATTGAAAAATTAAAATCGTGCAATAATTGTGCGAAGGATTTTTATGCCCAAAAGTTTCGAGCAACAAAGTCTAATGTTTTCAGCTCCAAAATCCCTTCTAACTTACGCTTAACACAACGAAAAATTAAAATCGTGCAATAATTGTGCGAAAGATTTTTACGCTCAAAATTGTTCAAAAACAAAGTCTGAGGTTTTAAGCTCCAAAATCTTTTATAAGTTACACTTAACATTATAAAATTTAAACCAATGCAAGTTTTACCATGTTTCTTTGCTTGAGCAAGTTTAAAACATTTGATTCAAGATATTCAAATTCATTTCCATTTAAAAACCTGCAAAAACAATGCTTTCATATTTTAAAGCTTGACTCTAGTGAAAATCATTTTCAAAGCAAACATAAAATTTCAAAAGCATTAGCCTTCGGGTGCTCCCCCAATAAACTGCTAAAATAATTTAGCACATAATTAATCACATTAAGCACCAATAACAACTTCACAAATAATATCCAAATATAAAGATCATTCATATGCAATTCCTCGACATCCTTAGAGCACCAAAAAATGTATCTAAAACCAATGCAAGTTTTACCATGTTTCTTTGTTTGAGCAAGTTTAAAACATTGGATTCAAGATATTTCAATTTTTTTGCATTTAAAAACCTGGTAAAATAATGCTTTCATATTTTAAAGCTTGATACCAGTGAAAATAATTTTCAAAGCAAAGCATAAAATTTTAAAAGCATTAGGCTTCGGGTGCTCCACCTATAAACTTCTAAAACAATTTAGCACATAATTAATCACATCAAGCACCAACAACAACTTTACAAATAATATCCAAATATGAAGATTGTTCATATGTAATTCCCCAACTTCCTTAGAGTGCTTCAAAATGTATCTTAAAGAAAATAAATATGAAATACATCGAAAAATTAAAATCGTGCAATAATTGTGCGAAAGATTTTTATGCCCAAAATTGTTCACAAACAAAGTCTAATGTTTTAAGCTGGAAAATCGTTTCTAACTTACACTTAACACAACGAAAAATTAAGATCATGCAATAATTGTGCGAATGATTTTTATACACAGAATTGTTCAGAAACAAAGTCTGATGTTTTAAGCTCCAAAATCCTTTATAACATACACTTAGCACAATGAAAAATTAAAACCAATGCAAGTTTTACCATGTTTCTTCGTTTGAGAAAGTTTAAAACATTGGACTCAAGATATTCAAATTCATTTGCATTTAAAAAACTGCTAAAACAATGCTTTCATATTTCAAATCTTGATACCAGTGCAAATCATTTTCAAAGCAAAACATAAAATTTTAAAAGCATTAGGCTTCTAGTGCTCTCACTATAAACTGCTAAAACAATTTAGCACATAATTAATCACATCATGCAACAATAATAACTTCACAAATAATATTCAAATATGATGATCATTCATATATAATTCCTCAACACCCTTAGAGCACCTGAAAATGCATCTAAAAGCAAATAAGTATGAAAAACAACGAAAATTAAAATCGTACATAACTGTGCGAATGATTTTTACGCCCAGAATTGTTCAGAAAGAAAGTCTAATGTTTTAAGCTCCAAAAGCCTTTATAACATACATTTAACACTATGAAAAATTAAAACCAATGCAAGTTTTACCATGTTTCTTTGTTTGAACAAGTTTAAAACATTGGATTCAAGACATTCAAATTCATTTGCATTTAAAACCCTGCTAAAATAATGCGTTCATATTTTAAAGCTTGACTCGAATGAAAATCTTTTTCAAAGCAAAACATAAAATTTCAAAAGCATTAGGGTTCAAGTGCTCACCTTATAAAACTGCTAAAACAATTTAGCACACAATTAATCACATTAAGCACCAATAACAACTTCATAAATAATATCCAAATATAAAGATCATTCATATGTAATTCCTCAACTGCCTTAAAGCACCTAAAAATGTATCTAAAAGAAAATAACTATCAAACACATCGAAAAATTAAAATCATGCAATAATTATGCAAAAGATTTTTATGCCCAAAATTGTTCAGAAACAAAGTCTATTGTTTTAAGCTCCAAATCCTTTCTAACTTACACTTAACACAACAAAATATTAAGATTGTGCAATAATTGTGTGAAAGATTTTTACACCCAGAATTGTTCAAAAACAAAGTCTGATGTTTTAAGCTCCAAAATCCATTAAAACCTACACTTAACACTATGAAAAATTCAAACCAATGCAAGTTTTACCATCTTTCTTTGTTTGAGCAAGTTTAAAATGTTGGATTCAAGATATTCAAATTATTTGCAATTAAAAACCTGCTAAAACAATGCTTTCATATTTTAAATCTTGATACCAGTGCAAATCATTTTCAAAGCAAAACATAAAATTTCAAAAGCATTAGGCTTCGAGTGCTCTCCCTATAAACTGTTAAAACAATTTAGCACAATAAAGCACCAATAATAACTTCACAAATAATATTCAAATATGAAGATCATTCATATGTAATTCCTGAACACCCTTAGAGCACCTGAAAATGTATCTAAAGGAAATAAGTATGAAAAAGAATGAAAAATTAAGATCGTGCAATAATTGGGCGAATTGTTTTTAAGCCCAGAATTATTTAGAAACAAAGTCTAATGTTTTAGGCTCCAAAATCCTTTATAACATACACTTAACACTATGAAAGATTAAAACAATTTAAGTTTTACCATGTTTCTTTATTTGAACAAGTTTAAAACATTGGATTCAAGATATTCAAATTCATTTCCACTTAAAAACCTGCTAAAACAATGCTTTCATTTTTAAAACTCGACTCAAATGGAAATCATTTGCAAAGCAAAACATAAAACTCGAAAAGCATTAGGCTTCGAGTGCTCCCCCTATATACGGCTAAAATAAGTTAGCACACAATTAATCACATCAAGCAAGAATAACAACTTTGCAAATAATATCAAAACGTCAAGATCATTCATATGTAATCCCGAAAGTTCCTTAGAGAACATAAAAATGTATCAAAAGGCAAATAAGTATGAAAGACAATAAAAAATCAAAATCATGCAAATATGGTTTTTACGTCACAATTTGAAATTGGGGGAATGGTTTTTATGCCCATAATTGTTCAAAAACTATGTCTGATGTTTTAAGCTCTAAAATCCTTTATAACTTACACTTAACTCTGTGAAAAATTAAAACTAATGCAAGTTTTACCATGTTTATTTGTTTAAGCAAGTTTAAAACATTGGATTCAAGATATTCAAATTCATTTCCTTTTAAAAACCTGCTAAAACACTGCTTTCATATTTTAGAGCTCCACTCCAGCGAAAATCATTTTAAAAGCAAAATTTAAAATTTCAAAACCATTACGCTTTTGGTGCTGCTTCTATAAATTGCTAAAACAAGTTAGCACACAATTAATTACATTAAGAACTAATAACAACTTCCCAAATAGTATCCAAATATCAAGATCATTAATACGTAATCTCATAACTTAGAGCACATAAAAATGTATCTGAAAGCAAATAAGTATGAAACACATCAACAAATTAAAATCATGCAAAAATTGTTCGAAAACAAAGTCCGATACTTGAAGCTTCAAAATCCTTTCTAAGTTACACTTAACACTGTGAAAAATTAAAAACCAATGCTAGTTTTACCTGGTTTCAATTTTTGAGCAAGTTTAAAACATTGGATTCAATATATTCAATTTCTTTTCCATTTAAAAATCTTCTAAAACAATTTCATATTTTAAACCTTGACACTAGAGAAAATCATATTCGAAGAAAAATATAAAATTTCAAAAGCATTAGGCTTTGAGTGCTCCTCCTACAAACTGCTAAAACAAGTCAGCAAACAACTAATCACATCAAGCACCAATAATAACGTCACAACTAATATCCAAATATCGAGATCATCCAAATTTAATCTCACAAGTTTCGTATAGCATCTAAAAATGTATCTAAAGGCAAATAAGTATGAAACACAATGAAAAATTAAAATCATGCAAAAATGGTTTTTATGCCCAAAATTGTTCAAAAATAAAGTCTGATGTGTTAAGATTCAAAATCCTTTATAACATACACTTAACACTATGAAAAATTAAAAACAATGCAAGTTTTACCATGTTTCATTGTTTGAGCAAGTTTAAAACATTGGACTCAAGATATTCAAATTCATTTCTATTTAAAAATCCACTAAACAATGCTTTCATATTTTAAAGCTTGATACCAGTGAATAATTTTCAAAGCAAAACATAAAATTTCAAAAGTATTAGGCTTTGAGTGCTCCCCTTATAAACTGCTAAAACAATCTAGCACAACTAATCACATCAAGCACCAAAAACAACTTCATGAATAATATCCAAATATGAAGATCATTGATATGTAATTCGTCAACATCCTTAGAGCACCTAAAAATGTATCTAAAAGCAAATAAGTATGAAACACAACGAAAAATTAAAATCGTGCAACAATTGTGTGAATGGTTTTCAAGCTCAGAATTGTTCAGAAACAAAGTCTAATGTTTTAAGCTCCAAAATCCTTTATAACATACACTTAACACTGTGAAAAATTAAAACCAAAGCAAGTTTTACCATTTTTTTTGTTTAAGCAAGTTTAAATAATTGGATTGAAGATATTCAAACTCATTTCTATTTAAAAACCAGCTAAAAAATGCTTTCATATTTTAAAGCTTGATACTAGTGCAAATCATTTCAAAGCAAAACAAAAAATTTCAAAAGCATTAGGCTTCGAGTGCTCCCCTTATAAACTGCTAAAACAATCTAGCACATAATTAATCACATCAAGCACCAATAACCACTTCACAAATAATATCCAAATATGAAGATTATTCATATGTAATTCCACAACATCCTTAGAGCACCTAAAAATGTATCTAAAAGCAAATAAGTGCGAAAAACAACGAAAAATTAAAATCGTGCAATAATTGTGCGAATGGTTTTTCATAGCAGAATTGTTCAGAAACAAAGTCTAATATTTTAAGCTCCAAAATCTTTTATAACATACACTTAACACTATGAAAAATTAAAACCAATGCAAGTTTTACCATGTTTCTTTGTTTGAGCAAGTTTAAAACATTGGATTCAAGATATTCAAATTCATTTGCATTTAAAAACTTGGTAAAACAATGCTTTCATATTTCAAATCTTGATACCAGTGCAAATCATTTTCGAAGCAAAACATAAAATTTCAAACGCATTAGGCTTCGAGTGCTTTCTCTATAAACTGCTAGAACAATTTAGCACATAATTAACCACATCAAGCACCAATAACAACTTCACAAATAATATCCAAATATGAAGATCATTCATATGTAATCCTCAACATCCTTAGAGCACCTAAAAATGTATCTAAAAGCAAATAAGTATGAAAAACAACGAAAATTAAAAATGTGCAATAATTGTGCAAATTGTTTTTAAGCCTAGAATTGTTTAGAAACAAAGTCTAATGTTTTAAGCTCCAAAATCCTTTCTAACATACACTTAACATTATAAAATTTAAACCAATGCAAGTTTTACCATGTTTCTTTGTTTGAGAAAGTTTAAAACATTGGATTCAAGATATTCAAATTCATTTGCATTTAAAAACCTGGTAAAACAATACTTTCATATTTTAAATCTTGATAGCACTGCAAATCATTTTCAAAGCATTAGGCTTCTAGGGCTCTCACTATAAACTGCTAAAACAATTTAGCACATAATTAATCACATCATGCAGCAATAATAACTTGACAAATAATATTCAAAGATGAAAATCATTCATATATAATTCCTCAACACTCTTAGAGCACCCAAAAATGTATCTAGAAGTAAATAAGAATGAAAAACAACGAAAAATTAAAATCATGCAATAACTGTGCGAGTGGTTTTAAGCCTAGAATTGTTCAGAAACAAAGTCTAGTGTTTTAAGCTCCAAAGACCCTTATAACATTCACTTAACACTATGAAAAATTAAAACCAATGCAAGTTTTACCATGTTTCTTTGTTTGAGCAAGTTTAAAAGATTGGATTCAAGATATTCAAAGTCATTTGAATTTGAAAACCTAGTAAAACAATGCTTTCATTCTTTAAATCTTGATACTAGTGTAAATCATTTTCGAAGCAAACATAAAATTTTAAAAACATTAGGCTTCGAGTGCTCTCACTATAAACTGCTAAAATAATTGAGCACATAATTAATTACATCAAGCACCAATAACAACTTCACAAATAATATCCAAATATGAAGATCATTCATATGTAATTCGTTAACATCCTTAGAGCACCTAAAAATGTATCTAAAACCAAATAAGTATGGAAAACAACGAAAAATTAAAATCGTGCAATAATTGTGCGAATGGTTTTTATGCCCAGAATTGTTCATAAACAAAGTCTAATGTTTTAAGCTCCAAAATCCTTTATAACATACACTTAACACTATGAGAAATTAAAACCAATGCAAGTTTTACCATGTTTCTTTGTTTGAGCAAGTTTTAAAAATTGGATTCAAGATATTTAAATTCATTTGCATTTAAAAACCTGGTAAAACAATGTTTCATATTTTAAAGCTTGATACCAGTGAAAATCATTTTCAAAGCAAAACATACAATTTCAAAAGCTAATGCTTCAAGTGCTCCGCTTATAAACTTCTAAAACAATTTAGCACATAATTAATCATATCAAGCACCAATAACAACTTCACAAATAATATCCAACTAGGAAGATTGTTCATCTGCAATTCCTCAGCATCCTTAGAGCACCTAAAAATGCATCTAAAAGCAAATAAGTATGAAACACGATGAAAAACTAAAATCGTGCAATAATTATGCGAATGGTTTTTATGCCCAAAATTGTTCAGAAATAAAGTCTGATGTTTTAAGCTACAAAATCTTTTATAGCTTACACTTAAAATTATGAAAAATTAAAACCAATTCCAGTTTTACCGTGTTTCTTTGTCTGAGCAAGTTTAAAACATTGGATTCAAGATATTCAAATTCATTTCCATTTAAAAACCTGCTAAAACAATGGTTTCATATTTTAAAGCTTGACTCCAATGAAAATCATTTTCAAAGTAAAACATAAAATTTCAAAAGTATTAGACTTCGAGTGCTCACCTTATAGACTGCTAAAACAATTTAGCACAAAATCAATCACATAAAGCACCAATAACAACTTTACAAATAATATCCAAATATTAAGATTGTTGATAAGTAATTCCTCAGCCTTCTTAGAGCGCCTAAAAATTTATCTAAAAGAAAATAAGCATGAAACACAACGAAAAATTAAAATCGTGCAATAATTGTGCAAAAGATTTTTATGCCCAAAATTGTGCCGAAACGAAATCTGATGTTTTAAGCTCCAAAATCCTTTATAACTTACACTTAACACTATGAAAAATTAAAACTAATGCAAGTTTTATATGTTTCTTTGTTTGAGTAAGTTTAAAACATTGGATTCAAGATTTTCAAATTCATTTGCACTTAAAAACCTGCTATAACAATGCTTTGCTCCAATGAAAATCGTTTTCAAAGCAAAACATAAAATTTCGAAAGCATTACGATGCAAGTGCTCCTTTTATAAACTACTAAAATAATTTAGCACACATTTAATCACAACAAGCACCAATAACAACTTCACAAATAATATCCAACTATCATG
The DNA here is from genome assembly GCF_002303985.1 of Durio zibethinus. The sequence goes on along the minus strand of NW_019167855.1, from coordinate 33,631 downwards.
ATCTTTCACAAGTAATCCCACAAGTTCCTTAGAGCACCTAAAAATGTATCTAAAAGCAAATAATTTTAAAACGCAATGATAAATTAAAATCATGGAAAAATGGTTTTTAAGTCACAATTTCAAATTGTGCGAATGGTTTTTATGCCAGATTTGTTCAAAAACAAAGTCTTTATAACTTACACTTAACGCTGTGAAAAATTAAAACCAACGCAAGTACCATGTTTCTTTGTTTGAGCATGTTTAGCACATTTGGTTCAAGATATTCAAATTCATTTCCATTTAAAAACCTGTCAAAATAATTCTTTCACATTTTAAAGCTGGACTTGAGGGAAAATTATTTTTAAAGCAAAACATTAAATTTCCAAAAAATTATCCTTCAAGCGCTTCCCTTACAAACTGCTAAAACAAGTTAAGCACACAATTAATCACATCAAGCACCAATAACAACTTCACAAATAATATCCAAATATCAAGATCATTCTTATGTAATCCCACAAGTTCCTTAGAGCACCTAAAAATGTATTTAAAAGCAAATAAGTATGAAATACAATAAAAAATTGAAATCATGCAAAAAAGGTTTTTATGACACAATTTGAAATTGTGCGAATGGCTTTTATGCCCAGAATTATTCAAAAACTATGTCTGATGTTTTAAGCTGTAAAATCCGTTATAACTTACATTTAACGCTGTGAATAATTAAAACAATTCAAGTTTTACCATGTTTCTTTGTTTGAACAAGTTTAAGAAATTGGATTCAAGATATTCAAATTCATTTACATTAAAAAACTTGCTAAAACAACGTTTTCATATTTTAAAGCTCAACTCCAGAGAAAATCATTTTCAAAGCAAAACATAAATTTTCAAATGCTAATATTAGGCTTTGAGTGCTCCCCCTGTTAACAGCTAAAACATGTTAGCACACAATTAATCACATCAAGCACCAATAACAACTTCACAAATAATAACCAAATATAGAGATCATTCATATGTTATCCCACAAGTTTCTTAGAGCTCCTAAAAATTATCGAAAAGCAAATAAGTACTGAACACAACGAAAAATTACAATCATGCAAAGATTGTTTTTATGTCACAATTTAAAATTGTACAAATGTCTTTTATGCCCAGAATTGTTGAAAAATAAAGTCTAATATTTTTAGCTTCAAAATCCTTTATAACTTACATTTAACACTGTGAAAAATTAAAACCAACGCAAGTTTTATCAGGTTTCTTTGTTCGAGCACATTTAAAACAATTGATTCAAGATATTCAAAGTCATTTCCATTTAAAAATCTGCTAAAACAATGCTTTCATATTTTAAAACTCAGCTCCAATGGAAATCATTTTCAAAGCAAAACATAAAACTACAAAAGCATTAGGCTTCAAGTGCTCCCCCTATATACGGCTAAAACAAGTTAGCACACAATTAATCATATCAAGCAACAATAACAGCTTCACAAATAATATCCAAACATCAAGATCATTCATATGTAATCCCGAAAGTTCCTTAGAGCACCTAAAAATGTATCAAAAAGCAAATAAGTATGAAAGACAATAAAAAATTAAAATCATTCAAAAATGGTTTTTACGTCACAATTTGAAACTGAGCGAATGGTTTTTATACCCAGAATTGTTCAAAAAACTAAGTCTGATGTTTTAAGCTCTAAAATCCTTTATAACTTACACCTTGTGAAAAATTAAAACCAATGCAAGTTTTACCATGTTTATTTGTTTAAGCAAGTTTAAAACATTGGATTCAAGATATTCAAATTCATTTCAATTTAAAAACCTGCTAAAACACTGCTTTCAAATTTTAAAGCTCCACTCCAGTGAAAATCAATTTCAAAGCAAAATTTAAAATTTCAAAACCATTAGGCTTCGAGTGCTACTTCTATAAATTGCTAAAATAAGTTAGCACACAATTAATTACATTAAGCACTAATAACAACTTCACAAATAGTATCCAAATATCAAGATCATTAATATGTAATCCCATAAGTTCCTTCAAGCACCAAAAAATGTATCTGAAAGCAAATAAGTATGAAACACAACAAAAAATTAAAATCATGCAAAAATTGCTCGAAAATAAAATCTGATATTTTAAGCTTCAAAATCCTTTCTAAGTTACACTTAACACTGTGAAAAATAAAAAACTAATGCTAGTTTTACCTTGTTTCATTGGATTCAATATATTCAAATTCATTTCCATTTAAAAACCTTCTAAAACAATTCTTTCATATTTTAAAGCTTGATACTAGAGAAAATCATATTCGAAGAAAAACAAAAAATTTCAAAAGCATTAGGCTTTGAGTGCTCCTCCTATAAACTACTAAAACAAGTCAGCAAACAACTAATCACATCAAGCGCTAATAACAACTTCACAAATAATATCCAAATATCGAGATCATCCAAATGTAATCTCACAAGTTCCTTAGAGCACCTAAAAATGTATCTAAAATCAAATAAGTACGAAACACAACGAAAAATTAAAATCATGCAAAAATGGTTTTTATTACACAATTTTGAAATTTTGCAAATGGTTTTTATGCCCAAAATTCTTAAAAAAAAAAAGGTCTGATGTTTTAAGCTTCAAAATCCTTTATAACATACACTTAACACTATGAAAAGTTAAAACCAATGCAAGTTTTACCAGGTTTCTTTGTTTGAGCAAGTTTAAAACATTGGATTCAAGATATTCAAATTCATTTCCATTTAAAAACCTACTAAAATGCTTTCATATTTTAAATCTTGATACCAGTGAAAATAATTTTCAAAGCAAAACATAAAATTTCAAAAGCATTAGGCTTCAGGTGCTCCTCCTTTAAACTGCTAAAATAATTTAGCACATAATTACTCACATCAAGCACGAATAACAACTTCACAAATAATATCCAAATATGAAGATCATTCATATGTAATTCCTCAACTTCCTTAAAGTACCTAAAAATGTATCGAAAAGCGAATAAGTATGAAATACAACAAAAAATTAAAATCGTGCAACAATTGTGCGAATGGCTTTTAAGCCTAGAATTGTTCAGAAACAAAGTCTCATGTTTTAAGCTCCAAAATCCTTTATAACATACACTTAAAACTATGAGAAATTAAAACCAATACAAGTTTTACCATGTTTTTTTGTTTGAGCAAGTTTAAATAATTGGATTCAAGATATTCAAATTCATTTGCATTTAAAAACTTGGTAAAACAATGCTTTCATATTTTAAAGCTTGATACCAGCGCAAATCATTTTCAAAGCAAAACATAAAATTTCAAAGGCATTAGGCTTCGAGTGCTCCTCCTATAAACTGCTAAAACAATTTAGCACATAATTAATCACATCAAGCACCAATAACAACGTCACAAACAATATCCAAATATGAATATTGTTCATCTGTAATTCCTCAGCATCCTTAGAGCACCTAAAAATGTACGTAAAGCAAAAAAGTATGAAACACAACGAAAAATTAAAATCGTGCAATAATTGTGCGAATAGTTTTTATGCCCATAATTGTTCAAAAACAAAGTTTAATGTTTTAAGCTCCAAAATCCTTTATAACATACTCTTAACACTATGAAAAATTAAATCCAATGCAAGTTTTACCATGTTTCTTTGTTTGAGTAAGTTTGAAACATTGGATTCAAGATATTCAAATTCATTTGCATTTAAAAATATGGTAAAACAATGCTTTCATATTTTAAAACTTGATACCAGTGCAAATCATTTTCAAAGCAAGACATAAAATTTCAAAAGCATTAGGCTTCGAGTGCTCCTCTTATAAACTGGTAAAACAATTTAGCACATAATTAATCACATCAAGCATTAATAACAACTTCACAACTAATATCCAAATATGAAGAGAGTTCATATGTGATTCCTCAACTTCCTTAGAGCACCTAAAATGTATCTGAAAGAAAATAAGTATGAAAAACATTGAAAAAATAAAATCATGCAATAATCATGCGAATGGTTTTTAAGCCCATAATTGTTCAGAAACAAAGTCTAATGTTTTTAAGCTCCAAAATCCTTTATAACATACACTTAACACTATGAAAAATTAAAACCAATGCAAGTTTTAACATTTTTTTTGTTTGAGCAAGTTTAAAACATTGGATTCAAGATATTCAAATTCATTTGCATTTAAAAACCTGGTAAAACAATGCTTTCATATTTTAAAGCTTGATACCAGTGCAAATCATTTTCAAAGCCAAACATAAAATTTCAAAAGTGTTAGGCTTCGAGTGCTCCTCCTATAAACTGCTAAAACAATTTAGCACATAATTACTCACATCAAGCACCAATAACAACTTCACAAATAATATCCAAATATAAAGATCATTCATATGTAATTCCTCAACATCCTTAGAGCACCTAAAAATGTATCTAAAAGCAAATAAGTATGAAATATAACAAAAAATTAAAATCATGCAATAATTGTGCGAATGGTTTTCAAGCCCAGAATTGTTCAGAAACAAAGTCTCATGGTTTAAGCTCCAAAATCCTTTATAACATACACTTAAAACTATGAAAAATTAAAACCAATGCAAGTTTTACCATGTTTTTTTGTTTGAGCAAGTTTAAATAATTGGATTCAAGATATTCAAATTCGTTTGCAATTATCTATTTCAACTCGTTTTGACTTTTTGTTTAGTCATAAAACAATTGTTTCAGCTCATACATGCCAATTTGAAATATAATAATACTAATTTATTAACATTTAAAAAATTAATAAGCAAGAAATTAAAAAACATAAATCAGTTTGCTGAACAAGTTAAAATTGTTATGACTATTTGAACAATTATATATTTAAAATCATTATGATCTTTTATTTTATCATAAAACAATTGTTTCGGTGCATAAAAGCTTATTCAAAATAAAATAATATTACTTATTAATTAAATAATTTTAATTATCAATTAATTTATAATTAATAAAAACTATAGCTATTTCTATAGTTTATTTATTTACTATTCATAAATATTTAATTAACTTAATTCTATTAACTTTAATAGATTAAATTATTTCTTGGTTATAATTATTATTATTATAAATACTTATAATTTATTATTAATTATCTGGAATTGATTTTAATTTAAATATTTTAATTATTGATTTTTATTAATTAATAGATATCTAAAAAGATTTATTTTTTAGATCTATTATTAATTTTTAAAATATTAATAGAGTAGTATTAATTTATTCCAAACAAACTTATATGGACAAAAACATTTGTTTTACGACAAAAAAAAAAAGGTCATAATTATTTGAAATAAATAATTATTCAAATAATTATAATTATTTGAACTGGTTAGGTAAGCAAAATTATTTGTTAAATTTCTTATTAATTTTTGAAATATTAATAAATTCATTTTATTTTATTATGAATAAGCTAGCACGAATTGAAAAAATTATTTTACGATAAAACAAAAGATCATAACGATTTAAAATAGATAATTGTTCATATAGTCTTAACTATTTAAACTGGTTCAGCAAACATATTTTATTTTTTAAATTCTTAGTTATTAGTTTTCAGAGTATTATTAGACTAGTATTATTTTATTTCGAATAAGCTTTTATGAACATGCATAATTGTTTTATGACAGAACAAAAAAGGTTTATTTTTAAATAACCGATTTAAACTATACATTCGTTCGAATAGTCATAACTATTTAAACGGGTTCGATAAATAAATTTATTTTTTAAATTTCTTACTTACTAACTTTTGAAAGGTTAATAAATTAGTGTTATTTTATTCAGAAGCTTGTATGATAAAAAAAATTAATTATTATACGACCGAACAAAAGGTAATATTGATTTCAAATAGATAATTATTGAAATAGCCATAATTATTTGAACTAATTCAGTAAACAAAATCATTTTTTAAATCACTTATTAATTTTTAAAATATTAATAAATTACTATTATTTCATTTCAAATAAGCTTGTATGAACTGAAACAACTATTTTATGAGAAAACAAAAGATCATAATGATTTTAAATAGATAATATTCAAATAGCCATAACTATTTAAATTTGTTAAATAAACAAATTAATTTTTTTAAACTCTTGCTCATTAATTTTTGAACTATTGAGAAATTAGTATTATTTTATCTTGGATAAGCTTTTATGAACTGAAACAATTGTTTTTTTGTTAAAACAAAAGGTCATAATGATTTTAAATAAATAATTGTTCAAATAGTCACAACTATTTGAACTTGATTGGTAAACAGATTTATTTTTTCATATCCTTTGTTTATTAATATTTTGAATGTTAATAATTAAAAGTTTTAACTATTTAAATTAAAATATTAAAATATTATTAGTTAATTATTGATATTTATTAATAAATAAGCTATGAAATAATAATATAATTTATGAATTTTGTTAAATAATTATTAAAAATAATAATAAATATTTTAAAATGTATATTTGATATTTTATGATAAATTATCGATAATTAAAATAGATAATTATTCAGAAATCCGATATTTGAGACAAGACAAATATTAATCAACTGTTTTATAGGCTTGTATGAACTAATAATTAATATTATAAACTAATATTAACAAATTTAAATAGCTATGACTATTTGACCAATTGTCTATTTAAAATTGTTATGACCTTTCATTTGTCATAAAACAATTGTTTTAGTTCATACAAGCTTATTCAAAATAAAATAAAACTAATTTATTAATATTCCAAAAATTAATAACTAAGTGATTTAAAAAGTTAATTTTTTTATCGAATCAGTTCAAATAGTCATGTCCATTTGAATAGTTATCTATTTCAAATCGTTATGACCTTTTGTTTTTTCATAAAATAATTGTTTCAGTATAAAAGCTTATGCAAAATAAAATAATACTACTTTATTAATATTTCAAAAATTAATAAGAGATTTAAAAAATAAATCAGCTTGCCAAATCATATCAAATAATTATGGCCTTGAATAATTATCTATTTCCAATCATTATTACCTTTGGTTTTGTCATAAAACAATTGTTTTCCAACATTCAAGCTTATTAAATAAAATTGTTATTACCTTTTTTTTTGGTCATAAAACAATTGATTTTCAACTTATAAACTTATTTGAAACAAAATAATACTAATTTTTTAATACTTAAAGAATTAGTAAGAGATTTAAAAAATAAATTTATTTACCAAACCGGTTTAAATAATTATGACCACTTCAAATAGTTATTACTATTTGAACAATTATCTATTTCAAATTATTACAAATAAAAAAAGGCATATAGATAACAATTATGATTTAAAACATCAGATTTTGTTTCTGAACGATTTTGGGCTTAAAAACCATTCGCACAATTATTGTGCGATTTTAATTTTTCATTGTATTTCATACTTATTTGCTTTTAGATACATTTTTAGGTGCTTTAAGAATGTTGAGAATAAATAATAATTATCCAACGAGGGAATTTTTAGAAATTTCAAATATTAGTATCTTATTATTTAAAATTAAAAAAATTGAAACTTAAATTAGAATAATATTCAAATAGTTATGAATATTTGAATGCATTAACATAACCATATTTATTGTTATAAATAATTTTTAATTAGCTACTTAATAAATCAAATAATATATATTTAACAAAACAACTATTTCTATAGTTTATTTATTTACTATTTATAAATATTTAATTAACTTAATTCTATTAACCTTAATAAATTAAATTATTTCTTGGTTATAATTATTATTCTTATAAATTACTTATAATTTATTATTAATTATCTGGAATTGATTTTAATTTAAATATTTTAATTGTTGATTTTTATTAATTAATAGATATCTAAAAAGATTTATTTTTAGTCTATTATTAATTTTTAAATATTAATAGAGTAGTATTAATTTATTCCAAACAAACTATATGGACAAAAACATTTGTTTTACGACAAAAAAAAAAGGTCATAATTATTTGAAATAAATAATTATCCAAATAATTATAATTATTTGAACCGTTAGGTAAGCAAAATTATTTTGTTAAATTTCTTATTAATTTTTGAAATATTAATAAATTCATTTTATTTTATTCTGAATAAGCAAGCATGAATTCAAAAAATTATTTTACGATAAAACAAAAGATCATAACGATTTAAAATAGATAATTGTTCATATAGTCTTAACTATTTAAACTGGTTCAGCAAACATATTTTATTTTTTAAATCTCTTAGTTATTAATTTTCAGAGTATTATTAGACTAGTATTATTTTATTTCGAATAAGCTTGTGTGAACATGCATAATTGTTTTATAACAGAACAAAAAAGGTTTACTTTTTAAATAACTGATTTAAACTATACATTCGTTCCAATAGTCATAACTATTTAAACGGGTTCGATAAATAATTTTATTTTTTGAATTTCTTACTTACTAACTTTTGAAAGGTTAATAAATCAGTGTTATTTTATTTAGAAGCTTGTATGATAAAAAAACAATTATTATATGACCGAACAAAAGGTAATATTGATTTTAAATAGATAATTATTGAAATAGCCAGAATTATTTGAACTAATTCAGTAAACAAAATCATTTTTAAATCACTTATTAATTTTTGAAATATTAAGAAATTACTATTATTTTATTTCGAATAAGCTTGTATGAACTGAAACAATTGTTTATAACAAAATGAAAGATCATAATGATTTTAAATAGATAATATTCAAATACCATAACTATTTAAATTTGTTAAATAAACAAATTAATTTTTCTAAACTCTTGCTCATTAATTTTTGAATATTAAGAAATTAGTATTATTTTATCTTTAGGATAAGCTTTTATGAACTGAAACAATTGTTTTTTTGTCAAAACAAAAGGTCATAATGATTTAAATAAATAATTGTTCAAATAGTCACAACTATTTGAACTTGATTGGTAAACAGATTTATTTTTTAATATCCTTTGTTTATTAATATTTGGAATGTTAATAATTTAAAATTTTAAATATTTAAATTAAAATATTAAAATATTATTAGTTAATTATTGATATTTATTAATAAATAAGCTATGAAATAATAATTATAATTTATGAATTTTGTTAAATAATTATTAAAACAATTCATAAATATTTTTAAATGTATATTTGATATTTTATGATAAATTATCGATAATTAAAATAGATAATTATTCAGAAATCCGATATTTGAGACAAGACAAATATTAATCAACTGTTTTATAAGCTTGTATGAACTAATAATTAATATTATAAACTAATATTAACAAATTTAAATAGCTATGACTATTTGACCAATTGTCTATTTAAAATTGTTATGACCTTTCGTTTGTCATAAAACAATTGTTTTAGTTCATACAAGCTTATTCAAAATAAAATAAAACTAATTTATTAATATTCCAAAAATTAATAACTAAGTGATTTAAAAAGTTAATTTTTTTATCGAATCAGTTCAAATAGTCATGTCCATTTGAATAGTTATCTATTTCAAATCGTTATGACCTTTTGTTTTTTCATAAAATAATTGTTTCAGTATAAAAGCTTATGCAAAATAAAATTATACTACTTTATTAATATTTCAAAAATTAATAAGAGATTTAAAAAATAAATCAGCTTGCCAAATCATATCAAATAATTATGGCCTTGAATAATTATCTATTTCCAATCATTATTACCTTTGGTTTTGTCATAAAACAATTGTTTTCCAACATTCAAGCTTATTAAATAAAATTGTTATTACCTCTTTTTTTTGTCATAAAACAATTGATTTTCAACTTATAAACTTATTTGAAACAAAATAATACTAATTTTTTAATACTTAAAGAATTAGTAAGAGATTTAAAAAATAAATTTATTTACCAAACCGGTTTAAATAATTATGACCACTTCAAATAGTTATTACTATTTGAACAATTATCTATTTCAAATTATTACAAATAAAAAAAGGCATATAGATAACAATTATGATTTAAAACATCAGATTTTGTTTCTGAACGATTTTGGGCTTAAAAACCATTCGCACAATTATTGTGCGATTTTAATTTTTCATTGTATTTCATACTTATTTGCTTTTAGATACATTTTTAGGTGCTTTAAGAATGTTGAGAATAAATAATAATTATCCAATGAGGGAATTTTTAGAAATTTCAAATATTAGTATCTTATTATTTAAAATTAAAAAAAATGAAACTTAAATTAGAATAATATTCAAATAGTTATGAATATTTGAATGCATTAACATAACCATATTTATTGTTATAAATAATTTTTAATTAGCTACTTAATAAATCAAATAATATATATTTAACAAAACAACTATTTCTATAGTTTATTTATTTACTATTTATAAATATTTAATTAACTTAATTCTATTAACCTTAATAAATTAAATTATTTCTTGGTTATAATTATTATTCTTATAAATACTTATAATTTATTATTAATTATCTGAAATTGATTTTAATTTAAATATTTTAATTGTTGATTTTTATTAATTAATAGATATCTAAAAAGATTTATTTTTTAGATCTATTATTAATTTTTAAAATATTAATAGAGTAGTATTAATTTATTCCAAACAAACTTATATGGACAAAAACATTTGTTTTACGACAAAAAAAAAAGGTCATAATTATTTGAAATAAATAATTATCCAAATAATTATAATTATTTGAACCGGTTAGGTAAGCAAAATTATTTGTTAAATTTCTTATTAATTTTTGAAATATTAATAAATTCATTTTATTTTATTCTGAATAAGCAAGCATGAATTCAAAAAATTATTTTACGATAAAACAAAAGATCATAACGATTTAAAATAGATAATTGTTCATATAGTCTTAACTATTTAAACTGGTTCCGCAAACATATTTTATTTTTTAAATCTCTTAGTTATTAATTTTCAGAGTATTATTAGACTAGTATTATTTTATTTCGAATAAGCTTGTGTGAACATGCATAATTGTTTTATAACAGAACAAAAAAGGTTTACTTTTTAAAAAACTGATTTAAACTATACATTCGTTCCAATAGTCATAACTATTTAAACGGGTTCGATAAATAATTTTATTTTTTGAATTTCTTACTTACTAACTTTTGAAAGGTTAATAAATTAGTGTTATTTTATTGAGAAGCTTGTATGATAAAAAAACAATTATTATATGACCGAACAAAAGGTAATATTGATTTTAAATAGATAATTATTGAAATAGCCAGAATTATTTGAACTAATTCAGTAAACAAAATCATTTTTAAATCACTTATTAATTTTTGAAATATTAAGAAATTACTATTATTTTATTTCGAATAAGCTTGTATGAACTGAAACAATTGTTTTATAACAAAATGAAAGATCATAATGATTTTAAATAGATAATATTCAAATAGCCATAACTATTTAAATTTGTTAAATAAACAAATTAATTTTTTTAAACTCTTGCTCATTAATTTTTGAAATATTAAGAAATTAGTATTATTTTATCTTGGATAAGCTTTTATGAACTGAAACAATTGTTTTTTTGTCAAAACAAAAGGTCATAATGATTTTAAATAAATAATTGTTCAAATAGTCACAACTATTTGAACTTGATTGGTAAACAGATTTATTTTTTCATATCCTTTGTTTATTAATATTTTGAATGTTAATAATTAAAATTTTTAAATATTTAAATTAAAATATTAAAATATTATTAGTTAATTATTGATATTTATTAATAAATAAGCTATGAAATAATAATATAATTTATGAATTTTGTTAAATAATTATTAAAACAATCATAAATATTTTAAAATGTATATTTGATATTTTATGATAAATTATCGATAATTAAAATAGATAATTATTCAGAAATCCGATATTTGAGACAAGACAAATATTAATCAACTGTTTTATAAGCTTGTATGAACTAATAATTAATATTATAAACTAATATTAACAAATTTAAATAGCTATGACTATTTGACCAATTGTTTATTTAAAATTGTTATGACCTTTCGTTTGTCATAAAACAATTGTTTTAGTTCATACAAGCTTATTCAAAATAAAATAAAACTAATTTATTAATATTCCAAAAATTAATAACTAAGTGATTTAAAAAGTTAATTTTTTTATCGAATCAGTTCAAATAGTCATATCCATTTGAATAGTTATCTATTTCAAATCGTTATGACATTTTGTTTTTTCATAAAATAATTGTTTCAGTATAAAAGCTTATGCAAAATAAAATTATACTACTTTATTAATATTTCAAAAATTAATAAGAGATTTAAAAAATAAATCAACTTGCCAAATTATATCAAATAATTATGGCCTTGAATAATTATCTATTTCCAATCGTTATTACCTTTCGTTTTGTCATAAAACAATTGTTTTCCAACATACAAGCTTATTAAATAAAATTGTTATTACCTTTTCTTTTTGTCATAAAACAATTGATTTTCAACTTTTAAACTTATTTGAAACAAAATAATACTAATTTTATAATACTTCAAGAATTAGTAAGAGATTTAAAAAATAAATTTATTTACAAAACCGGTTTAAATAATTATGACCACTTCAAATAGTTATAACTATTTGAACAATTATTTATTTCAAATTTTTATAAATAAAAAAAGGTATATAGATAATAATTATGATTTAAAACGTCAAATTTTATTTCTAAACAATTTTGGGCTTCAAAACTATTCGCACAATTATTGCACGATTTTAATTTTTCGTTGTATTTCATACTTATTTGCTTTTAGATACATTTTTAGGTGCTCTAAGAATGTTGAGAATAAATAATAATTATCCAATGATGGAATTTTTAGAAATTTCAAATATTAGTATCTTATTATTTAAAATTAAACAAATTGAAACTTAATTTAGAATAATATTCAAATAGTTATGAATATTTGAATGCATTAACATAACCATATTTATTGTTATAAATAATTTTTAATTAGCTACTTAATAAATGAAATAATATATATATTTAACAAAATAGCTACAATTAACACAGTTATTAATTATTAATTAAAAATAAATTATAATAAAAAATAAACTATTTGTTATGTGATATAATTATATTACATAATTATATAAATTTATACGCTATCCAATAACTTTATTCATAATTAAAAATTAATATATATCATAAAAATTAATATTTAAATATGTTTACCAATTAATAATTATATTCTAAATAAAAGCTTTAATTTTGTCCTGAGATCTTATATCTTCTATTATCTAATTTATCATAAATAAATTTAATTCAAATTGGATTATCTAATAAAATATATATAACAACAATTAAATAAGAATATTAAATTCTTAGTTATAATCTATACAGTTATAATTAATTTAATTAAATAATTTTAATTAAAACAATTGATTTTCAACTTATAAGCTTATTTGAAACAAAATAATACTAATTTTTTAATACTTCAAGAATTAGTAAAAGATTTAAAAAATAAATTGATTTATCAAACCGGTTTAAATAATTATAACCGGTTCAAATAGTTATTACTATTTGAACAATTATCTATTTAAAATTATTATAAATAAAAAAAGCCATATAGATAATAATTATGATTTAAAACATCAGACTTTGTTTCTGAACAATTCTGGGCTTAAAAACTATTCGCACAATTATTGCGCGATTTTAATTTTTCATTGTGTTTCATTCTTATTTGCTATTAGATACATTTTTAGGTGCTCTAAGGATGTTGAGAATAAATAATAATTATCGAATGATGGAATTTTTTGAAATTTCAAATGTTAGTATCTTGTTATTTAAAATTAAACAAATTGAAACTTAAATTAGAATAATATTCAAATAGTTATGAATATTTAATGCATTGACATAACTATATTTGTTGTTATAAATAATTTTTAATTAGCTACTTAATAAATGAAATAATATATATATTTAACAAAATAGCTACAATTAACACAGTTATTAATTATTAATTAAAAATAAATTATAATAAAAAATAAACTATTTGTTATGTGATATAATTATATAAATTTATACGCTATCCAACAAATTTATTCATAATTAAAAATTAATATAAATCTTAAAAATTAATATTTAAATATGTTTACCAATTAATAATTATATTCTGAATAAAAGCTTTAATTTTGTCCTGAGATCTTATATCTACTATTATCTAATTTATCATAAATAAATTTAATTCAAATTGAATATCTAATAAAATATATATAACAATAATTAAATAAGAATATTAAATTCTTAGTTATAATCTATACAGTTATAATTAATTTAATTAAAACAATTAATTTTCAACTTATAAGCTTATTTGAAACAAAATAATACTAATTTTTTAATACTTCAAGAATTAGTAAAAGATTTAAAAAATAAATTGATTTTCCAAACCGGTTTAAATAATTATAACCGGTTCAAATAGTTATTACTATTTGAATAATTATCTATTTCAAATTATTATAAATAAAAAAAGCCATATAGATAATAATTATGATTTAAAGCATAAGACTTTGTTTCTGAACAATTCTGGGCTTAAAAACCATTCGCACAATTATTGCGCGATTTTAATTTTTCATTGTGTTTCATACTTATTTGCTTTTAGATACATTTTTAGGTGCTCTAAGGATGTTGAGAATGAATAATAATTATCCAATGATGAAATTTTTTGAAATTTCAAATGTTAGTATCTTGTTATTTAAAATTAAACAAATTGAAACTTAAATTAGAATAATATTCAAATAGTTATGAATATTTGAATGCATTAACATAACCATATTTATTGTTGTAAATAATTTTTAATTAGCTACTTAATAAATCAAATAATATATATATTTAACAAAATAGCTAAATTTACACAGTTATTAATTATTAATTAAAAATAAATTATAATAAAAAATAAACTATTTGTTATGTGATATAATTATATTACATAATTATATAAATTTATACGCTATCCAATAAATTTATTCATAATTAAAAATTAATATAAATCTTAAAAATTTTTGTTTCTGAACAATTTTGGGCTTAAAAACCATTCGCACAATTATTGCACGATTTTAATTTTTCATTGTATTTTATACTTATTTGCTTTTAGATACATTTTTAGGTGCTCTAAGAATGTTGAGGATAAATAATAATTATTTGTTAGGTAAGCAAAATTATTTGTTAAATTTCTTATTAATTTTTGAAATATTAATAAATTCATTTTATTTTATTCTAAATAAGCTAGCATGAATTGAAAAAATTATTTTATGATAAAACAAAAGATCATAACGATTTAAAATAGATAATTATTCATATAGTCTTAACTATTTAAACTGGTTCAGCGAACAAATTTTATTTTTTAAATCTCTTAGTTATTAATTTTCAGAGTATTATTAGACTTGTATTATTTTTATTTCGAATAAGCTTGTATAAACATGCATAATTGTTTTATGACAGAACAAAAAATGTTTACTTTTTAAATAACTGATTTAAACTATACATTCGTTCGAATAGTCATAACTATTTAAACGGGTTCAATAAATAAATTTATTTTTTAAATTTCTTACCTACTAACTTTTGAAAGGTTAATAAATTAGTGTTATTTTATTCAGAAGCTTGTATGATAAAAAAAACAATTATTATATGACCGAACAAAAGGTAATATTGATTTCAAATAGATAATTATTGAAATAGCCATAATTATTGGAACTAATTCAGTAAACAAAATCATTTTTTAAATTACTTATTAATTTTTGAAATATTAATAAATTACTATTATTTTATTTTGAATAAGCTTGTATGAACTGAAACAATTCTTTTATGACAAAACGAAAGATCATAATGATTTTAAATATATAATATTCAAATAGCCATAACTATTTAAATTTGTTAAATAAACAAATTAATTTTTTTAAACTCTTGCTCATTAATTTTTGAAATATTAAGAAATTAGTATTATTTTATCTTGGATAAGCTTTTATGAACTGAAACAATTGTTTTTTTGTCGAAACAAAAGGTCATAATGATTTTAAATAAATAATTGTTCAAATAGTCACAACTATTTGAACTTGATTGGTAAACAGATTTATTTTTTCATATCCTTTGTTTATTAATATTTTGATTGTTAATAATTAAAAATTTTAAATATTTAAATTAAAATATTAAAATATTATTAGTTAATTATTGATATTTATTAATAAATAAGCTATGAAATAATAATATAATTTATGAATTTTGTTAAATAATTATTAAAAATAATCATAAATATTTTAAAATGTATATTTGATATTTGATAATGGATAATTATCGAAAAATAGATAATTATTCAGAAATCCGATATTTGAGACAAGAAAAATATTAATCAACTGTTTTATAAGCTTGTATGAACTAATAATTAATATTATAAACTAATATTAACAAATTTAAATAGCTATGACTTTTTGACCAATTGTCTATTTAAATTTGTTATGACCTTTCGTTTGTCATCAAACAATTGTTTTAGTTCATACAAGCTTATTCAAAATAAAATAAAACTAATTTATTAATATTCCAAAAATTAATAACTAAGTGATTTAAAAAGTTAATTTTTTTATCGAATCAGTTCAAATAGTCATGTCCATTTGAATAGTATCTATTTCAAATCGTTATGACCTTTTGTTTTTTCATAAAATAATTGTTTCAGTATAAAAGCTTATGCAAAATAAAATAATACTACTTTATTAATATTTCAAAAATTAATAAGAGATTTAAAAAATAAATCAGCTTGCCAAATTATATCAATAATTATGGCCTTGAATAATTATCTATTTCCAATCATTATTACCTTTCGTTTTGTCATAAAACAATTGTTTTCCAACATAGAAGCTTAATAAATAAATTGTTATTACCTTTCTTTTTGTCATAAAACAATTGATTTTCAACTTATAAACTTATTTGAAAACAAAATAATACTAATTTTTTAATACTTAAAGAATTAGTAAGAGATTTAAAAAATAAATTTATTTACTCAAACGGTAATAAATCAATTATGACCGCTTCAAATAGTTCTTAATATTGAAACAATTATCTATTATCAAATTATTATAAATAAAAGGCATATAGATAATAATTATGATTTAAAACGTCAGATTTTGTTTCTGAACAATTTTGGGCTTAAAAACCATTCGCACAATTATTGCACGATTTTAATTTTTCATTTTATTTCATACTTATTTGCTTTTAGATACATTTTTAGGTGCTCTAAGAATGTTGAGAATAAATAATAATTATCCAATGATGGAATTTTTAGAAATTTCAAATATTAGTATCTTATTATTTAAAATTAAAAAAATTGAAACTTAAATTAGAATAATATTTAAATATTTATGAATATTTGAATGCATTAACTTAACCATATTTATTGTTATAAATAATTTTTAATTAGCTACTTAATAAATCAAATAATATATATTTAACAAAATAGCTACAATTAACACAGTTATTAATTATTAATTAAAAATAAATTATAATAAAAAATAAACTATTTGTTATGTGATATAATTATATTACATAATTATATAAATTTATACACTATCCAATAAATTTATCATAATTAAAAATTAATATAAATCTTAAAAATTAATATTTAAATATGTTTACCAATTAATAATTATATTCTGAATAAAAGCTTTAATTTTGTCCTTAGATCTTATATCTACTATTATCTAATTTATCATAAATAAATTTAATTCAAATTGAATTATCTAATAAAATATATATAACAATAATTAAATAAGAATATTAAATTCTTAGTTATAATCTATGCAGTTATAATTAATTTAATTAAATAATTTTAATTAAAACAATTGATTTTCAACTTATAAGCTTATTCGAAACAAAATAATACTAATTTTTTAATACTTCAAGAATTAGTAAAAGATTTAAAAAATAAATTGATTTAAGAAACCGGTTTAAATAATTATAACCAGTTCAAACAGTTATTACTATTTGAACAATTATCTATTTCAAATTATTATAAATAAAAAAAGCCATATAGATAATAATTATGATTTAAAACATCGGACTTTGTTTCTGAACAATTCTGGGCTTAAAAACGATTCGCACAATTATTGCGCGATTTTAATTTTTCATTGTGTTTCATACTTATTTGCTTTTAGATACATTTTTAGGTGCTCTAAGGATGTTGGGAATAAATAATAATGATCCAATGATGGAATTTTTTGAAATTTCAAATGTTAGTATCTTGTTATTTAAAATTAAACAAATTGAAACTTAAATTAGAATAATATTCAAATATTTTTGAATATATAATGCATTGACAAAACTATATTTATTGTTATAAATAATTTTTAATTAGCTACTTAATAAATCAAATAATATATATTTAACAAAATAGCTACAATTAACACAATTATTAATTATTAATTAAAAATAAATTATAATAAAAAATAAACTATTTTTTATGTGATATAATTATATTACGTAAATATATAAATTTATAAGCAATCCAATAAATTTATTCATAATTAATAAGTAATTAAAAATTAATATAAATCATAAAAATTAATAATTATATTATGAATAAAAGCTTTAAATTTGTCCTGAGATCTTATATCTACTATTATCTAATTTATCATAAATAAATTTAATTATCTAATAAAATATATATAATAATAATTAAATAAGAATATTAAATTCTTAGTTATAATCTATACAGTTATAACTAATTTAATTAAATAATTTTAATTATCAATTAATTTTATAATTAATAAAAACTATAGCTATTTCTATAGTTTATTTATTTACTATTTATAAATATTTAATTAACTTAATTCTATTAACTTTAATAAATTAAATTATTTCTTGGTTATAATTACTATTATTATAAGTACTTATAATTTATTATTAATTATCTGGAATTGATTTTAATTTAAATATTTTAATTATTGATTTTTATTAATTAATAGATATCTAAAAAGATTTATTTTTTAGATCTATTATTAATTTTTAAAATATTAATAGAGTAGTATTAATTTATTCCAAACAAACTTATATGGACAAAAAATTTGTTTTACGACAAAAAAAAGGTCATAATTATTTGAAATAAATAATTATTCAAATAATTATAACTATTTGAACTGGTTAGGTAAGCAAAATTATTTGTTAAATTTCTTATTAATTTTTGAAATATTAATAAATTCATTTTATTTTATTCTGAATAAGCTAGCATGAATTGAAAAAATTATTTTACGATAAAACAAAAGATTATAACGATTTAAAATAGATAATTGTTCATATAGTCTAAACTATTTAAACTGGTTCGGCAAACATATTTTATTTTTTAAATCTCTTAGTTATTAATTTTCAGAGTATTATTAGACTAATATTATTTTATTTCGAATAAGCTTGTATGAACATGCATAATTGTTTTATGACAGAAAAAAAGGTTTACTTTTTAAATAACTCATTTAAACTATACATTCGTTCGAATAGTCATAACTATTTAAACGGGTTCGATAAATAAATTTATTTTTTAAACTTCTTACTTACTAACTTTTGAAAGGTTAATAAATTAGTGTTATTTTATTCAGAAGATTGTATGATAAAAAAACAATTATTATATGATTGAACAAAAGGTAATATTGATTTCAAATAGATAATTATTGAAATAGCCATAATTATTTGAACTAATTCAGTAAACAAAATCATTTTTTAAATCACTTATTAATTTTTGAAATATTAATAAATTACTATTATTTTATTTCGAATAAGCTTGTATGAACTCAAACAACTGTTTTATGACAAAACGAATGATCATAATGATTTTAAATAGATAATATTCAAATAGCCATAACTATTTAAATTTGTTAAATGAACAAATTAATTTTTTTAAACTCTTGCTCATTAATTTTTGAAATATTAAGAAATTAGTATTATTTTATCTTGGATAAACTTTTATGAACTGAAACAATTGTTTTTTTTGTCAAAACAAAAGGTCATAATGATTTTAAATAAATAATTGTTCAAATAGTCACAACTATTTGAACTTGATTGG
Organism: Durio zibethinus; assembly: GCF_002303985.1. Next base: position 13,654 of record NW_019167855.1, on the reverse strand, counting down.
TAAACAGATTTATTTTTTCATATCCTTTGTTTATTAATATTTTGATTGTTAATAATTAAAAGTTTTAAATATTTAAATTAAAATATTAAAATATTATTAGTTAATTATTGATATTTATTAATAAATAAGCTATGAAATAATAATATAATTTATGAATTTTGTTAAATAATTATTAAAAACAAACATAAATATTTTAAAATGTATATTTGATATTTTATGATAAATTATCGATAATTAAAATAGTTAATTATTCAGAAATCCGATATTTGAGACAAGACAAATATTAATCAACTGTTTTATAAGCTTATTTGAAACAAAATAATACTAATTTTTTAATACTTCAAGAATTAGTAAAAGATTTAAAAAATAAATTGATTTACCAAACCGGTTTAAATAATTATAACCAGTTCAAATAGTTATTGCTATTTGAACAATTATCTATTTCAAATTATTATAAAAAAAAAAAGCCATATAGATAATAATTATGATTTAAAACATCAGACTTTGTTTCTGAACAATTCTGGACTTAAAAACCATTCGCACAATTATTATGCGATTTTAATTTTTCATTCTATTTCATTCTTATTTGCTATTAGATACATTTTTAGCTGCTCTAAGGATGTTGAGAATAAATAATAATGATCCAATGATGGAATTTTTTGAAATTTCAAATGTTAGTATCTTGTTATTTAAAATTAAACAAATTGAAACTTAAACTAGAATAATATTCAAATAGTTATGAATATTTAATGCATTGACATAACTATATTTATTGTTATAAATAATTTTTAATTAGCTACTTAATAAATCAAATAATATATATATTTAACAAAATAGCTACAATTAACACAATTATTAATTATTAATTAAAAATAAATTATAATAAAAAATAAATTATTTGTTATGTGATATAATTATATTACTTAATTATATAAATTTATAAGCAATCCAATAAATTTATTCATAATTAATAAATAATTAAAAATTAATATAAATCATAAAAATTAATAATTATATTATGAATAAAAGCTTTAAATTTGTCCTGAGATCTTATATCTACTATTATCCAATTTATCATAAATAAATTTATTATCTAATAAAATATATATAATAATAATTAAATAAGAATAATAAATTCTTAGTTATAATCTATACAATTATAATCAATTTAATTAAATAATTTTAATTATCAATTAATTTATAATTAATAAAAACTATAGCTATTTCTATAGTTTATTTATTTACTATTTATAAATTTTAATTAACTTAATTCTATTAACTTATTAAATTAAATTATTTCTTGCTTTATAATTATTATTCTTATAAATACTTATAATTTATTATTTAATTATCTGGAAATTATTTTAATTTAAATATTTAATTATTGATTTTTATTAATTAATAGATATCTAAAAAGATTTATTTTTAGATCTATTATTAATTTTTAAAATATTAATAGAGTAGTATTAATTTATTCCAAACAAACTTATATGGACAAAACATTTGTTTTCGACAAAAAAAAGGTCATAATTATTTGAAATAAATAATTATTCAAATAATTATAATTATTTGAACTAGTTAGGTAAGCAAAATTATTTTGTTAAATTCTTATTAATTTTTGAAATATTAATAAATTCATTTTATTTTATTCTGAATAAGCTAGCATGAATTGAAAAAATTATTTTACGATAAAACAAAAGATCATAACGATTTAAAATAGATAATTGTTCATATAGTCTTAACTATTTAAACTTGTTCAGCAAACATATCATTTTTTAAATCACTTATTAATTTTTGAAATATTAATAAATTACTATTATTTTATTTTGAATAAGCTTGTATGAACTGAAACAATTCTTTTATGACAAAACGAAAGATCATAATGATTTTAAATAGATAATATTCAAATAGCCATAACTATTTAAATTGTTAAATAAAACAAATTAATTTTTTAAACTCTTGCTCATTAATTTTTGAAATATTAAGAAATTAGTATTATTTTATCTTGATGAGCTTTTATGAACTGAAACAATTGTTTTTTGTCGAAACAAAAGGTCATAATGATTTTAAATAAATAATTGTTCAAATAGTCACAACTGTTTGAACTTGATTGGTAAACGGATTTATTTTTTTATATCCTTTGTTTATTAATATTTTGAATGTTAATAATTAAAAATTTTAAATATTTAAATTAAAATATTAAAATACTATTAGTTAATTATTGATATTTATTAATAAATAAGCTATGAAATAATAATATAATTTATGAATTTTGTTAAATAATTATTAAAAATAATCATAAATATTTTAAAATGTATATTTAATATTTTATGATAAATTATCGATAATTAAAATAGATAATTATTCAGAAATCCGATATTTGAGACAAGACAAATATTAATCAGCTGTTTTTATAAGCTTGTATGAACTAATAATTAATATTATAAACTAATATTAACAAATTTAAATAGCTATGACTTTTTGACCAATTGTCTATTTAAAATTGTTATGACCTTTCGTTTGTCATAAAACAATTGTTTTAGTTCATAAAAGCTTATTCAAAATAAAATAAAACTAATTTATTAATATTCCAAAAATTAATAACTAAGTGATTTAAAAAGTTAATTTTTTTATCGAATCAGTTCAAATAGTCATGTCCATTTAAATAGTTATCTATTTCAAATCGTTATGACCTTTTGTTTTTTCATAAAATAATTGTTTCAGTATAAAAGCTTATGCAAAATAAAAGAATACTACTTTATTAATATTTCAAAAATTAATAAGAGATTTAAAAAATAAATCAGCTTGCCAAATTATATCAAATAATTATAGCCTTGAATAATTATCTATTTCTAATCATTATTACCTTTCGTTTTGTCATAAAACAATTAATTTCCAACATACAAGGTTATTAAATAAAATTGTTATGACCTTTTCTTTTTGTCATAAAACAATTGATTTTCAACTTATAAACTTATTTGAAACAAAATAATACTAATTTTTTAATACTTAAAGAATTAGTAAGAGATTTAAAAAATAAATTTATTTACCAAACCGGTTTAAATAATTATGACCACTTCAAATAGTTATTACTGTTTGAACAATTATCTATTTCAAATTATTATAAATAAAAGGGCATATAGATAATAATTATGATTTAAAACGTCAGATTTTGTTTCTGAACAATTTTGGGCTTAAAAACCATTCGCACAATTATTGCACTATTTTAATTTTTCATTGTATTTCATACTTATTTGCTTTTAGATACATTTTTAGGTGCTCTAAGAATGTTGAGAATAAATAATAATTATCCAATGATGAAATTTTTAGAAATTTCAAATATTAGTATCTTATTATTTAAAATTAAACAAATTGAAACTTAAATTAGAATAATATTCAAATAGTTATGAATATTTGAATGCATTAACATAACCATATTTATTGTTATAAATAATTTTTAATTAGCTACTTAATAAATCAAATAATATATATATTTAACAAAATAGCTACAATTAACACAGTTATTAATTATTAATTAAAAATAAATTATAATAAAAAATAAACTATTTGTTATGTGATATAATTATATTACATAATTATATAAATTTATACGCTATCCAATAAATTTATTCATAATTAAAAATTAATATAAATCTTAAAAATTTTTGTTTCTGAACAATTTTGGGCTTAAAAACCATTCGCACAATTATTACATGATTTTAATTTTTCATTGTATTTCATACTTATTTGCTTTTAGATACATTTTTAGGTGCTCTAAGAATGTTGAGAATAAATAATAATAATTTGTTAGGTGAGCAAAATTATTTGTTAAATTTCTTATTAATTTTTGAAATATTAATAAATTCATTTTATTTTATTCTAAATAAGCTAGCATGAATTGAAAAAATTATTTTATGATAAAACAACAGATCATAACGATTTAAAATAGATAATTGTTCATATAGCCTTAACTATTTAAACTGGTTCAGCGAACAAATTTTATTTTTTAAATCTCTTAGTTATTAATTTTCAGAGTATTATTAGACTTGTATTATTTTTATTTCGAATAAGCTTGTATGAACTTGTATAATTGTTTTATGACAGAACAAAAAAGGTTTACTTTTTAAATAACAGATTTAAACTATACATTCGTTCGAATAGTCATAACTATTTAAACGGGTTTGATAAATAAATTTATTTTTTAAATTTCTTACTTACTAACTTTTGAAAGGTTAATAAATTAGTGTTATTTTATTCAGAAGCTTGTATGATAAAAAAAACAATTATTATATGACCGAACAAAAGGTAATATTGATTTCAAATAGATAATTTTTGAAATAGCCATAATTATTTGAACTAATTCAGTAAAGAAAATCATTTTTTAAATCACTTATTAATTTTTGAAATATTAATAAATTACTATTATTTTATTTTGAATAAGCTTGTATGAACTGAAACAATTGTTTTATGACAAAACGAAAGATAATAATGATTTTAAATAGATAATATTCAAATAGCCATAACTATTTAAATTTGTTAAATAAACAAATTAATTTTTTTAAACTCTTGCTCATTAATTTTTGAAATATTAAGAAATTAGTATTATTTTATCTTGGATAAGCTTTTATGAACTGAAACAATTGTTTTTTTGTCGAAACAAAAGGTCATAATGATTTTAAATAAATAATTGTTCAAATAGTCACAACTATTTGAACTTGATTGGTAAACAGATTTATTTTTTCATATCCTTTGTTTATTAATATTTTGAATGTTAATAATTAAAAATTTTAAATATTTAAATTAAAATATTAAAATATTATTAGTTAATTATTGATATTTATTAATAAATAAGCTATGAAATAATAATATAATTTATGAATTTTGTTAAATAATTATTCAAAACAATCATAAATATTTTAAAATGCATATTTGATATTTTATGATAAATTATCGATAATTAAAATAGTTAATTATTCAAAAATCCGATATTTGAGACAAGACAAATATTAATCAACTATTTTATAAGCTTGTATGAACTAATACTTAATATTATAAACTAATATTAACAAATTTAAATAGCCATGACTATATTGACCAATTGTCTATTTAAAATTGTTATGACCTTTCGTTTGTCATAAAACAATTGTTTTAGTTCATACAAGCTTATTCAAAATAAAATAAAACTAATTTATTAATATTCCAAAAATTAATAACTAAGTGATTTAAAAAGTTAATTTTTTTATCGAATCAGTTCAAATAGTCATGTCCATTTGAATAGTTATCTATTTCAAATCCTTATGACTTTTTGTTTTTTCATAAAATAATTGTTTCAGTATAAAAGCTTATGAAAATAAAATAATACTACTTTATTAATATTTCAAAAATTAATAAGAGATTTAAAAAATAAATCAGCTTGCCAAATTATATCAAATAATTATGGCCTTGAATAATTATCTATTTCCAATCATTATTACCTTTCGTTTTGTCATAAAACAATTGTTTTCAAACATACACGATTATTAAATAAAATTGTTATTACCTTTCTTTTTGTCATAAAACAATTGATTTTCAACTTATAAACTTATTTGAAACAAAATAATACTAATTTTTTAATACTTCAAGAATTAGTAAGAGATTTTAAAAATAAATTTATTTACCAAACCGGTTTAAATAATTATTACCACTTCAAATAGTTATTACTATTTGAACAATTATCTATTTCAAATTATTATAAATAAAAAAGGCATATAGATAATAATTATGATTGAAAACGTCAGATTTTGTTTCTGAATAATTTTGGGCTTAAAAACCATTCGCACAATTATTGCACGATTTTAATTTTTCTTGTATTTCATACTTATTTGCTTTTAGATACATTTTTAGGTGCTCTAAGAATGTTCAGAATAAATAATAATTATCCAATGATGGAATTTTTAGAAATTTCAAATATTAGTATCTTATTATTTCAAATTAAACAAATTGAAACTTAAATTAGAATAATATTCAAATAGTTATGAATATTTGAATGCATTAACATAACCATATTTATTTTTATAAATAATTTTTAATTAGCTACTTAATAAATCAAATAATATATATATTTAACAAAATAGCTACAATTAACACAGTTATTAATTATTAATTAAAAATAAATTATAATAAAAAATAAATTATTTGTTATGTGATATAATTATATTACATAATTATATAAATTTATACGCTATCCAATAAATTTATTTATAATTAAAAATTAATATAAATCTTAAAAATTAATATTTAAATAGTTTACCAATTAATAATTATATTCTGAATAAAAGCTTTAATTTTGTCCTGAGATCTTATATCTACTATTATCTAATTTATCATAAATAAATTTAACTCAAATTGAATTATCTAATAAAATATATATAACAATAATTAAATAAGAATATTAAATTCTTAGTTATAATCTATACAGTTATAATTAATTTAATTAAATAATTTTAATTAAAACAATTGATTTTCAACTTATAAGCTTATTTGAAACAAAATAATACTAATTTTTTAATACTTCAAGAATTAGTAAAAGATTTAAAAAATAAATTGATTTAACAAACCGGTTTAAATAATTATAACTAGTTCAAACAGTTATTACTATTTGAACAATTATTTATTTCAAATTATTATAAATAAAAAAAGCCATATAGATAATAATTATGATTTAAAACATCAGACTTTGTTTCTGAACAATTCTGGGCCTAAAAACCATTCGCACAATTATTGTGCGATTTTAATTTTTCATTGTGTTGTATTCTTATTTCCTTTTAGATACATTTTTAGGTGCTCTAAGAATGTAGAGAATAAATAATAATTATCCAATGATGGAATTTTTTGAAATTTCAAATGTTGGTATCTTGTTATTTAAAATTAAACAAATTGAAACTTAAATTAGAATAATATTCAAATAGTTATTAATATTTCATGTATTGACATAACTATATTTATTGTTATAAATAATTTTTAATTAGCTACTTAATAAATCAAATAATATATATATTTAACAAAATAGCTACAATTAACACAATTATTAATTATTAATTAAAAATAAATTATAATAAAAATAAACTATTTTTTATGTGAAATAATTATATTACGTAATTATATAAATTTATAAGCAATCCAATAAATTATTTCATAATTAATAAGTAATTAAAAATTAATATAAATCATAAAAATTAATAATTATATTATTAATAAAAGCTTTAAATTTGTCCTGAGATCTTTTATCTACTATTATCTAATTTATCATAAATAAATTTAATTATCTAACAAAATATATATAATAATAATTAAATTAAGATTATTAAATTCTTACTTATAATCTATACAATTATAATTAATTTAATTAAATAATTTTAATTATCAATTAATTTATAATTAATAAAAACTATAGCTATTTCTATAGTTTATTATTACTATTTATAAATATTTAATTAACTTAATTCTATTAACTTAATAAATTAAATATTCTTGGTTATAATTGTTATTATTATAAATACTTATAATTTATTATTAATTATCTAGAATTGATTTATTTAAATATTTTAATTATTGATTTTTATTAATTAATAGATATCTAAAAAGATTTATTTTTTATCTATTATTAATTTTTTTAAAATAGTTAATAGATAGTATTTAATTTATTCAAACAAACTGTATAGGACAAAAAACATTTGTTTTTACGACAAAAAAAAGTCATAATTATAAATAAATAATTATTCAAATAATTATAATTATTTGAACTAGTTAGTAAGCAAAAATTATTTGTTAAATTTTCTTTTAATTTTGAAAATTAATAAATTCATTTTTATTTTTATTTCTGAATAAGCTAGCATTGAATTGAAAAATTATTTTACCGATAAAACAAAAGATTCATAACGATTAAAATAGATAAGTTCATATGTCGTTAAACTATTTAACGTGGTTCGGAATACATATTTATTTTTAACCTTAGTTATTAATTTTCAGAGTATTTATTAGACTATATTATTTTATTCGAAAAGCTTGTATGAACTGAAACAATTGTTTTATGACAACATCAAAAGATCATAATGATTTATAAATATATAAATTTTCAGTAGCCCTAACTATTTAAAATTTGTTAATAAACAAATTAATTTTTTTAAACTCTGCTCATTAATTTTTGAAATATTAAAAATTAGTATTATTTTATCTGGATTAAGCTTTTGATTGAACTAAAACAATTTTTTTTTGTTCCCAAACCAAAAGGTCTAATGATTGTTAATAAATAATGGTTCAATAGTCACAACTATTTGAACTTGATTGGTAAACAGATATTTGTTTCAATATCTTTTGTTTATAATTATTTGATTTTTTAATATATAAAAGTTTTAAATATTTAAATTAAATAATATAAATATTATTATTAATTATTTAAAGTTGGTAATATAAATTTAAGATTTAAATATATTTAATCAAATATTTAAATTAGTATATATTTTAGTTTAAAATAAGTTTATTAAGAAAAATCATATATAAAAAAGTAACTGTTTTATAAGCTTTGTATAAACAATTTATAATTAATATTATAAACTAATATATTAACAAATTATTTAAATAGCAATGATTTATTTGACAAATTGTCTATTTAAAATTGTTATGACCTTTCGTTTGTCATAAAACAATTGTTTTAGTACATACAAGCTTATTCAAAATAAAATAAAAGTAATTTATTAATATTCCAAAAATTAATAACAAAGTGATTTAAAAAGTTAATTTTTTTATCGAATCAGTTCAAATAGTCATGTCCATTTGAATAGTTATCTATTTCAAATCGTTATGACCTTTTGTTTTTTCATAAAATAATTGTTTCAGTATAAAAGCTTATGCAAAATAAAATAATACTATTTTATTAATATTTCAAAAATTAATAAGAGATTTGTAAAATAAATCAGCTTGCCAAATTATATCAAATAATTATGCCCTTGAATAATTATCTATTTTCAATCATTATTACCTTTCGTTTTGTCATAAAACAATTGTTTTCCAACATACAAGCTTATTAAATAAAATTGTTATTACCTTTCTTTTTGTAATAAAACAATTGATTTTCAACTTATAAACTTATTTGAAACAAAATAATACTAATTTTTTAATACTTCAAGAATTAGTAAGAGATTTAAAAAATAAATTTATTTACCAAACCGGTTTAAATAATTATGACCACTTCAAATAGTTATTACTATTTGAACAATTATCTATTTCAAATTATTATAAATAAAAAAAGGCATATAGATAATAATTATGATTTAAAACGTCAGATTTTGTTTCTGAACAATTTTGGGCTTAAAACCATTCGCACAATTATTGCACGATTTTAATTTTTCATTGTATTTCATACTTATTTGCTTTTAATACATTTTTAGGTGCTCTAAGAATGTTGAGAATAAATAATAATTATCCAATGATGGAATTTTAGAAATTTCAAATATTAGTATCTATTATTTAAAATTAAACAAATTGAAACTTAAATTAGAATAATATTCAAATAGTTATGAATATTTGAATGCATTAACATAACCATATTTATTGTATAAATAATTTTTAATTAGCTACTTAATAAATCAAATAATATATATATTTAACAAAATAGCTACAATTAACACAGTTATTAATTATTAATTAAAAATAAATTATAATAAAAATAAACTATTTGTTATGTGATATAATTATATTACATAATTATATAAATTTATACGCTATCCAATAAATTTATTCATAATTAAAATTAATAAATTTAAATATATTTAAATATGTTTACCAATTAATAATTATATTCTGAATAAAAGCTTTAATTTTGTCCTGAGATCTTATATCTACTATTATCTAATTTATCATAAATAAATTTAATTCAAATTGAATTATCTAATAAAATATATATAACAATAATTAAATAAGAATATTAAATTCTTAGTTATAATCTATACAGTTATAATTAATTTAATTAAATAATTTTAATTAAAACAATTGATTTTCAACTTATAAGCTTATTTGAAACAAAATAATACTAATTTTTTAATACTTCAAGAATTAGTAAAAGATTTAAAAAATAAATTGATTTACCAAACCGGTTTAAATAATTATAACCAGTTCAAATAGTTATTACTATTTGAACAATTATCTATTTCAAATTATTATAAATAAAAAAAGCCATATAGATAATAATTATGATTTAAAACATCAGACTTTGTTTCTGAACAATTCTGGGCTTAAAAACCATTCGCACAATTATTGCACGATTTTAATTTTTCATTGTGTTTCATACTTATTTGCTTTTAGATACATTTTAGGTGCTCTAAGGATGTTGAGAATAAATAATAATTATCCAATGATGGAATTTTTTGAAATTTCAAATGTTAGTATCTTGTTATTTAAAATTAAACAAATTGAAACTTAAATTAGAATAATATTCAAATAGTTATGAATATTTAATGCATTGACATAACTATATTTATTGTTATAAATAATTTTTAATTAGCTACTTAATAAATCAAATAATATATATATTTAACAAAATAGCTACAATTAACACAATTATTAATTATTAATTAAAAATAAATTATAATAAAAAATAAACTATTTGTTATGTGATATAATTATATTACGTAATTATATAAATTTATAAGCAATCCAATAAATTTATTCATAATTAATAAATAATTAAAAATTAATATAAATCATAAAAATTAATAATTATATTATGAATAAAAGCTTTAAATTTGTCCTGAGATCTTATATCTACTATTATCTAATTTATCATAAATAAATTTAATTATCTAATAAAATATATATAATAATAATTAAATAAGAATATTAAATTCTTAGTTATAATCTATACAGTTATAATTAATTTAATTAAATAATTTTAATTATCAATTAATTTATAATTAATAAAAACTATAGCTATTTCTATAGTTTATTTATTTACTATTTATAAATATTTAATTAACTTAATTCTATTAACTTTAATAAATTAAATTATTTCTTGGTTATAATTATTATTATTATAAATACTTATAATTTATTATTAATTATCTGGAATTGATTTTAATTTAAATATTTTAATTATTGATTTTTATTAATTAATAGATATCTAAAAAGATTTATTTTTTAGATCTATTATTAATTTTTAAAATATTAATAGAGTAGTATTAATTTATTCCAAACAAACTTATATGGACAAAAACATTTGTTTTACGACAAAAAAAAAGGTCATAATTATTTGAAATAAATAATTATTCAAATAATTATAATTATTTGAACTGGTTAGGTAAGCAAAATTATTTGTTAAATTTCTTATTAATTTTTGAAATATTAATAAATTCATTTTATTTTATTCTGAATAAGCTAGCATGAATTGAAAAAATTATTTTACGATAAAACAAAAGATCATAACGATTTAAAATAGATAATTGTTCATATAGTCTTAACTATTTAAACTGGTTCAGCAAACATATTTTATTTTTTAAATCTCTTAGTTATTAATTTTCAGAGTATTATTAGACTAGTATTATTTTATTTCGAATAAGCTTGTATGAACATGCATAATTGTTTTATGACAGAACAAAAAAGGTTTACTTTTTAAATAACTGATTTAAACTATACATTCGTTCGAATAGTCATAACTATTTAAACGGGTTCGATAAATAAATTTATTTTTTAAATTTCTTACTTACTAACTTTTGAAAGGTTAATAAATTAGTGTTATTTTATTCAGAAGCTTGTATGATAAAAAAACAATTATTATATGACCGAACAAAAGGTAATATTGATTTCAAATAGATAATTATTGAAATAGCCATAATTATTTGAACTAATTCAGTAAACAAAATCATTTTTTAAATCACTTATTAATTTTTGAAATATTAATAAATTACTATTATTTTATTTCGAATAAGCTTGTATGAACTGAAACAATTGTTTTATGACAAAACAAAAGATCATAATGATTTTAAATAGATAATATTCAAATAGCCATAACTATTTAAATTTGTTAAATAAACAAATTAATTTTTTTAAACTCTTGCTCATTAATTTTTGAAATATTAAGAAATTAGTATTATTTTATCTTGGATAAGCTTTTATGAACTGAAACAATTGTTTTTTTGTCAAAACAAAAGGTCATAATGATTTTAAATAAATAATTGTTCAAATAGTCACAACTATTTGAACTTGATTGGTAAACAGATTTATTTTTTCATATCCTTTGTTTATTAATATTTTGAATGTTAATAATTAAAAGTTTTAAATATTTAAATTAAAATATTAAAATATTATTAGTTAATTATTGATATTTATTAATAAATAAGCTATGAAATAATAATATAATTTATGAATTTTGTTAAATAATTATTAAAAATAATCATAAATATTTTAAAATGTATATTTGATATTTTATGATAAATTATCGATAATTAAAATAGATAATTATTCAGAAATCCGATATTTGAGACAAGACAAATATTAATCAACTGTTTTATAAGCTTGTATGAACTAATAATTAATATTATAAACTAATATTAACAAATTTAAATAGCTATGACTATTTGACCAATTGTCTATTTAAAATTGTTATGACCTTTCGTTTGTCATAAAACAATTGTTTTAGTTCATACAAGCTTATTCAAAATAAAATAAAACTAATTTATTAATATTCCAAAAATTAATAACTAAGTGATTTAAAAAGTTAATTTTTTTATCGAATCAGTTCAAATAGTCATGTCCATTTGAATAGTTATCTATTTCAAATCGTTATGACCTTTTGTTTTTTCATAAAATAATTGTTTCAGTATAAAAGCTTATGCAAAATAAAATAATACTACTTTATTAATATTTCAAAAATTAATAAGAGATTTAAAAATAAATCAGCTTGCCAAATTATATCAAATAATTATGGCCTTGAATAATTATCTATTTCCAATCATTATTACCTTTCGTTTTGTCATAAAACAATTGTTTTCCAACATACAAGCTTATTAAATAAAATTGTTATTACCTTTCTTTTTGTCATAAAACAATTGATTTTCAACTTATAAACTTATTTGAAACAAAATAATACTAATTTTTTAATACTTCAAGAATTAGTAAGAGATTTAAAAAATAAATTTATTTACCAAACCGGTTTAAATAATTATGACCACTTCAAATAGTTATTACTATTTGAACAATTATCTATTTCAAATTATTATAAATAAAAAAAGGCATATAGATAATAATTATGATTTAAAACGTCAGATTTTGTTTCTGAACAATTTTGGGCTTAAAAACCATTCGCACAATTATTGCACGATTTTAATTTTTCATTGTATTTCATACTTATTTGCTTTTAGATACATTTTTAGGTGCTCTAAGAATGTTGAGAATAAATAATAATTATCCAATGATGGAATTTTTAGAAATTTCAAATATTAGTATCTTATTATTTAAAATTAAACAAATTGAAACTTAAATTAGAATAATATTCAAATAGTTATGAATATTTGAATGCATTAACATAACCATATTTATTGTTATAAATAATTTTTAATTAGCTACTTAATAAATCAAATAATATATATAACAAAATAGCTACAATTAACACAGTTATTAATTATTA